>ML663555.1:5570219-5960586 GCA_007570785.1 Antilocapra americana
AAAAAAAAAAAAAAAAAAAAAAAAAAAAAAGCAAAAAAAAAAAAAAATTTGCAGATGCGGAAACCTTGGGTACAGAGGGCCAACCGCATTTCCCAAACTGTCCAGTTTTCTCCTCCATTTCCCAGTGACTGAAAATTCTTACGTGTCTCAGCTCTTGGAAGTGAACAAACAGGGCAGAAGCAAGGCAGAATGGTCCTGCTTCTCTTTCCATGCCCTCTGCTTCATGCTTCCTTCACAGAGAACCCTCCACTGGCTCTTTCCACTTGCTCAGCCCCTCCTTCAGCCCTCAGTCTCCTACCCTACTCTCGCTTCTCACAGATCTCACCAGGGTCCCCCATTCCCAAACAACAGACTCTTCCCGTCTCCGCTTCTTAGACCTTTGTGTGGCAGGTGATGGCATCACCCCCTGTTCCCCGAATCCCTGCCTTCCCCTGGTGATGTTTTTGTTGGGGTGTCTTCACTGTCATGACTGCTTCTCCTGAATGGAGATTGTATGTTTCATCTACTTCTTAAACGTGGGTGTCTTAGGTTCTTACTTGATAGATGTATTTCCAAGTTTTCACTCGCTTCCTCTGCCTTGGATCCTGGCACACCTGTGTCTCCAGCCTGGGTCTTCATTCCGAGCAGTCTTGTGCTCTAGACATGCACAACCTCACGCGTCCCTCAAATCCATCATGTCCCAAACCAACCAAGTGATCTTTCCTCTTAAACTGCATCGTTCCTGTCTATTTCCCCTTTGAGTAAGTGCTCCACTATCTGCTCTTTCAGTTCAAAACCTGGGACTCACCCTCTCCTCTCTCTTCTCCTTCACTGTGCCACTATCTCAATAAACGCAAACTTCTGGAGACCCCATCCGCAGTCCCACTGATTTCTCTCTCTCTCCTCTCCTGACGTTTGAAGCAGTTCTTGCTCCAGCTCAGGCTGCTATTCTCCCTCATCTGGTCTTCTGCAACAGACCCCTGATTGGTCTCCCTACCTCTTACCTGGTCTTTTGCAATAGACCCCTGTTTGGTCTCTCTACCTCTGTCTTTCCCCTCCATCCGTCACACGCCCTGCTGCTTCCACGCTGATTTTTCTGAAGGGCAGACTATGTTGTTTCCCTGCTTAAAACTGCAGAAACAGCTGCTACAGAATGAGGTGTAAACGCCTCTCCATGCCTCCCAGGGCCTCTTACACTCTGGTCCTTACTTATCCTCACCGTGGCTCACTCACCTGAAGTCAACTCTGTGAAATTCTCAGAACATGCTGGATTCTTTTATATCCTCGGATTGGCTCATGCCATTCTCTCTGCATGATCAGTTCCTCCTCAGTCTAGAGTCTGGTCTTCCCCTCTTTTCCTATGTGGGCTTCTGTGTTAGCATCTGTAACACTTTGTGTTTTGAACTTATTGGTTTATCGGCTTCCTTTAGCCCCATTCATTAGCGGAAGGTCCTCCCCAGCTTGCCCCCACTTTCTTCTGCATGTGCAGAAGAAAAATAAATAAATATATATTATTTTATTTATATAAATATTTACTTATATAAAATATTTATGTACACAAAATATATATTTATATAAAATATGTAAATATGTATTTATGAATGAACACGTATTGCATGAGTAGAGAAGACATAATTCCATCATGTTACAATAGGCATTGTGATGTGGGAAGCAGGAGGCTGTGACTTTGGATGAGTTAATGAACTTCTCTGAGGTCAGTTTTCTCATCAATAAAATGGATTTCTAGGAACTTCAAGACTCAGAGATGGGTTAGATAGTTTTTTGAGGTCTTCCTAAGATGTAAGTTGTTTTTAGTGTGCTGGTCACTAAAAGGGTTTAAACACTGAGTAGTGGTCCCTGTTCAGGAAATATTAGTTCTGATTTTCCTTCCTGCCTGAAAATGCTTTTATGAAATGAATTTTAAGTATTATTGGAATTTATTGAGAGTCAGTTCTATTATGTGCTGGTCTAGTCAGAACCTTAAAAGGATGAATGTTGTATTATCCTCACAAAAAACTACCTGAGGGCATATTTTCCTTACTCCCAGTCTGCAGATAAAGGGATCGAGACTCAGGGTTACTAGCTAGCAGGTGATGAAGCCAGGATTCAAACTCAGTCACTTCTACTATGATTAATCTATGATTTAACCCCTACCCTACACTAGCTCAGTTTTTGAAAAATTATAACTTCATTTTGTTATAATATCAGCTATGAGTTGCAAGCTTTCACTCTGAAGGGCTGGATGATAAACACTTTATGCTTTGCTGTTTCCTAGTCTTCATTTTGTTGCAGTGGAGGGGTATCTTGGTTTTGTTTCTCTTCAAAGATAATGTAAAAGCTCATACAAAAACAAGTCAAATGACTTTGTCTTCAGTCAGGTTTGCTTTTTTTTCTACCTGAGCATACCAAGCCAGGACAATTTTTCTCTTAGACCATGGAGACAATACATAGAATTAACCAGTGTTTTAGTAGTTCTTGTTAGATTAAAGATCAAGCCATGCAATTCCACAGCAAATAGACTGGCAGTCCCAGCCTCCTTCCCAACAGCCTGCAAAGGTTCCTTTAAATGCTGACCAGCCAGACCAAAAATGTCAATTGTCTGCTCTGTGAACTCTCTTTTATAGAACGTCAGGCACTCTACGGAGTAAACACCTTAACTTGCCCATTCGGATCTCCATCATTAACATCAGGGCTCTCCCCGCAAAGATCTGTGATGAAGCAGGGGAGGGGACTTCAGTTCTTTGATATCGGGCCTTAAGTTTAAATCAGTCAAAAGTGAAGAGTTTATTCAACCTCTCCTCCTTAATCACTAATGTTATACCTGGAGCAGAAGAGCAGAAGCTCCCTTGAGAAATGTGAGATGCTTAGCCTTTTGAGGATGAGACACACCTCTGGGTACCGAAAAACCCTGTAGAACCTGGGCTCTGCTGAATGCCCCGGTGAATACATGCACAGTCGGCCTTCATGTTCAGGGGATTCCTGTTTATCCAGAACGAGACGTAAAATGTCCTGTTTTAACCCTTGAAAAGCGAAATGCCTATGTGTGCGGTATCGATGGAAGAAGCAGCCCTCTCCTGCTCCAGCCTGCCCACCTGCTCCTCGGCCAACACCATCGCTCAAGCGCCAGTGGAAAAGATTCATTTCCTCCGCTCCTGCCTGTGTCATCCGGCTGATGAGAGACGGAGCCCGGTGCCCCAGAAGCGCGCTCCCCTGCGTGCCCTGCTCCTTATCGCCACGTGTCATGTTCCCAGCCAGCGCATCTAATGGGAGGTCACGGTCCCCTAGCTCCGGCTCCCTCGGAGTACTTTACCGCAAGCAAGCGGAGGACGGCCTTTTGGGAAGAGGGGAAGTGCAAGCTGTCACCTCGGACTGCTGCTCGGTGGAGCATCCGTTCAAAATAAATTTTATTCTCCCTTCCAAGTGTGACCTTTGGAATGCAACCACCTGACCCCCGGAGAGAGGGGACAAAGCTGGCAGAAAGGAGCCGGGGGTGAGAGGATCCCGGGGGCTGTCAGCGGTTATGCCTGGCGTCAAGGACGTGGAAGCAGAGACCCCGCTGATGTGTGGCCCTTTCGTGTTTAGCCTCGTGGCCGCTGTAGTGGGTTGGATGGTGTTCTCTGCATCATCATGTCTACCTGGGACCTTAGAATCTGACCTGTTTGGCAAACAGGGTCTTTATGGATGAAATCATCTTGGATCCGGGGTAGCCCCTAAATCCAGAGACTGGTGTCCTCATAAGAAGAGAAGCAGGCACAGGGACAGAAGGAAGATTGCTGTGTGAAGACGGAGGTAGAGACTGGGGAGATGCTGCCGGAAGCCAGGAGCCACCTGGAGCCACCGGGAGATAGAGGGGACAAGGACAGAGTCTTCTTTAGAGCTGTCAGGGGGCCCGGCCCTGGTGAAACCTTAATCTCCAGCATCTGTCCTCAAGGGCTGTGAAAGAAGACTTTAATGTTTTCTAAGCCACTCAGTTTGCGGTACTTGGTTATTGCAGCCTTAGGAAATGAATGCGCCTGACTTCTTCTTTTTTTTTTTTAATTGGTTTTGCCATACAATGACATGAAATCACCATGGGTTTACATATGCTCTCCCTCCAGAACCCCCCTCCCTCCTCCCTCCCAATTACGCCTGACTTCTAACTGTTGTGAATGACTGATGGACCTCTTCATGGTTGGAAATTCTGATTCCTGGTGATTCCTGGTGTACCCTGAATAATGCTCATGGAGAAATGATGGGGGCCTGAAGCCTCTGATTCGAGGGACCTACAGTTATTGGATGTGTGATTGATTGTTATTGGATGTGTGATTGATTGACAGATTCAGCAAATTGGATGATGTTTCTGTGTGCTGCTTTCTGTAATTTAATATGGAACCAAATTTTCCTTACTTCTGCCTTCCCACTTGAACTTCTACCAGAACTTTAGAAATTCTCACAACTTTGTGAAGAGACTCACTGTCCACCCAAACACAACCCACTCTTTTCTTTCTTTTTTCACTGTCTTTGCTTAAATTGCTTTTCCATCTGGGGTAATCCTTCTCATATTCATCATACCAAATGTTAATTCAATAAAAAATTGAATACTCATTGGTGTGTCTTATCTCCTTTACGAGCCTATAAGCTATTTGAGGTGGAGTCTGTCATGCCTACCCTAGAGCCAGCGCTGTATACAGCATTTGATGAACCCTCATTTGTAGTTTGTGCCACATGTTATCCAACATAAGGGCGTCCCTGGTGGCTCAGACAGTAAAGAATCTGCCTGCAGTGCAGGGGACCAGAGTTCAGTCTCTGGGTTTGGAGGATGCCCTGGAGGAGGAAAAGAACACTCACTCTAGTATTCTTGCTTGAAAAATTCCATGGACAGAGGAGCTTGGCAGGCTACAGTCTAAAGGATTTCAGAGATTCGGACACAATTGAGTGACTGGGCACACAGGCGTGCCAAGGTCTTCTTGGTTAATTTGCGGTGATGTCAGGACTTGAATTCAGGCAGTCTGACTCGAGAGTCAGACACACCTGAGTGACGAAGCACAGCACAGCAAGGTGGGGAATCAGATGCATGGTGATCTTCAAATTTTGTATTTTTTTTTTTAAGATCTTAATCAGTACACCTACTGCATTGAAGTTATTGAAACAAACAAGCAGAGAAACACATGGACCTCCTGAGTGGCCCAGTTGGAACCCAAATCTGTTTCTTAAAAACTCTCACCAGTGGCAAAATCGTTATAGCTGACCTCACTGAGCCTTCTCTTTTGATAATGAGAGCAATGGCAAAAATAATTTAGCAGTGGTCAAAATCCCATTTCTTTTAGGACTGCTCTAGAAAAACAGATAATCAAGAAACATGGTGAACTGCAAGGGTTTTGGTAACAAAACTGAGTTTGAAACCACTTACAAGCCCTAAAATTTGAAGCTGGATAGTTAGCATTCCTCAGTCCCAGTTTCCTTTCTGGGAAAAGCTCCTTACGGCAATGACTAACTGAGACAATGTACATAAACTGCCTGGCAAAAGTAACACCTGAGCTTTATCTTTTATACTGTTTTTAAACTAGTATAAAAACTACTTACCCAGTGGTTTCTGGTCTACTGTCATGGTATCCTGGTGTGCTGCAATCACTTGAGAAGTATATAATTCCTTAGAAATAATAATGAAAATGCCAATACTTATAAATAATAAATCCATTATTTTCTATAGATTAAATTACTATAATTTAGATGATCTCTGCATTAATGCCACACTTGCTTGCATTTTTATATGGTTTCCCAAGGAAAGAGAGAGAAAAGGGCAAACTGAATTGGTGAGGAGGAAACTGTGTACCACCTAGGAATATGCAGGGAATTGTCAGATGTGAAGTGTAAGATGGTGGAGAAAAATTTGAAGATCACCATGCATCTGATTCCCCACCTTGCTGTGCTGTGCTTCGTCACTCAGGTGTGTCTGACTCTTTGCAACCCTAATGGACCATAGCCTGCCAGACTCTTGTCCCTGGGAATTCTCCAGGCAAGGATACTGGGGTGGGTTGCCATGCCCTCCTCCAGGGTATCTTCCCAACAGGGATGAAACCCAGGTCTCCCACATTGCAGTCAGATTCTTTACCATCTGAGCCACCAGGGAAGCCCACCTTAGGAGTAAAGAGTCTACCTGTGAGCTACGGCTACATGGTGGAGGCAAAGATTAATCTAGATTCAATATGCTGAGAATTGTTTATTTGTTGCTGTTCAGTTGCTAAGTCACGTTTAACTCTTTTGTGACCCTATGGACTATAGGCCACCAGGCTCCTCTGTCTATGGGATTTCCCAGGCAAGAATATTACAGTGGGTAGCCATTCCCTTCTCTAGGGAATCTTCCCAACCCAAGGATCAAACTCAGATCTCCTACATTGCAGACAGATTCTTTACCATCTGGGTCACCAGGGAAGTCCAATGCTATTGGGATTAATGAAGTAAAAGTCATTTAAAGACATAATAGAATTCATAGTAACTTCTTGTCACTCAGTAGTTTTTAATCAGCAAAATACTCAAGCACCATCATGTGGATATTAATTTTAGATATTGAAAAGGGTGCAGTACACTCAAAAAGACTGAGAAGCCCCAACTCATTGATGAAAGTATTTGCACAATGTCTGGCATGTTAAGCTGCTCAACAGCCCTCTCCTCGCGGTGGAGGAGCATGCTGTTGGTCTTCTCAGGAAAGGACATGAGGAGAGACCACAGGCCAGGAGGTAGAAGAATCAGAACTCTGGGTGGATCTAGGCTGGGTTAAACTCTGAACACAGGGACGTGGAATTGTAGAGTGGCCTTTAGGCGATTTTTTTTTTTTTTTTTGTATTTGAGATATTTACACTGTTTTCGAGAAGATCTATCCAAGTTCGTGTTGGGGCTGAACAGTTAAGTCTGTCTTTAGGGAAACTGCCAAACTAAGGGGTTAGAATTTTGGGGAAGCTGGGCTAAGAATTGAGCTTTGAGGGGAAGTTGGAAATGACGTAAAGAAACAGTGACCAGCCACAAGGGTACTTTGGTGGTGTCTGCACCTAGTCGGGGCAATCTGAAGACCACAGCCCAGTGCCCAGGGGATCCCTGGCAGCAAAGTCTACACAGACACAGCGGACACCATCTACATAAGGCGTGGGCACCTACAGAATTCCAGAGTAGCTCTGGAATTTCAGAGACTAGCAGTGCTGGGTCTGAGGAAGCAAGAGGTTATTCTCACAGCTGAGCAGATCAAAGGCAGTCAGGAAAAATATCCTACATGGGTGGTCATCCAGGCTCTGCATATACATGTTTAGTGAGAGCAGTCTCTTCAGGGGTGAGGTGGGGTCACATTTCTCCTTGGAGGGAAATAGACCTGTTTTCTATTGAAGAGGGAATCCCCCTGGGGTATTGTGAACTGTCCCAAATGGCTATTTGGAAAGAGGAAGCATGTCGAATTGTGACTTTGTGGCATTCCAAACTTCAGGCGAGTTATTTGTGCAGACTATTTCAATTGTACGTTTGAATCCAAATAAAATTGTTATAAGGGGAGCAAGTGTATATTTCTGTGTGTGTGAAAGGAAGATAGAGACAGAGAGACAGAGACAGAAAAAGGCAAGTAGACTAGAGAGGAGAGAAGTTTCTTCTTAAGTGTTGAAAAATACAACATCCTTTCAAGAGGTAGAGATGATGGTATAGAAGTTTCCTTTCAACCCCATACTTCATGAATTCTCTCAGACTTCCCTCTGTTGATTTTGTTGATCGTTTTAGCTGCTAATCATTGACACAGCAAGTACATGGTGTCAGGTGCTGGGCTAAGTGATCTGTAGACTAGGACCTAATCGTTGCAGCAAAGGTGGTATCCCCTCATTTAAGGTGAGGAAAATGGGGCTCAAATTCATTAAGTGACTTTCTCAAGGTCACAGGTTCATAGGAGGCTGAGAAACAGTCAATACATGTGTTGACTGAACTGCAAGCCCATTTTGTGAAGCCTTTATACACATCTTCTGAGCTCCTCGTCCCCAAGTCTTACTTTTACTTACTGGAATTGTAGAAGCTAGAATTAGAATCTTAGAATTATTGTTCAAACCTCTCTCCCAAATTGTTTGTAATGGGATCACAAATTTAACTTCCATCCTAATGCAAATGTGCAAAAGAATAAAGTCTGAAATTATACTTTGGTCTGTAATTAACTTGGTCTTTCTCCTGAGCATCCACTTAGTAGGAAAATAAATTAATGCAATGCCCAGTCTAATATAACCTTAGTCAATTTTAAAAGTTAAGAAGTTTAATAATGCCTTGAGGTAATGTTCTATCTCTAGGAAAAAAAAATAAAGTGTGATACCTCATATAACCTCTTTCTTTGGCCTTTGGGCATGCAGGAAGGGGTGTGTGGCTTAGCATTGGGCATATGTATTAGTCAGCATAAATAATGCTAGCTTCTATAACAAACAACCCTCTAAACTCTCAGTGGCATAACATGAAAAAGGGTTATTTCTCTTTGATGTCATGATGCCATGTAACGAGTGTGACTTTTTTCTAAGTGGTGACCTAAGAATTCAGGCTCGTTTCATCTATTTTTGTCTTCAAGACATCTCTCTCTGTCTGTCAATCTCTCTATTTCTCAATGACTGTAGTGCTTTTCTGGGGAAGAGACTATATAAAGGAATTCTGCATGAAAGACATTGAAACTGTGCACGTTCCACTTACCAGAACCTCGTCACAGTGTTCCAGCCTAGCTGCAAGGGAGGCCGGTGAACACTATTTTACTATGTGCTCAAGAAGCAGAAGCAAGCCTGGCGGGATCTAACCAAGGTCCACAGCAGTGAGGAGTGGTTTCCCAGCCCTCCTGTGAGTCCTTCCTGCCAGGGCTGGCTGCCAGCCCCTCTGTCTGCCTGCCGAGTCACCAGGTTAACGACCCTCATCTGCTTCCGATGCTGAAGTGGGTGGCTGATGCCCCTGGGGGGTGGTTTGTCTTGTCCTAGCCACCACTTCCAATGGAGCTCCCACTGGCATGGTGCCGCTGAGCTTCGTGCTGCATCTCTAGCTGGCCTGCTGGACAGAAGGTTCACTGGCACGGCCCATTGTGGGGTCATGTGGTAACACCCTGGCAGACCCAGTGACTCTGAACCCAGCAGCCATGCCACCCAGGAATATGGAGGTCCTGCCGACCTAATCATCAAGGCTGCCCTCTGCCTGACCACACTCCAGGAATTCTTTCTGCTTAGGCCCGAGCTGAGCTTCTGTGGTGGCTCAGTGATAAAGAATATGCGTGCCAATGCAGGAGATGTGGGTTCGATCCCTGGGTCAGGAAGATCCCCTGGAGAAGGAAATAACAACCCAGTCCAGTACTCTTGCCTGGGAAATCCCATGGACAGAGGAGCCTGGAGCGCTGCAGTCCATGGGGTCACAAAGAGTTGAACATGACTAAGAACAACAGGCAACAACCAGGCCCAGATTGGTGGGAGGCTGCCTGTTAATGATATTCTTTCAAGAGTCCCCAAAAGTATCAGGATGAATGGCTCTTCAGAGAGCAGCTGTGAGGTGTCTGGGTGGTTCTCTGGGCCTCACCCCCTCCCTTCCCACCATCCCCAGGAGGCCCTTGGGGAGGGGGCTGGGACTTTTCTTCCTCCTTGTCTGCCATAGCTTCTCCTTCCCAAAACAGGCCGCCACTCCTAGGGAAAACGCCTCTGTTGATTGAGACCCGCTGGCATGCTTGGGGGGATACACAGATGCCATGGATCCTCCTTTCTCAAGACAATAACCTGGCTTGCCAGCTCTTGTAGAGCCCCAGCAATCTACATTTTGCCTTTCAAAATTGATATTGCCTCAGTGTTTTTCCTTTATATTCATTCTGCAACAATCTCTAATCTTTCCCAGGCAGGCAGATGCTGAGGGTGGAGAGTGAGTAAGGGATGTATACTCAGACAAGAGAGAAACCCCATTAAATGAGAATGCCTCCGTTTAATGAGGAACTTCTTAGGATTATGAGCCAGGATGCATTCATTTAACAAATATTTATTGATTATGTTCTAAACAGTGTTCTGGGCCCTGGGATACATTTGCTTACCCAGTAAGCAAAGCCAGCTACACTTGAGAAGCCTATGTTCTACAGGTGTGCAGGACATAGCAATGGATACCAAGTAAGTGCTTGCATATATAATGCTTGCGAGTGGTAAGCACTAAGCAGAAGAAGGGATACGAGATGCCAGGTGACATGCCAGTGAAGACTTTACTGAGAGTGTGGCTTGTGAGTAAAGACCTGAAGGAAGTACATGAATTGTAATTGTAATGTAAATACCTGAAGTGTTTACATGAGCCATGTCAATTTTTGGATAAAGAATGTTCCATGCAGAGGGGACTACAAGTGCGAAGATCCCAAGCAGGAAGTCTTCCTGCTTCCCGGAAGAATGAGCAGAGGCTAGTGGCTGGAACAGTAAGTGGGGAGAGCAGAAGTAAATGATATCACAGAGTTGATGGGAGGGTATGGATGGTGTTGACCCTTCTTATCTTTTCCTCTAAGTGAATCGAGGTTCTGAGCAGGAAAGTGATTTGGGCTGACTTCAGTTGTAATAGAACTGCTTGGGGCCAGCTTTGTCTTCAGGGTTAGAGTTTGAGTGGCTGTCTGTCTCTTATTCAGTCCCCACAGGAGAGAGACTGGCATACGACAGCCTACAAGCCAAGTCTGCAAGCACCTATTTTTATAAATGAAGATTAACTAAAACCCAGCCACAATTATTTTGTTGATGTGTTGTCTATGGCTACCTTTGACAGAGCGGAGTAGCTGCCACAGAAATCACATGATCAGCCAAGTCTAAAATACTTACTAACTGGCCTGTTTGAGAAAATGTTTACAGATCCCTATTATGGGAAACAAAAACTAGAAAGACAGCTGGAAAAGAAAACCGAAGACATATGAGCTATAGAGATAAAACAGATGTCAAAACACGATGCAAGTTTCTGTATACCAAAAATGTATCATAAAATATATAGGAAGTAGGAAATCAGTTACAATACAGTTTCTTAGAGGTTTGGAGATTTGGGGAGGTCAAGAGTGAATGTAGTAAGGTTACTATATTGGTAATAGCATTGTAGGAGAGTTTACCTATTGAACACCTGCTTTCTCTACTAGGAAACCTAGTGGATCCTAAGCTAGGCTGAAAAATTCCAGCATGGCTGAGATTGGAGGCCTCTGCTTTTGACCTGATTTTCTAATTGCCTTTACTTTAAGTGTCTTGCTGAAGTATGTGCTGATTTAGTCTAAGAGATCATCAACCCTTTCCCATTATCAGCCTCTGTATATTAATGTCAGATAAGAGTTGGCTGTAGCCTTAGTATTCTTAAAGGTGTGCTTAATTTTGCAAAAATGATGGGGGCTTTCTTCTTCTCTCAGCCCCTGTTCCATGCTTCATTCGCTTCTGCTTAGTGTCACCAGCTCAGCTCCAGGCAGCCTCAGGGGGAGGACACTGCTTGCTCATGCAGGTCCTGGCTGTGCAGATCTTAGGTCCTTTCTCAACTGAGCCATCTGCAAAGCAGTAGCCTGGTCTCTTAAGCGCCTGGCTTCCCCAGTTGAATTGGTTCCACTCAATGCATGCACAGTCACCAAGACATTTTCCAAATTACTCACAATTAATGCTCGAGTCATTTCCAGTGAGCTGTCTCAGGCCAACTCTAGTTTCCTATTCAATGGTCTGAGCAGGCAGCATAGTCAGAGCTGGGGTACCAGCTCACCCTCAAGGAGGAAGCTATTGCCCAGAATCACATCTGTGGATGCTCATAAAGTCAGGTTGGTAAATGGTTTGGTATGAAAGGCAGTTACTTACGGTTATCTTTTGCAATTTTGCAAAGATGAGGACTAAACAAGAGACTACTCCCATTAGGGCCATTAACACTGTTCCAAAACTAGGCACTTCCACTGCCATAGCTCATACACCTGTGCCCTAGAGTGTCTGGGCCTCTGGAAAGTTAACATCGCCATCTCTTCACCCACACACTCAAAGAGTGTCTATTGCCAGGGCTGGACCAGGTCCATGCCACTGCTTCGCAGAACTGTCTTAGCCCTGTGAAATGTGAAGATGCAGGGACCATCACTGGCCTTGACCTAACCAGTTTTGTGATGCTCACAGTGATATAATTTAAGAATCCCCTGTCTAGAGCTGAAATAGACAAGAAACAGAGTGTATTTGCTTTTGTTTTCTTCTTTTAGAGGCTTTGTGGTGGTGTCAAGGGAATAGGTTTCTGCTTCCTGCTCCGCCCCCTGGTCTTACCTGGTCTATATCCCCAGAGACTGGTTGAAGCTGGTATTCAGGGGAGGCTATAGGTTCTGGAGCATTTGTATACCTGGAACCCAGGGGAAATAGGACATTTGTATCAGTTCATTTCAGTTGCTCAGTCGTGTCTGACTCTTTACAACCCCATGGACTGCAGCACACCAGGTCTCCCTGTCCATCACCAACTCCCAGAGTTTACTCAAGCTTATGTCCATTGAGTTGGTGATGCCATCTAACCACCTCATCCTCTGTCACCCCTTTCTCTTCCTGCCCTCAATCTTTCCCAGCATCAGGGTCTTTTCCAATGAGTCAGCTCTTCCCATCAGGTGGCCAAAGTACTGGAGTTTCAGCTTCAACATCGGTCCTTCCAGTGAATACCAGGACTGATCTCCTTTAGGATGGACTGGCTGGATCTCCTTTCAGTCCAAGGGACTCTCAAGAGTCTTCTCCAACGTTTGTATGCCTCAAGCTAATAGACTAATTGGGCAGAGAGGAATACAGAGGCTTCGGATTGCAGTCTGGCCCACACAGCCCAGTGTGAGAGACTAAGCCTGACCCAGAGCCCCTAGCCCTCAGCACCGAAGCTGCTGCTGCAGCCTGATGACACCCTGTTGTGCCACTGTGTTAATAAGGGTGCTCAGGAAACAGAGCCAGGAGGATGTACGTGAGCAGCTATGCAGCGAGAGACAGTGGGAGGGATTGGATCACATGATCAGGGAAGCTGAGAAGTTTCCCTGTCTGCTGTCTGAAAGCCGGAGGCCCAGAAGAGCCAGGGATGTAGTTCCAGTTGAAGCCTGAAGGCCTGAGCAGGAGGGTCCGTGGTGGAAGTCCCAGTCTGAATCTAAAGGCTCTGAGAACCAGGAGCTCTGATGTCCAGTGACAGGAAAAGATGGCTGTTCCAGCCCAAACAGAGAATTTTCATTGTTTCTCTGCTTTTTTGTTCTATTTTGTCCTCGACAAATTGGAGGATGTTCACCCACACTGGTGAGACTGATTTTCACTCCATCTGCTGATTCAAATGCTAACCTCATCTGGAAACACTTTCAGGGTCACATTCAGAAATAATGTCTTACCCACCATCAGGGCATTCCTTTGCTCAGTCAGGATGAAACCTAAAATTAACTGTCACCACCACCTGGCTGGAGAAGGCACTGGCACCCCACTCCAGTGCTCTTGCCTGGAAAACCCCATGGATGGTGGAGCCTGGTAGGCTGCAGTCCATGGGGTCCCTGGGAGTAGGACATGACTGAGCGACTTCCCTTTCACTTTTCACTTTCATGCATTGGAGAAGGAAACGGCAACCCACTCCAGTGTTCTTGCCTGGAGAATCCCAGGGACAGAGGAGCCTGGTGGGCTGCCGTCTGAGGGGTCGCACAGAGTCGGGCACGACTGAGGCGACTCAGCAGCAGCAGCACCGCCCGGCTGGTGGCTCAGTGGGTGAACTTAAATAGACGTCATCATAGCTACCAGATGGGCTTCCCAGGTGGTTCAGTGGTGAAGAATCTGTCTGAAAACTTAGGAAATGAAGGAGATAGGGTTTCAATCCCTGGATCGGGAAGATCCCCTGGAGTAGGAAATTGCAACCTGCTTCAATATTCTTTTCAGTACTCTAGCTTGGAAAATGTCATGGACTGAGGAACCTGGGGGTCTACAGTCCATGGGGTCAGAGAGTTGAACACGACTGAGAGACTGAGCACCCACACACGTCCGCACACACACACACACACGCGCACAGAATCAGCAGGTGGCAATTTGTAGTCTTTGAGAGATACAGAACTGAGGAGGACATTCCAGGGCCAGGGAACAACTAGGGGAAAAGCAAAGACATAGAAGTAAGAGAACAGTCCAAGAAATAGCCATGGGCAGCTTGGTTGGAGCGCTGGGGGCTTGAAAAGGAGAAGTGAATGTTAGTTTTTAAAACAGAGCCTATTGTGTGTCAGCCTCTTTCTTGGTGCTCTGAAAGACATAAATAGAGAAATGGGACAAAATAAAGATGAAAGAGACACGGCCCCTATTTTAAAGGACATACTTGTTGAGGATAACATCCATATAGCACTGCGACATCAGTAAGGATTTGCTGAGGGGTAGGCTTGCCCCCTTAGTGACGTTCTGGAAGAGATGCTATGAGCACTGGAGCTAGGAGTGTTCTATGCCTCCAGGTCTTGGGATGCCCACCCGTGGTATACCCCATTGTAGGGGGGCTAGAAGGAGAGGGCTGTAACCAGCGATGGTGATTTTGTTCATCGTTGCTTGGACCGTGGGCTGCCCAGACTTTTGGTGTTTATTGCCGGTGTCTGTGAGGCTGTTAGTGGATGAAATGCACATTTGAGTTGGTAGACTTAATAAAGCAGTTTGCCTTTCCTAATGCTGGGGGGGCTTCCTCCTGTCAGCTGAATACCTGCATAGAACAAGAAGACCGAATAAGAAGGAATTTTTCCTGATGAGGAGCTGGGACATTGGTCTTTTTAGCTTTCAGACTCAAACTGAAACACTGGCTCTTCCTAGGTCTTGAGCTAGCTGGGTTTTGAATTGGAATTTATACCATGAGCTCTCCTGGTTCTCAGGACTTCAGATCCAGACTGGAACTACCCTGTCATCCTACACCTGCTATTCTAAGTGTCCAGCTCACCAACTGGAGATACTGGGGTGTCTCAGCCTCCGTAGTTGTGGAAGCCAGTTCCTTAAAGTCACTCTCTCTCTCTCTCTCTCTCTCTCTCTCTCTATATATATATATATATATATATATATATATATATACGTATATGTATGTACATGCATATATACTCATGTGTACACACACACACACATCCTATTGATTCCTTTCCCCCCCCAAAGACTCTAATGTGTAAGCTCTGCTGATGTTCAAGAAGGACCTTAGTCTCTACTTTTCAAATTCCGTGGTGTGATGCGTTCTTAGCTCTGCCAGTTCAGTGTGTATCTCTTTTCATCCTCTCTCCGGCCTGGCAGTTAGAAGAGGGGGAGGGGTGGGGTTCAGAGGACAGGAAGCTCCCCATCCCTGACTCCTCCATCACTTCAGGCCATCTCGCTGGAGGCGCCTTTCTTTAGGCCCCTTCCAGGGGAACGCTTTGGCTTCAATTCCCAGGGCACAGTGGATGGTCCGGAAAGCGAGGTTTTTTTGTCGTGGTGGAAAAGGCGATGCATATCACTCTGAGGGCAGACCTAGTAAAGGGGAAGAATGACTACCCTTCCTTCTTTTTCTCTTCTTCTCTGTCTTATCAAAAGTGTTTTTTAACCATTAACTCAAAGTTTTTCCTTAAAGATATTCACTTTGTGCCAACCACAGAGAATGAAGCTAAAGGGAAAGAAAACTCTGCAGGCACCAGAGTATCGTCGGTTACGCACATAGCTCTGGCTCTTTCTGCTGAGTCAAACTGGATTTGTTTGTTCTCAGCACCATCAATGCATGAACACAGGTGCACACAGGGAGGTGTGGAATCACACCGAAGGATATTTTTATACAAGACCAAAAAGATGTGGTGTCTATCCAGGGCAACACAGAGATAAAAATCCTTTGTACTTATAATGCTTTCATCTTAGCCCAAAGTGCTGTCTTATATCCACTTCATCTCCTCCCATCTACCTCCCAGCCCACGAAGTCAGAAGCAGTAAGGAAGAACTCCCTCATGTGGACTATGAAGACATTTAGGACTAGGTGGATTAAATGGTTTGTTAGTTACGTTGTAGAGTTTGAAGTAGAAAGCTGGTTCTTTGCTCTCTCCCATCTTCTTCTCCCATCCCTCCCTCCCTCTTTCCTTTCTTTCCTCCCTTCATTACATTCTCCCATTTTCTTCCCTTTTTTCTTTCATCAGATGTTAGTGAACCAAGAGGTACTCTTCTGGGTGCTGATGATGTGGAACACACAGCTCTTGCCTCTGAGGCTTTCTCAGCACAACAGGAAACAGAGACACGCCAACACACCAGCAGAATGCAACCCTGGGAGGTCAGCGGACCCCCAGTAAGGCACTGGGGGACACTGTGGCGGGGGAGGCTAGGTCCTCCTGGAAGATTTATAGTAAAGGTTCTCTGGAAGTAATATTTGAGTTAGGCATAAAAGCAAGTATAGGAATTTTATAGATGAAAGAAATGTGGGCAGAGGGAACAGCTTGGGCAAAAACAGAGCCTTGTGTAAGGTCATCTTGTGGTCAGAGAATTGCAAAACTGTCAGTATTGTTGAAGGGTAGGCAGCTCTCCTCTGAACAACCCTTGCTGACTTCCAGCAAGAAATACAACCCCTCTAATCATAACTCCGCCCTTCCCTGAGACCACAAGAACAGAGTCTAGGCAATGTGTCGTAAACACTGCCTGACAAAGATTAATCCTGCCTGTCCACTGCCAGCCTCTGATGGCTGTTCCTCTTTCTTCAACAATGAAGAGAGCCGTGTCAGTCTAATGACTGTCATATTACCTCCCATTAACTTCATTATTGGACACTAACTGTTTCCAGTAATAATTCTTTCACTGGTAATGACTCGATGTCTGATTCCTGGATAATTACTGTCACAAATGTGAACAGACCGGTGCTTGGGGTAGCTTTCTCCATCTGGGATCGGGGCACGAATCAGCTGAAAGCCCAGAGCTTGTAGTATTTTCCTGGAACTGACGGAGGAAAGTGATCTTACGAGTGACAGGGAAGGAGATGTCCCCTGGGGAGTCTGGAAACCTGAAACAGAATTTTCCCCTCCCTTGGGCTTTTGGATAGCCATGGTGGGTCTGGGTGTACATATTTGTGTGCGTGTGCTCCTGTGCAAAGCTATGGTCACTGAAAAACTTCAGGCCCTTTTCTCGCTGTAGGGATAGTAATTGATATCTTGCTAGAAGCTTCTGGCAGATTAAATTTTATAAGCCATGACACACAGAGGCCTTGACTCTAAATTACTCAAACCCCACTCTGATTATCCACATTTATTTGTACGCAGAGATAGGCTGCCTATTTGGAAGTCCAAGAAAGGGGTTTCTCAAATTGCATGTGGTTGAGGGTAATGTTAGAAAAAGGAACAAAGTTGGCGGTAGAATTAATGAGGTGGGCTGATGTGAAATTCAAAGTGCAGAAAGAAGGAGCCAGAAGGAGCCTGGAGAACCAGAGAAGACGGGCAGAGGTCAGTGAGGAAAACTCTCCATGGGCCTGCGCCCTCAGGGCGGCCTGCTTGGCTTCCCTGCCAACGTGGTTGGGTAAGACCACTTCTGATGGAAGCAAGCCTCTGCATCCTAAAGACGGAGAAGGTCAGGCCTGTCCAGACACAGTGCTGTGCCGCTTGCCTCTTCCATGCAGAACTGCGGCTCGCCGAAAACAGAGGCTATGCTTGAAATTTTCTGAACAAAGAATTACCAAGTGTTTCTTCCCGCAGAAGGTTTCTTGACCCCAGGTTCACAGAATTGTGTCCAGCAGCAGCCTCAGTGCATGGCACAGTACTAAACTCAGGCCACACAGAAGCCTCTGTCATTTGATTTTTGATTGTTGCTGCTCTGTTCCCTCTCTTTATGTCTCTATCCTTCACCCCACAGGCTCCAGCTCTTGTGGGTTTCATATATATTCTCAATGAATTAGTTTTCTATTGCTGCCTTAACAAATTACACAAGCATAGCATTTTAAATGGCACGAGCTTCTTTTATTTATTTTTAAATTAAAAACAATTATTTTATATTGGAGTGTAGTTGATTCGTAACCTTGTGTCAGTTTCATGTGTACAGAAAAGTGTTTCAGTTATACATATACTTCTCCACCTTCTTTTTCAGATTCTTTTCCCATATAGAGTTCCCTATGCTATACAGTAGGTCCTTGTTGATTTTCTATTTTATATATAGTAGGGCATATATGTTGATCCCAAACTCCTAATTTATTCCCCTCCCCTTTGACCTTTCCCTTTTGGTAGCTTTAAGTTAACATAAACTTCTTATCTCAGTTTCTGTAGGTGAAAATCCAGCAGTCTTGGCTGGGTTCTCTGCTCAGGGTTTCACATGGTTGAAATCAAGGTATTGGTTGGTCTTGGCTCTTATCTGGGGACTCCAAGGCAAGTGGAGATCTGTTTTTTAGCTCATTTAGGTTGTTGAGTGCATAGAGTTCTTTGCTGGCTGTTGATGGGGTCATTATCTGCCTCTAGAAACCATCTGTATTCCTTGGCTCATGGTCTCCTTGGTCTTCAGAGCTATCAGTGATGTGTTGAATCCTCCTTGTGCTTAGAATTTTTCTATTACAATCTCTCCGACTTCCTCTTCTGCTTTCCCTTCTGCTCTTAGGGGTCATTGACTCACTCTAACCATGCAGGATTGGAGAAGGCAATGGCTCCCCACTCCAGTACTCTTGCCTGGAAACTCCCATGAACGAAGGAATCTGTAGGCTGCAGTCCATGGGGTCGCAAAGAGTCAGACACAACTGAGCAACTTGCACTTTTCATTCTCATGCATTGGAGAAGGAAATGGCAACCCACTGCAGCGTTCTTGCCTGGAGGATCCCAGGGACAGAAGAGCCTGGTGGGCTGCCGTCTCTGGGGTCGCACAGAGTCGGACAGACTGAAGCGACTTAGCAGCAGCAGCAGCAGCAACCATACAGGATAATCTCCTCGTTTGAAGGTCAAATGCTTACTAACTACTTACACCTGTAGAGTCCCTTTTGCCATGTAAATTAACATGTTCGAAGATCTGGAGATTAAAGGGTACAATTTTCCTGGAGGTCATAATTTTGCCTGGTATTGTGACCCAACTTTCATTTGCTTATTTGCAAGCAATAGGCTTAGAAGTATGCTGTTTGTGTATACTAAAAAGGTTACAAAAACAGTTTTGTACTATAAATCTTACTTTTGTTTGCTTAAAATCATATTTTCAGATATATCCTGCTCATTATTTCTGACCAAGATGTATCATTCTGTTATGCACTTATATCAGGTATATTACATGTATCCATTCCCTTAGCTGTGAATACCCGCAGACAGAGCTGCAATGAATGTCAAATATGTCTGTATCTCCCTGTGGACCTGTGTGGAGGTTTCTGTGGGGTACACATCGAGAGGTGGAATTGCTAGGTGATATTGTGAAGCATCCCTAACTCTACTATGCCTTTCTAGATTACATTCTAGAATGTCCACACCAACTTCGTTTCCCATTAGCAGTGTGTAAATACCCCGTTTCCCCACACCCTTGCCAGCGTTTGGTACCCAGCCCTGGCTCTAACACTTTCTTGCTATGCCACCGATGGTTGTGGGTGTGAATTGCTCAGTCGTGTCCGACTCTTTGCAACTCTATGGGCTGTAGCCCTGCAGGCTCCTCTGTTCATGGATTTCCCAGGGAAGAATACTGGAGGGAGTTGTCATTCCTTTCTCCAGTGAATCTTCCTGACCCAGAGACAGCACATGGGTCTCCTGCATTGCAAGCAGATTCTTGCCCATCTGAGCCACCAGGGAAGCCCTAGCTATGGTTAAGAAATGTAAAATCAGTTTTCTCAACTGTAAAATGGACTGAAACTAGTGTCTGATTCATAAGGTATTGTGAGGATTATGAGTTTTGATCAGAATAGGGCCTAGCGCATGGTATGTGTTTTAATAATTATTCTGTTATCTTCAAATATTTACAATATAATAGGCATAAAGTAGCTTTTTTGGTTTCATTTTGCATTGTTTTATTAACAAGGAGGTTAAGTATGACTTCCTGTATTTACCAGCTGTTCAGATTTTTCTTTGCTTCTTTTGTGATTTGTCTTTTGTGTCTTTAATGAATAATATTTCATAGGGTTTTATGCTCGATGTTCATTTCTACAGCGTTAAATCCAGGTGCCCTAATATGTCTAACATTTAAGCTTGTCTATATGCTCCAGCTGTGAGGATGAGTCTGCTCATGGAAGAGCATCGCTGAGAAATAACAGTTCTTGTTACACACTGGTGGGTCCCGCACGCACCCTTGCCATGAAGTCATACCCCATCTGGGTCTAGTTTTGTTCATTCCCTGCCAATGGTTAGCTCTGTTGCTTACAGAACATCACTTGTCATTACGGTTGTGGACTTGGTTCTGGTCTGGTGTGTCCTAGTCTGCCTCCTCCGGGGAGGCACACGTCTGTGGCTTCACTGGCCATTGCCCTCTAAAAGGAAGTTCCAGAGAGGCGAGGGTCTGTCTCTCTATCATTCTATCTCAATCACCAGAAAAATGATGGAAGACATGACTAGACACAGGAGTCCTTTTTGTATAGAGCAAGGGCTATTACAGATGGGCTAGTCCATCTGCAAATTGGAAAATAGAACTTTTTTATATGTAGAGAAAGCAATGATTTATAACTTAAAAACAAAAGGGATTTGATTTAGTAAAGCGTCTTAGGGGTTTGGAAATCAGTGAATTCAAACACCATTAAAATAATGAAACAGCCTCACATTTTAACTCAGTAGGATTTTTTTCTTAATTTTTAACCTTGTTAATTATTAAGGTGGTTGCAATATCATTCTGAAAAGTTGCAAATGGCCTGTTATCTCAGCATGATTTTCAAAATACCCAAAGGGCTGTATACTGTGTTGTTGTTCAACCTTCTTTTTCTGTAAAGACCTAAATGTTTATTGCTTTAGAAATCTTTAATTAAAAATGATCACATGGCCTAAGAGAGAACCTCCCTAGAGGTTGGGTCCTGCAGGTGAGACTGGATGGTATTGGGGCAGGTGGCAGGATGTGGTCTTCTGGGGTGGCAAGTCAGGTTTCATGGCCTGAAAGACCAGAATAAGAATGATCTCTTGTGCTTGAGAGTGAAGACATCCCTGCCAGACAAATCGGTCTTTAAAGCCAGAGTTTTAGCTGGTTCTGGGTATTTGATAAACAGACTTCTTCCTTCTTGAGTTTGGACAGCACAACCCTCTGCTTGGACTTTGAATGGCCTTCATGAAATAACCTATGACTTGAAGTTAAAAAAAAAAGAAACAGAATTTTTGGGACTATTATTTTCTAAACCCATGATGTATAAAAAGAGTTTTCTTCCCAGACTACAGTAACTGGGGGAAAATATTGGCATCTATTGATGTATGGACACATTTATATATATAGCAGTAGGTAGTAACCAAGCGCCATGGAGTGGTAGATTTTCTCCCATGTCTCCCCAAAATGCCACAGTGAATTATGAAAAGTTTGCAGTCAGTCCTTGAACAACTCAGGCTTGGACTGTGCAAGTCCACTTATACATGGGAATTTTTCCACAGTATATATTCTAGTTCTACACACTCTGAGGTTGGTTCATTCCTTGGAATGGAGAAGTGGGGTATGAGAGCTCATTGGACTTATGCTCAGATTAACCCTGGAATTGTTCAACTTTAGTCTGTTTTAACCCAAGCAAAGAGGAAAGGCATCTGTCCTGGAGCCTGCCCCAGGATCCCCCAAAGATTTCCGCCCGTGAGTAGCTCGCTGGGCTGACTAGTTGTCTCAGCTCTTTCACACATACCTGGAATCTATAGGCCTGGACCCTATAATCTATGTAATGGATTTTTTAGTTCATTGGGCAATAGCTAGAAACCAGAAGCCCTGCTTAGGGGTTCTTGATCAGTTCCATTCTGATGAGGTATTTGTCTCACTACTTTGTCTTGGCGAATTTCGTTATGTCATCATTTTACTAGCATTTCCCAGAGATGTTCCTCTAACTGAATGTGCCAGAACATGGTAACAGGAAACTTCTGCCTTTATTTCCCATAATCTAATACTAGATACAAGAAATCCTCGAGTAAAATTACTGCTGTGCCATAGAGGTCTCCAGTTAAAAGGGCTGTGGGTGGGAGGGCACGGTACAACAAAGGGAGTGTCAATACATTAGAAATGATAATAATAGCAGTTAACACTAAGAGTTACAGAAATTTATGAATGCTGTGCTAAATCCTTTAAAGGCACTTTCTTGCTTAATCCTCTCAATGACTCACTGTTGTTGTTTTCAGTCACTAACTTGTGTCCGACTGTTTGCTTCTCCAAGGTCTGTAGCATGCCAGGCTCCTCTGTCCATGGGATTTCTCAGGCAAGAATACTGGAGTGGGTTGCCACTTCTTTCTCCAAGCTATCTTCCTGACTCAGAGATCGAATGCATGTCTCCTGCCTTAGCAGTAAGATTCTTTACCACTGAGCCTGACCCTATGAAGGTAGATATTATAACCCTTATTTCTACCTTACAATGAAGAAATACAAATACGGAGGGGATCACTAAACGTGCCCATGTTAGTGACTAAACATGTTGGGGTTGAACCCAGTTTTGTGATTCCTGGCCCCAAGCTATTGACTATCCAGGGATTAACTACTGTTTCAGCTGAGAGAATTTGGGTTTTGATCACTTACTATGTATAAAATTCTGTGAAGAATATAAGGAGGATGGCACGTGCTTATAGCAAAGGCTAAGAGAGTGGCTCAGACCAGAAACACTCAGACTTCCTTTGGCAGAAGAAAAATCTTTGGGGACAGAAGTTGTCAGAGGAGCCTTTATGGAGCAGGTGGATCTGGAAAAAATGGGCCAAAGGATTCAGGCCTGCTTTTTAGAGAAGAGGATGCGTTCTGGATAGTGAGAAAAACTAAATAGTCCTTCCCTCCTCAGATCAAATTGAAAACATAGAACAAAAACGAGAGAGTCATGTCATAGAATATCTTCTGACCTGTGGCTACAATAATGCTATGAAGTCCTACGACTACTCTTGCTTTTGCAAGACAAACACAAAACCATTATTATTATCAGTTAATTCAAGGAGATAGGGAAAGATCTATATCTGAAAGACTTGCCCCAAAGATCTCGTTCTAAAGCCTGCTCTAATGAAGTTAGTTAGAGATCAAGGTTCTTATTACTTTTCAACACTTGGAAGGATTCCAAAATGGCAGCCTCTTTGACAGACCCATGAAGTGTTCATGGAACTTTCTCTAGAAGGGATACCAACTTGGGCATACCAACTTAGAAGTGAGAATAGAGGAGAACTTGGGTCACTGATAGAAGCATAGCTTTCCCCTCCTGAATGAGTATGTGTTTCCCTTTGATGGTGTGTCCTCTGGTCCATGGCTGGTCTTCTCCACCCTGAATTATTGGGTGAAGTAATGTGCACTCCAGCAGAACACATTGTTATTATTCAGGAGCAAGTGATTTGAAATTGAAATGCTCACACAGTTGTGAACTCCAACAGCTTTAAAAATACATCCCTTTATCTGCTCTACATTCCTAGGTACTCTTTTCCACTGGACCCACCTTTAAAAGATGTGTGGACTGCACGTTGAACAAGATCGAATGTGACTTTGCAAAAATAGCATGCCTGGTCTCTCCTCTTTCCCTTTCCAGTCGACAATGCAAGATAAATTCACTCCACGGGAACCTTTTGTGGGCTGTACTGCTTAGGCAATTTGCAGTTTGCTGGGGGAAAGGCAGCTCACGCTACATTTATCACCCCCTGCCGCCGGCTACAATTCAACCCACTTCGAACCACTGAGCAGAGGTGCTGATGGGGGCTCTGGCATTAGAATTTCACATCATAATAGAAGTGCAGGGAAGCAAAAGACAAATGTATCAGGGCCATTCCAGGTCTTCACTAAGGTCAAGAGTGCGGCATGGGGTGATAGGGACCAAAGATGAGCATTCCGCAGCAATGAAAAATATGGTTGCTTTTCTCGATTCTTTTATATATTTCCTTCTGGTAATCTTAGCTTGAATAACGAGTTTCCTATTGTTATCAGAATCATCAACTCATGTTGTGAGGGGTACTCTACAGTAACGGCACAAAGCAACATGGCCAAAACTAATAAATAATAAAAGGCATGACTTGCCTTCATTTCCTTCTGTTTTACCCAGGGGCTTATTCTCAGAAAAAAAAAAAAAGCAAACAATAACAACATAAAATCAGTGTAGTGGGTAATTGTGCGGAGTTAATGTATTGGTCAAGACAGGCTAGATAATGCTGTGAGCAACCCCCAAATCTCCCAAAGCCAAAGTGTTACTTCTCATGAAAATCAGTGGAGGAGTCTGCCTCACAAGTTTACTCTGGGACCCAGGCTGATGGAACATGATGTTGTTGCTATACTATCTCTAATCCTGGAAGAAGAGTACACGGAAGAGTCTTACCTGGCATTGAAATTCTGACTCAGGGGTGAAACGCATCCCTTCCACTCACAGTCTGCTGGCCAGGAACAGTCACACGACCTGCCTTACTATAATGGGCCAAGGAATCTAACCCTCTTGTGCAGCTAGAAGGAGAAGGTGGTCATTTACGGGCGAGAGCTGAGCGTCTCTGCTACCGTTGTATTACGTCTCTTCTATCGGTCGACTTCTCCCCTGGAGAAGGAAGTGGTAAGGAACCGGCTTAGGTGATCTCCAGTACTCTTGCCTGGAGAATCCCACCAACAGAAGAGCCTGGAGGGCTACAGTCCATGGGGTCGCACAGAGTCAGACATGACTGAGCTACTAGGCATGCATTGGTTGGCTTGGTGAAGTAAGTCTGAATAGAATGGGAGTGGTTTTTGGTATTTAAATAAACCAGATACACTTGCCATTTATTTTTATTTCATGTACAGTGATGGTCACAAATGTCAAAGCAGTGGTAAGAGGAAGACTTCAACAACTCTCTAATTGAAAGGATGAGAAAGCTAGAGGGGTTGAAAAAGTTATCCATGATTTCCTCATTGTTGGCAGAGACAGGGTGCCTTCCAGATCAGTCTTCTTTCCTCTGTGTAAGTTGCCTTTCCATTAGATCCCTTCCCTGGAGTCAAGAGAGACTATGAGCTCAGAAGGTAATGAAAGTGAGTTGGTATGAGGATTAATATCACAGTGGACAGCATGTGATTTATTTTTAGTGTTAACACTCAAAGTATGCATTACTCTGTTTAGAATGGATGTGTCTTTACATTATTCATTCATTTCTCTACCTGTTAGTATTATTAATATTTTTGGCTTGTTAATCATAGTACTAATGACAAATGTTTTCCTTTGAATTCACCCAGAGGTTCATATTTGATCCTAGGGCCATATGTTGATCCATGGCAGTACTTCCTAATGATTTTATGCCATGACACACAGGGAAAATGTTAATAGTAGAGTGGGGTAAAACCACTGAGGCTGCTCAACCCCTGAGACAATTAATTGCACGTGAATTCCAGCTGCTTCAGGACCCAGCCTGGCCACCTGATGAACTGAGGATTGACCTTGGCACACCAGTACCCCATTATAAAGTACAGATTGGGAAGCCCTGGCATTCGCAGAAGACCAGTGAGCTAGGTGTTACTTTCTCTTTCAGACTGGTTTGGTTTGGGGTCAGAACTATATCCCTATTTACCTGTGCTGACTTTGATACTTCTGTTGGTTAGAAGTGATTGTTAAGAGGAAAACAAAGGCACCTCATCTTGACCCTTCTTAATCAGGGAAGGCTTCTTGGAAGAATTATATTTTTCATCAGTGGTTAGGGAGTGAGTAAGAATACCCGTAGAAACCATAGATAAGCTGGTAACCCTGGAGTGCTCTTTGGAGCCATTCTAGAGGGGTAATGAAGTCATTTTGAATAAGGGATATTTTCAGCATAAAATGTTTAACAGATCAAATGTGTCTAGGCTTCTGCAGGTTTCAGAGGTAACAGAATGGAAAGCCACACTGATGAAACACTGCTAGCAGGCAAATGTTCCCTTTTTCTATGAGGTAAGCAGCTCACAGGGTTTCGTTTAGGTGAGAACACTTTGGTGGTTGGCTTAGGTAATGAGCATCTGCTGGGAAGACCTTGTGAGCATTATTTGTGCCAATGTCTGTGCAAAAAATATCTCTCCCCGTTATGGTGTGGATTTGAAAGAAAAATGGCATCCCGTTGGAGGAAAAGGATTTGATCACTGTTGAGCCCTATCTTTTTGGTCCTTTATAGTTCTTTTCTATGTCACTGCTAGACATCTATCATTAGAATGCTGCCAGACAAATTCCTCCCTCTCTTTTTACTACATGGAGGTCTCTTTGTTAAAAACAAGGATGCTAATGTTGCTTCAACTGTTGAGTGCATGAGTGTGTGTGTGTGTGTGTTGAGGATAAACGTACTTGTCTATGGGGCATGGATGGAAGGCTGGAATTTCATTCTAACATATTCACTGACTCTCTGCCCGGCAACCCAAATGCTGTGGAACAGACAGAAGTAGGTCAGGATGGGAATTGTCCTATCTCAGCATATTACAAGGTGGGTGTGACAAGTGAGTGAGCTGTCAGTTCAGAGACAGAAGTAGGGAAAACCAGAGATGGGTAGGGTAACCATATAATTCATTATCCACACCATGACACTTATGAGAATGAAAAAGGGTGCTATTAATAATTATGCTGGGACAACATGTGTAAATTGGGACTCCCCCAGGCCATCCGAGATGAATACTAAGCCTGGGGATGGGCTAAGTGTCAAGGTACCAGGAGAGGGACAGCCCCATAAAAGAGCCTAGTCTTTGCATTGGAATGGAGTCAGGCACATGGACAGTTTTCCACATACTGGAATGACGTAATGAAAAATGCAAAAACTGAATGGGCAGGTGAGAGCACCATGGTACTCCATGGTTAACAAGAATAAGAATTATGGCTGGCGAGTGTAAGTCATGTGGGCCGGCATAATCCAAGGAAGTAGGTGGTTCGCTCCTTTTGAAGGCCAGCAGCTGTCTGTCTCCCCTTATGGAAACTGCTTTTGTCCATCTAAAGGTGGAATTCTCATACTTGACATCTGTCAGGAATGGGCATCTCACTTAGGTAGAAGCCTGAGTCAGCTCATGTGTGAGGTTGAAGGGCAAGAGTGCAAGGGGTTTCTGGTGGACGGTTGTCAGTAGCGGATGGGGGCTTTCCATTGGGGGGACCCCCTATATTTGCTTCTGCTTTGTATTCTACACATAAGACCATCATTGGATGCAAAAAACTGAAGCATAAATAAGACTGTCTCTACCTGGTAACTTTTTATTAAAAAAAAATTTACATTAGGTGTGGAGAAAGAAATGGCAACCCATTCCGGTATTCTTGCCTGGGAAATCCCAAGGAAGAAGAACCTGGCAGGCTACAGTCCATGGGGTTGCAAAGAGTTGGACACAACTTAGGGGCTAAACAACATACATTAGGTGAGGAAGGGTATGTTTAGGATCCTAGGAGCAGTGAGCCTTTGGAGGAAAATACACAACACTCGGCAGATCTCAGAACCCTTCTCTCCTTGCTTTTTCATTAATTACCTCCTAATAGTTAGGCCCCATAGTTGGGACAAGAGCTACAGATAAATGAAACATAGTTCCTACCTGGGAAGAGCACTTGTTCTGGTAAGAATGAGTGTAATTCTAAGAAATTAGGCCTAAATAGTAAAGTACTGAAACAGGAAGGGATAATGTGTTAGGAAGGGCTCATGCTTAAGACGTGTGATGGAGTATATGACAATTATATAAGGTGCAGAAGGAATTTCCAGGCAGAAGCTGTGGGATGAAGAAAGAAAGTCAGATGTTACAAGGATGTGGAGTGTTTGGGGGAAGGGATGAACACTTACCTGCCCTAAAGGGCCCAGAGTAGGGAGGGAAAGAGTGAGTGGTAAAAATTTAAACCTGAATTGGGTTGGGCTCCTGGGCCCAGATGTTGAATTACAGTGATGACAATGGAGGAGGAATTCTAGACCTGAGAGAAGGAAGGAAAGACATGGGACACTGACAATGCAACAGAGAGAAAACACGTGGAAGAAACACAGAGACAGCCTCTGACAGAGAGGAGCAAAATTCTCAGAAGAATCCTTACAAGATCTAATAGACACATTCAGTCTGACTTCCCTTAACTGCCTTTCTGCGGCTGAGACTCACGGTTATGGGACCCCCGGACTCAGCACAGATGTTGGGGGTAATGACACACAAAGCCTGTCCCTAAAGGGACAAACCCAGTCTACTTCTTGCCTCCAAGAAGCATCTATGGGTAGACAAACAAAAGTGGGGGTTTTGGTTTGTTTGGTTTGGTTGGTTTTGGTTTTGAAGCTCTTCTCTTCAAAGCAAAGAAGCGGATGCAATGCACGGGGAGGAGAAACTGGGTTCTGTGGTTGGAGGCTCTGCCAGGAGCACAAGACCCACCCCTTGGCAGATTCTATGGCCAGCTCTTGAGGAGGCAGTGAAGGAAAATGCTAGTGCTTTACTGCAGTGCCAAGCTACCTGCTGGCACAGTTTAGCCCGAACTAAGGTTGCTTTTATGTCAGAAAAACGTGAGTCTGGAGATCCCGGGCTGTATGTTTAATAAGGGACGTTCATATATACTGTGGTTCTGCTCGCTAATTGTCCCACCAGGCTGGCTCCCAGGCAATCCAGATAAAGAGGGGAACTTGGCTCTGAAGCCTAGCTCACTTGCATCAACATGGCAAAGAAAGGCACAAAACCTAATCACCAAGCTAGCACACAGATACAGGGTGTACTTCTTATTTATTCACTTTGCAATTCTGCTTCTTCTGGGAAAGTGGAGGTTTACTGTCCAGTAGCATGTGACTGTGCTGGAAAGCACAGGGAATATCAACCAGCTGTTCCATGCACTATGCTGGCCAGCAGGGGCCGAGAGTACAAGCGAGGAGGGTGCGGGCTGCGGAACCAGGGCACCACAGCCCTTAGTTTTGTCCATACTTTACCATAGAAACCTGTCAGTTAAGAGCAGAGATCCTGTGGGTCACAGTTGTGTGACTCTCCCACCCGGAATTCTTGCACCCATCTTTAATTATGAGGCAGGGACAACTGTCCCAGTCATTTATTCAGTAAATATTTATCAAACGATGATCGCATGTCACGGACTCTACCAGGTGCTCTGGATAGAGTAGCAAGAAGACGGCCAAGGTCCATCTAAGGATTTGCAGTCTAATGTGAGATATAAGCTATGAATGAATGAACAAACCATAATTACAGATAGAGTTATAATACCTAACACTTCTATATAGAGCTTGCTATCCCACTTCTAGGTCCATACGTATATGCATGTACATACCCATCTTCATTTCTACTTCTCTACAGCTGGTCTCCTGTCTCTCTTCCTCTCTTCATCTTAGCCCAAGTCTGCCCAGATTCTAAGACCCTGACCTAAGGCAAAGAATACTCATGTCATCTCACCTCATCTTAAAGAGTTTAACATTGAGCCAATTTCCCTGTTATTTTGGCTGAAGATATGGTGACCGGCACCAAAGCTGGCACTTCATTTTCCTCTTCTATGCACCCCCTAATCCATGGCACACTTGTTTTGAGACTAGACTCTTGCCTTTATCATGCGCCCAATTACAATTCTGTGAAGCATATTTGAAAACAATAATCTCTTTGATCTTTATTCGAGCTTTTCTCCAGCCTTTCTTTTAATCTTACTGAGTTATTTATTTACTTATTTTTTTTATCATGGATGGGAAGCCTGTTCTTGAATGGCTGTCCTGTGACTAAAAGACTGCTTTCCAGCGCAGATGTTCAGATGGGACTATTAGCTATCACTTACCTAGAGCTCCTTGTCCAACATCCATCTACTTGCTGGGATCTGAGGCTACTTATTCACTTCATCTGCCCCCTCTCCCCAACACTGTTCATTCGCTTGAATGGATGGCAGTGAATAAGAGTGTCTGAATGTGGCTGGAGGTAGATCTCAGTAAAGATGGTTTGGGGCTGGTCATGGGCAAGCCCGCAAATATCACGGTATCACAATGTTAGAAAGACCATTATTATGATGACTGAGCATAGACCCTGGTGTCACACAGATCTAGGTGTGAATTCTGCATACCTCACTTAGGAGCTATGCAAACTTGACTGAGTAACTTCTCTGCCCTTCAGATTTTCTTTCCATACACGAAGCAAAATTTCAGTACAGATTTAGTACTTATCGAGTGGTTGTGAAATCTAAAAGATAACACAAGTAAAGACTCCTGCTTCTGGAGACACAGATTGAATTTAGCTTTCTGTCTGAAGCAACCAAAGGAAAAACAGACAAAATGAAGCAATGGTTTTAAGACCTTGGACACTCATCTGGTCTTGCCTAACAAATCTTAGAAACAGAACACAAACAATCAAAAATGTTTTAAAATTAATTTAACTGTGTATGATAACAAAGCCCAGGGATATATCTAGGAATAAGAAAATAAAGCAATCAAAAAGAAAAGTTCACAATGCTTAGAATCCAGCAGAAGGATTCAATTCAGTTCAGTTCAGTTGCTCAGTCATGTCTGACTCTTTGTGACCCCATGAGCCACAGCACGCCAGGCCTCCCTGTCCATCACTAACTCCCAGAGTTTACCCAAACTCATGTCCATTGAGTCAGTGATGCCATCCAGCCATCTCATCCTCCGTTGTCCCCTTCTCCTCCTGCCCCCAATCCTTCCCAGCATCAGGGTCTTTTCCAATGAGTCAGCTCTTCGCATCAGGTGGCCACAGTATTGGAGTTTCAGCTTCAACATCAGTCCTTCCAATGAACACTCAGTATTGACCTCCCTTAGGATGGACTGTTTGGATCTCCTTACAGTCCAAGAGACTCTCAAGAGTCTTCTCCAACACCACAGTTCAAAAGCATCAATTCTTTGATGCTCAGCCTTTTTCACTGTCCAACTTTCACATCCATACATGACCACTGGAAAAACCATAGCCTTGACTAGATGGATCTTTGTTGACAAAGTAATGTCTCTGCTTTTTAATATGCTGTCTAGGTTGGTCATAACTTTCCTTCCAAGGAGTAAGCGTCTTTTAATTTCATGGCTGCAATCACCATCTGCAGTGATTTTGGAGCCCCCAAAAATAAAGTTTGACACTGTTTCCACTGTTTCCCCATCTATTTGCCATGAGCATGCAAAGAGACAGGGAAGAATGACCTATGTATAGTGAGGAAAATAATTGAACATGATCAAGAACTTACACAAATGATTGACTTGATAAGGGTATTGGTTGCTTGTGTGTGTGCTCAGTCACTTAGCTGTGTCTGACTGTGACCCCATGGTTCTGTAGCCCGCCAGGCTCCTCTGTCCATGGGAGTCTCAAGGCAAGAATACTGGTGTGGTTTGCCATTTCCTTCTCCAGGGGAACTTTCTGACCCAAGGATCAAACCCATGTCTCTTGCTTTACCACTGAGCCACCTGGAGAGCCCCTAAAAAGTTAAGTAGAAACAAAGAAGTTATACAAAGGACCAAAAATAAACTTCTAGATATAAAAAACACAATGTCTGATATAAAAAATATGCCAGATGCAGTTAATAACAGATTAGTCATTGGAGAAGAAAAGATTTTTAAGTATGAAGATATAGAAATAGAAACTAATTAAAATAAAACATATAGGGGAAAAAAGAGAATTTTAAAAAAAATGGAAGGAGCTATGGGGCCACCTCAAGAAGCCTGATATATATGTGACTGAAGTCCCTGAAGACAAGAGGTTGGTCAGAAAATATATTTGGAGACATAGTGAACGTTTTTTTGCCTTAAACTTGCTAAAAACTATAAAGTCACAGATCTGAATCATAAAATCAGAAAAGACAAATAGAGTTGAACTGGCCTGATTTACATTTACAGAACAACTCCATCAGATAACAGCAAAATATTTATTTTTGAATGTACATAGATCAGTATCAACTGTACCTTAGAGATGGGAGCTTGACTCAAATGCTGGTCCTGTGGCTGAGCTCTGCTTTCCATTATGTAGATGGTTAAGATTATGTTCTGGGCCATGAAACAAGTCTCAATAAATTTAAAAGGATTCAAACCCTACAATAAATGGAATTAATTTAGAAATCAGTAATGGAAAGATGTCTAGAAAATCTCTACAGATATAGAAGCTATATCATGTACTTCTTTTAAAAAATTTTATGTTATATTGGAGTATGGTTGATTAACATAGGCGTGTTAGTTTCAGGTGTACAGCAAAGTGATTCAGTTTTACATGCATATGTTTCTATTCTTTTCCAAATTTTTTCCCATTTAGTTTATTACAGAGTATTAGGCAGTGGTCCCTGTGTTATATGGTAGGTCTTTGTTGATGATTTATATATATATATATTTTTTTTTATTAGTTTTGCCATACAATGACATGATATCGCCATGGGTTTACATATGCTCCCCCTCCAGAACACCCCTCCCTCCTCCCTCCCCCCGGAAAATCTCGGTGCACCAGCCCCTAGCATCAATCTTGGGCTAGCGATTGATTACACATATGATAATTAACATGTTTCAATGCCATTCTCCCATATCATCCCACCCTTGCCCTCTTCCACAGAGTCCACGAGACTGTTCTATACATCTGCGTTCCTTTTGCTGTCTCGCACGCTGGGTTCTCGTTACCGTCTTTCTAAATTCCATATATATGCTTTAGTATACTGTATTGTTGTTTTTCCTTCTGGCTTACTTCACTCTGGATAATAGGCTCCAGTTCCATCCACCTGAGTAGAACTGATTCAAATGAATTTTTTTTTAATGCTGAGTAATATTCCATTGTGTATATGTACCACAGCTTTCTTATCCATTCAACAGTTGATGGGCGTCTAGGTTGCTTCCATGTCCTGGCTATTGTAAACAATGTGGCGATGAACATTGGGGTACCCGTGGCTCTTTCAATTCTGGTTTCCTCGGTGTATATGCCCAGCAGTGGGATTGCTGGGTCATATGGCAGGTCTATTTGCAGTTTTTTAAGGAATCTCCACACTGTCCTCCATAGTGGCTGTACTAGTTTGCATTCCCACCAACAGTGTAAGAGGGTTCCCTTTTCTCCACATCCTCTCCAGCATTTATTGCTTGTAGACTTTTGGATGGCAGCCATTCTGACTGGTGTAAAGTGGTACCTCATTGTGGTTTTGATTTGCATTTCTCTGATAATGAGTGATGTTGAGTGTTTTATATTTAAACATAGCAGTGTATACATGTCAACACCAAACTTCCAATCTATACATAATCTACTACATAATGTACTTCTAAATAATTCATTAGTCAAAGGATAAATCAGAAGTATTCTGAGCTGAATGAAATAAAAACACAGTATATTGGAATTTGTGGGATGCTCTACAGCTGTATTTAGGAGAATACATTATTACACTAAACATCTGTATTAGGAAAAATTAGTCTTAAGTCACATGATCTCAACTTCCATATTAAAAAATAGGGAAGTAAGTACAATTTAAAGTAAAAAGAAAAAAAAATAAAAATCAAAGCATAAATCCCCCAAATATAAAATAGTATGGCTAGAGTTTTCTCAATTTTCTTCATCTCCTAGAACCAGTCATAAGGTCAGGAAACAAAGAAAGGTCACAAATTACCAACGTCAGAAGTGAAAGGTGACATCACTGCAGTCTACAGACATTAAAATGATAATGAGGGAATATTGTGAACAATTTTATTCCTATAAATTTGACATCTAAGATGAAATTGACAAATTCATTGAAAAGAACAAACTACTGATGCTCGTTCAAGAAGAAACAGATAACCTGAATCGCTGTATATCAAATAAAGATATTGAATTTGTAGTTAAACATTTTCCAGCAAAGAAAACTGCAGCCTTATATGGCTTCACTAGTGAATTCTTCAAAACACTTAAGGAAAAATAATACCAATTCTACATAAACTGCCCCAGAAAATTGAAGAGGATAAAATACTTCTTAACTCATTCGTTGAGACTGTCTTGACACCAAAGCTAGACAAAGACATGGCAGGTTAAAAAAACCAAAAACCAAAATAGCTGCAGACTAATACATTTCTGATTACAGGTGCAATAATTCAAAATAAACTTTTATCAAATCCAGTCCAACAATGTATTTAAAAAAGAAGAATATATTTTGAACTAGTGGATTTATCCTTGGAAGTATATTATCAAACCAACAAAGAAAAGCTATGTGATCATCTCAATAAATGCAGAAAATAAAGTGATGAAATACAACATTTATTCCTGAATAATCACTCAACAAGCTTTGAAGGGGACTTTTTCAACCTTATAAAGTCAATCTACAAAAAACCCATAGTTGACAATATACATAACAGCGAAAGACTACATGTTTTACCGCCAAACCAAAAACAAGACAAATACGTCTGTTTTCTTCGCTTTTATCCAACATTGAAGATTTGACTAGTATAGCCAGGTTAAAAAAGCACAAATCACGCAGATAGTATAAGAGGAAATAAATTGTCTTTACTTGGAGATGACATGCTTATCTATTTAGGATAGTTTTTTTTATTTCAATCTCTGCCAGAAATTCTGGGCTCAATAGTTCTTTGTTGTGGGGGGTAGTTCTCCTATGCATTGTACAATGTTTAGCAGCAATCCTGGCATCTAACGATTAGTTGCCAGTATCATTGTCTGTATCCCTTTATCCCAAGGTATGACAACCAAAGAATGTCTCTGGACGTTAGCGCATGACCCCCAGGGGCTCAGCTCAGCTACTCCTAGCTGAGAGTCACTGATAAAGAAAACCTGATGAAATCTATAAAACTCTACTAGAACTAGTGAGTGTGTTTAGCAAGACTGTAGAACATGAGATCAATACCTAAAAATTAACAATAGCTTTATGTACTAGCAATGCATACATGGAAATTAAAATTAAGTTACAGTACTTTTTATAATTATATAAAAAATATGAAATTGATAGTGACACATCTGACAAAAGGTACGAAAAGCTTCTACAATAATACTACAAAATATTGTTGTGAGAAGTTAAAGGCCTAAATAGATAGAGATACATAATTTATTATGGTTGAAAGACTTAGTATTATTAAGATGTCAATTTACTTAAATTGATTTATAGGTTTAGTACCGTGCTGTGTGCTTAGTCATTCAGTCGTGTCCGACTCTTTGCAGCACCATGGACTGTAGCCTGCCAGGCTCTTCTGTCCATGGGAATTTTCCAGGCAAGAAACCTGGAAAGAACCCACTGGAGTGGGTTGTTATATCCTTCTCCAGGGGATATTTTCCGAATCCAGGGATCAAACCCAGGTCTCCTGCATTGCAGGCAGATTCTTTGCAGTCTGAACCACCAGGGAAGCGAATCTCAATCAAAATCTCTGCAGATTTTTTTTTTTCGGTAGAAGTTGATAAGCTGGTTCTAAAATTCACTGGAAATGCAGAGCCTCTGGAAGAGCCAAACAACTTTAAAAAAGAACAAAATTGGAGGAGTAATACCGCATGATTTCAAGGTTAAGAAAGCTGTAGAAAGCAAGATGGTAGAATTGGTATAAACATAGATGTTATGAAAATACAACTCTGCAAAGACCCACATATATCTATACAACTGATTTGATAATGGTAAGAGGGTAATTCAGTGAAGAAGGGATAGTCTTTTCAACAGATGGTGCTGAACAGTTGAATATATTTTTAAAAAGGAGAAGATTTAATCCATACTTTGCACAATATAAAAAATGTCAACTCAAATGCATCATAGGTCTAAATATAAAACCTAAACTATATAATTTCTAAAAAAAGCACATAGTATGAAATATCTGTGATCTTGGATTAGGCAAGGTTTTCAGATACAATAGCCCCAAAAGAAAATCTATAAAAGAACATGTTGACCAATCTGACTTCATGAAAATTAAAACTGCTTTTCAAAAGATATTGTTAAGAGACTGAAAAGACAAATCAAATTAGGAGAAAACATTTGCAAAATATATAACTGATAAAGGATTTTATATATATATATATATGTGCATATGTCTACAATATGCATAGAACTCTTAAATCTCAATAATACACCTGTGTCTTAGTGGGAGAAGGTGAGGGTGGGATGATTTGAGGGAATAGCATTGAAACACTGCATTACCGCATGTAAAACAGATGACCAGTGAAGTTCAGCGCATGAAGCAGGGCACCCGAAGCCAGTGCTCTGGGACAACCCAGAGGGATGGGGTGGGGAGGGAGGTGGGAGTGGGGGTCCAGGATGGGAGGGACACATGTATACCTGTGGCTGATTCATGTTGCTGTATGGCAAAAATCATCACAAAATTGCAAAGTAATTATCCTTTACTTAAATAAAATTTAAAAAATATGTCAATAATAAGATATCAACAAAATTAAAACTCTTGTTCTACAAAATCCACCATTATAAAAGTGAAGACAACCTATGAAATGGAAGGAAAGTTTTGCTATATATATGTGTATATGTATATATATGTATATGTATATATGTATATGTATATATATATGTATATTATATATATATAACAAAGACTTGGACTTAAAACATATAAAAACACTAACAACTCAATAGTTAAAAAATAACTCAATTAAAAATAAGTAAATGATTTCATAGACATCATTCCGAAAAAGATACACAAATGGGGAATAAGTACATGGAAAGATTCTCAACATTGTTAGCCATCAGAAAAATGGGATGCAAGGATTCTTCAATATTCACAAATCAATCAATGTAATACACCACATTAACAAATTGAAAAATAAAAATCACATGATTATCTCAATAGATGAAGAGAAAGCCTTTGACAAAATTCAATATCCATTTATGATAAAAACCATCCAAAAAGCAGGAATAGAAGGAACATACCTCAACATAATAAAAGCTATATATGACAAACCCACAGCAAACATTATCCTTAATGGTGAAAAACTGAAAGCATTCCCACTGAAGTCAGGAACAAGACAAGGGTGCCCACTCTCACCACTACTTTTCAACATAGTTTTGGAAGTCTTGGCCACAGCAATCAGAGCAGATAAAGAAATCAAAGGAATCCAGATTGGAAAAGAAGAAGTAAAACTCTCTCTGTTTGCAGATGACATGATCCTCTATATTGAAAACCCTAAAGACTCTACCAGAAAATTACTAGAGCTAATCCATGAATATAGCAAAGTTTCAGGATACAAAATCAACACACAGAAATCCCTGGCATTCCTATACACTAACAATGAGAAAACAGAAAGAGAAATTAAGGAAACAATTCCATTCACCATCGAAACAAAAAGAATAAAATACTTAGGAGTATTTCTACCTAAAGAAACAAAAGACTTGTATATAGAAAACTATAAAACACTGATGAAAGAAATCAAAGAGGACACAAACAGATGGAGAAATGTGCTGTGTTCTTGGATTGGGAGAATCAATATAGTGAAAATGAGTATACTACCCAAAGCAATCTATAGACTCAATGCAATTCCTATCAAGCTACCAGAGGTCTTTTTCAGAGAATTAGAACAAATAATTTCACAATTTGTATGGAAATACAAAAAACCTCATATAGCCAAAGCAATCTTGAGAAAGAAGAATGGAACTGGAGGAATCAACCTACCTGACTTTAGGCTATACTACAAATCCACAGTCATTAAGACAGTATGGTACTGGCACAAAGACAGAAATATAGATCAATGGAACAAAATAGAAAGCCCAGAGATAAATCCATGCATCTATGGACACCTTATCTTTGACAAAGGAGACAAGAATATACAATGGAGAAAAGACAACCTCTTTAACAAGTGGTGCTGGGAAAACTGGACAGCCACTTGTAAAAGAATGAAACTAGAACATTTTCTAACACCATACACAAAGATAAACTCAAAATGGATCAAAGATCTAAGCAGAAGACCAGAAACTATAAAACTCCTAGAGGATAACATTGGCAAAACACTCTCTGACATAAACCAAAGCGGGATCCTCCATGACCCACCTCCCAGAATATTGGAAATAAAAGCACAAATAAACAAATGGGACCTAATTAAAATTAAAAGCTTCTGCACAACAAAGGAAACTATAAGCAAGGTGAAAAGACAGCCTTCAGAATGGGAGAAAATAATAGCCAATGAAGCAATGGACAATTAATCTCAAAAATATACAAGCAACTCCTGCAGCTCCATTCTAGAAAAATAAACCACCCAATCAAAAAGTGGGCCAAAGAACTTAACAGACATTTCTCCAAAGAAGACATAAAAATGGCTAACAAACACATGAAAAGATGCTCAACATCACTCATTATCAGAGAAATGCAAATCAAAACCACAATGAGGTACCACTTTACACCAGTCAGAATGGCTGCCATCCAAAAGTCTACAAGCAATAAATGCTGGAGAGGATGTGGAGAAAAGGGAACCCTCTTACACTGTTGGTGGGAATGCAAACTAGTACAGCCACTATGGAAAACAGTGTGGAGGTTCCTTAAAAAGCTGCAAATAGACCTGCCATATGACCCGGCAATCCCACTGCTGGGCATATACACCGAGGAAACCAGAATTGAAAGAGCCACGTGCACCCCAATGTTCATCGCTGCATTGTTTACAATAGCCAGGACATGGAAGCAACCTAGATGCCCATCAACTGACGAATGGATAAGAAAGCTGTGGTACATATACACAATGGAATATTACTCAGCATTAAAAAAAAATTCATTTGAATCAGTTCTACTCAGGTGGATGGAACTGGAGCCTATTATCCAGAGTGAAGTAAGCCAGAAGGAAAAACAACAATACAGTATACTAAAGCATATATATGGAATTTAGAAAGACGGTAACGAGAACCCAGCGTGCGAGACAGCAAAAGGAACGCAGATGTATAGAACAGTCTCGTGGACTCTGTGGAAGAGGGCAAGGGTGGGATGATATGGGAGAATGGCATTGAAACATATTAATTATCATATGTGTAACCAATCGCCAGCCCAGGATTGATGCTAGGGGCTGGTGCACAGAGATTTTCCGGGGGTAGGGAGGAGAGAGGGAGGAGGGAGGGGTGTTCTGGAGGGGGAGCACATGTAAACCCATGGCGATATCATGTCATTGTATGGCAAAACTAATTAAAAAAAAAAAACTGAAAACTGAAAAAAAAAAAAAAAGAAAAATGCAAAGCCACAAGGAGTTGTCACTCAATACCTACTGAGACAGCTATAATAAAAGACAGATAATTGTGTGTCTTTGCAGATGTGGAAATATCAGAATCCTTATACACTGTTGGTTGAAATGTAAAATGGTACACTTCTTTGGAAGATGGTCTGTCAGTTTCTAGAAAAGCAGAACATAACTATTTCAGTAAAATTCAGTCTTCCCTTCTTTATCTCCCTTTGCACAGAACACTTCACCGCTGACACTTTTGGTCATCAAATATGTGTGTATTTTTCCCTCAAGTCAAGAAATTCTTCATGACACCAGTTGAGTGTTCTATAATCCAACTCAGTTTTGACTTCGTTTATCTGGAAATAGCATTGAACTCCACAGGTCCAGGGCTCAGCACCACACAATTGCCCTCCATTTCCGGTGCTAACCGCAAGTAGCAGATCCCCAAGTTACTTGGTTACAAACTGGAAGTTCTCATGACCTCATCTCTCTCAAAATCTGAATAGTTTGCTAGAGTGGCTCACCGAACCCAGGGAATACTTGTTTACCAGTTTTTTAAAGGATATGTTAAAGAATATAGATGAATAGCCAGATGAAGAGATCCATAGAGCGACATCTGGGAGGGTCCCAAATGTAGGAGTTTCGGTCCTCAGAGAGTTGGAGTGTGTCATCCACCTGGAAGCTCATCATACTCCCTGGTACTGGGGTTTTATGTAGGCGTGATCAATTACTAGTTTCATTTCTAGCCCCTTTTCACTTTGGAGAAGCTGGGGGCAGGGAGGCTGAAAATCCCAAGCTAACCATGTCTTGGCCTTCTGGAGACCAGCCTCCATCCAGGATCCCACCCAGAGTTGCCTCATGAGAAGATGGGTTTGGGTAGACTCCGGGAGTTGGTGATGGACAGGGAGGCCTGGTGTGCTGTGATTCATGAGGTCGCAAAGAATCAGACACGACTGAGCGACTGAACTGAATATTCTTTTCACTTAGGAAATTACAAAGTTTTGGGAGCTCTGTGACAGGGACCAGGGAGAGCAACCAATAGATATGTATGGATATATTTAATTTGTGATTTTCTAATATCTCAATAATCCATGCAAAAACTTGTACACTGATATTCATAGCAGCATTATATACATAATAGCTAAAAAAAGGACCAAATGTCTACCTATTGACAAATGGAGAAATAAATGTGTTATAGCCGTATGGTAATATTCAATAGAATATTCTGTAGCAGTAAAAAGAAATAAAATACTGATGCACGTTACAAAGTGAACTGAACCATCATGCTACATGAAAGAAACCGGTCAGAAAAAGCACTTATTATGATTTAATTTATAGGGAGTGTTCAGAATAGGAAAATCTATAGAGACAGAAAGTAGATTAGTGGTTTGGAAGTGGAGGTTGGAAATGGGGGTTAGAGGGTGACTGCCAATAGGTATGAAGTTTCTTTTTGAGATGATGAAAATGATTATAGTAAGATTTTAAAATCTGTGAATATATTAAAAAAACACTTGTACACTCTAAGTGGGTCGTTTGTTTGGTATGTAAATTATATTTCAACAAAGTTGCTTAAAAAAGAGTAAAAGTTGAAAGAGTGGGATTGGCCATCAAAAAAGGAGTCAGGACTTTGTAGATTTTACCTCGATCGTGATGGCAGTTACTTGGATGTATAAGTTTTTCAAACCTCACTGAGATGTGTGTCAATTAATCCTCAATCCAATTGATCTGCACAACCTCAATAATAAGCACTAGTAAACCAGTTTTAAAAAATGGGCAGAATATTTGAACCAATACTCACAAAAGAAGATATACAAATGACAAATAAGCATATGAAAAATATATTCAACATCATACGTCATTAGGAAAATAACAAGTTAAAGTAACAATATTATCCCACTACCTATTAGAATAGCTAAAATTAAAATGATTGACTAAGTGTTGGCAAGAATGTGTCAGAACTCGAACTCTCAAACACTACTGGTGCTAATGTAACATGGTATGAAGATTTTGTAAAATGCTTGACAGTTACTTAAACATTCCACATACAGCTGCCACACCATCTAGCTGTTCCACCACTAGGTATTTACCCAACAGAAACGAAAACACATGTCCATACAAAGACTTGCACATAAATATTCATAGCAGTTTTATTTGTAATTGTGCAAAACTGGAAACAATCCAAATGCCCATCAACAGGTGAGTGGATAAGCTGATTGTGGCATATCACACTTACCAGTATAATAGAATGAACTATTGAATACTTATTGAATGATTCTATTAAAGTATTAGAAAATGCAAGCAAATTTATAGCAACAGAAAGCAAGTCAGTTGTTGCCTGGGAGCAGGGAGGGAAGGGGCAGGATGGAGGGCACAGAGAAATCTTGGGACATGACGGGTATGGTATGCTCATGGTCTTGATTATGGTGATAATTTTATTGATATATACATATATGTGCCATATATATATATATGCCAAAGCTTATTAACTTGTGCATTTTCAAACATGTGCAGTTTATCACATGGCAGTTATACCTTAATAAACCTGTAAAAACAAAGATACTCCATTTAAAGTTCTTGGCTTAGAGTAAAGCGTCTGTGTCCTCTAATTGTACCTGACTCCATGTGTTGAAGTTATAGGCAGGAGACACTTCCTCCTTGTCCTAGACAGGAATCCAGCTCTACTGTCAGGTTGCCCAGCCTCCTCCCCAAAGTCACGTTTTAGAAGATGCAGGTCAGCTGTGTAGCTCTATGCTCTCCGCTGCTCCGGTCCAGAAACAGTGTGCCTTTGCTTACACTAGGACCTCTTGGTGTGTTGGCTTTAATAATCATTTCTTTTTTATTTATTTTGTTGTCAATTTTTTATACCAACACAAGCGAAATCATTTAACTCGAATTAATTCTCCTGATATTTTTTTTTTCAAAAGTGAGTATATGTAAGTTACAAGGCAAAGGTGTATGTAAAAGAGCCTAGGTCTAAAAAGACCTCATCAATTAGAAAAGTTTGCAGGCTAATGTGGGAGCACTAGTGACTTACTGAGACGTGGAGTGGGCTTGGCGTACGTAGCATCTGTAGATAAACTGACACAGGCATCACTGAGATCCGATTCTTCCTCTTTGAAGTTTCATGAGCTCATCCTGAGACCCCAGAGTCCCTCTTTTCTTTCACTGTCAGGAAGGCTGGAGATCCAGTCAGTGGAATAAGGGAAAGTGTTTTCTTGCTTATTGCCTTGCTAGTCATCTGTGCCTAGAGCAATGGAAAGTTGGGAGCTATCAGATGACTTGGGAAGGGATTTTCTATCTTTACCTTTATTGTTCCCTACCACTTCCAGAGATGTGCTAGTTGAGCTGGTGGGTCTGATTTACCAAGGGCTTCTAAAGGCAACTTTCAGCTGCTTGTCCGTATGCAGCTCTGTATGGGTCACTCGACAGGCATTCGGATTGACGGAGGGGAAGCATATGCATCTCAGAAGGAAGCAGATGCTCCACAGTCAACAGTAATTTAGAAGGAAAAGCAAAGGTGAAAAAGGACATATCCCATATCTGACCTCAGAAAGTTTTCTGCCACTGCTGTCTCCTTCCTGAGGCTCCTGAGCGCTTTATGGGTCTTGAGCCATGGCACCAAAGGCTACAGGCAACTCTGAAAGAAGTAGCCACCAGAAGACTGAGTTATGGGAGTATAGACACTACCAACCTCAGCTGTTGCCATGGAAGGAATGTTATTGTTAGGGGGTGATGCAGAAGAGACCTTCCGAGAAGCGACCAAACTTGTAGCTGAGAATTGAACGCAGCGTGGTGAAGGGTGAAGATCAAGGCCTTTGGAGTTTGAGAGGAATGAAGACCACTCAGAGTGAGAATCAGCTCTACCACTTCCTGATCTTGGAAAAGTTATTTGCTTACTCACAGCATCATTCTATCAGTTGGAAAATAAGGATATTAATGATAATACTGCCTGTCTTCTCAGGATTGTTTTAAGGACTAAGTGGAATGATACATTAAGTGGTGAGCTGAGGAGTTCTCACTTATGCCAAAGGATACATTTTAGGTGGTTTTAAATACAGGAGGCATGGCGTTTGGTGGAAAAAGGACTCTTTGGCTGCCAAAGATGTTTTTTGGATCCAAGACTGATGGTCAAGTCAGCTGCTAAATGATCAAAGCCATGGCCACACCTACAATGAATGGGGCCATCTTTCCAGGTTTAAACCACGGCCCAGTGGTGGCACATCAGTGAAGGCTATTTCTTCTTCCTACTTCATCTTAGTGAAAATGAAATGTTTGCTGGCTTGGGACGAAGGGCTTGACCTCAGGCAAAATAAAAAAAATTCACAACTTCCAGGTACATGAAATGACTTGTGTTCACCAGCTTTGTATGAACCCTGAGATCTCTGAGTACCGTGATTTGTTTAATCGGAAGTTGGTGAGGGGCATTAAGTAAATGTCATGGAAACACCATGCGGCTCTTGTCGGGGGGGTAGAACACTTTTATTTCAGGGCCAGAGAAAATGTCTCTTTAGAGGATTCTGATGCTCCCATTAGTATGTCATGCTCCTCTGCACACATGCAGACAGGGGTTATTTTTAAATTATTCTCTTCCCACTCAAAGAATCATGACAAGATTCAGTCCCCTAAAATCTCTACCTGGGTGAAAAAGAGGAAATCTCTCTGGTATCTCATAATCTGACCTCTTCTCCAACTTCCCCTGAAGTTTCTGACAAGCCACCCTTGTCCCTTTGCCTATGGTTGCCGGTCATTGCCTGGCGTACCTGCCAGCCTCATGACCATCTCTTATCCTCTCCCTTGTCTATTGAATGCAGTAGGATCATTTTCACCACTGCTGATAGTACTCTTACTGGGGACTGCCTGGTTTCCCTTTTTGGACATACTTTTCTCATTGAAGAGCTTCCCTGGTGGCTCAGCTGGTAAAAAATCCACCTGCAGTGTGGGAGACCTGGGTTCCACCCCTGGGTTGGGAAGATCCTCTGGAGAAGGGAACGGCTACCCGCTCCAGTATTCTAGCCTAGAGAATTCCATGGACTGTATAGTCCATGGGGTCGCAAAGAGTCAGATACGACTGAATGACTTGCACTTTCAGTCACTGCTCATTGAAAATCCAGAGGCATAGAACCCATGGAAATGGTTAGGTAGCAGGGAAGGAGGGCTGCAGGCCTCTCTGTGTGATAATGCTCATATTAGTATTCACAGTCAGTTTGTGTCAATTAATGCATAAACTGTAAAGTGTCTAGGTTGTTACCTGGCCTGTACTAGGCATTGCACACATGCTTGCTATCACCATTATTATAACATAAAAATAGAACCATGGCACATGCATCACAATTTATGAAAGTCATTTCATGGACCAGGCTGTTTCATGCTCTAGTGTTTTCCCAAGTACATCAGATTTTTTTCTCAAGAGATAGAGAAATGCTCCATTGGACTATTGGGGTGGCATAGATGGGGCTGTGAGAGAAATGTCAGCTCTTCCATCCTTTCTAGACGCAGTGCTTTTCCTAGCCCCAAGTCCCCAGCACACAGGAAGTACCCAATATACATACCTAACATATGCTAGGTACTTTCTAACTTTTCCTCTGTATAGAAGAAGTGTACCTAGGAATCCGGACCTGGGCCCCGTTGAGCAGCCCTGCTCTGGAGCCTGGGGAGCCGCACTCACAGCCACACCGCTCCCTCTTGTTTTTAGGCTCCTGCTCCAGAGGAAACGAGCTTGCACTTATGCTCAGTCGCTTGAATCATGTCTGACTCTTTGCAGCCCTATAGACTGTAGCTCCCAGGCTCCTCTGTCCATGGGGTTTCCCAGGCAAGAATACTGGAGTCGGTTGCCATTTCCTCCTCCAAGGGATATTCCCGACCCAGGGACCAAACCCATATCTCCTGCATCGCAGGCAGATTCTTTACCACTGAGCTACGTAGGAAGACGAAGTGAGTTTACTTGCCCCCAAATCTGCAAAGGACTATGCCTTTCTCCTCTAACTCCTTTTCCTGTTCCAATCTAGATGGTAATTGTTTCTCTCCCTCAGCTGGCTTTCTCTCTGCTTGACAAGCATTTCTCATTAATACTCTTTTGTTTTACAGATAACGATCATGATAATAACAGTCTTTCTCACTTGTACAGTGATTTCTCTTTTTCAGATCTCTTCCTCTGCCTTGCTCTTTTTTTTCCCCTCAATCACCCAGATGAGTGAGCAGGAGAGTGCCACCTGCCCTTCCCATTTTACAGACCAGGATAGGGCACTCACACATATCCTGCTGCTCTGAGGTCGCACAGCTAGGAGCTGGCAGGAACAGAACTCTAATTTAAGGCCTTACCTTCAGACCCTTGGTGTTTTCGCTGTTGCAGATGATTTCCTGTGGACAAGCGACAGGTCTGGAAGCACAGAGCTGGAAACGAGCAACCCCTAAGATGATGGATGCTTCCCAGCTTGCAAAAAACCCACGTGCTACTGTAGGAGACACGGGTGTGATCCCTAGGTCAGGAAGATCCCCTGGAGTAGGAAATGGCAATCTAGTATTCTCTTTTTTTAATCCATGAGTCTAGGGCATGAACCAGGTGTGGGCACAGAGCAAAAGCCAAGCTAGGATAAACAAGGAGTTGTTTTGTCCCTCACTGACATGAGACAGGCACCATCAAGCAGGTGCCACTCTACCCAGGTCAGGGACAACAACCCAATATTCTTGCCTGGAAAATTCCATGGACAGGGGAGCCTGGCAGGCTATAATGCACAGGATGGCAAAAGCGTTGGACTGATCCCACACACCATACACATAAGGAGATTAACAACAGCAGGGGCTACTGTGGCCAAGAGAAAACCAGCACTGTCAGGCTTAAAACAGATCCAAAACCAATTTCAATAGTCGAGAAGTATAGCAAACGTTTCTGGTGGCAACTTAATTTGTTAAATGAATACAGGAATGAATAACATCAAAAAAGAAGTACATTCTCTAAAGATGCACACACATCCTTATGATCAATTCAGTCCTCTCAGCTAGGAGAAACATAACCTCTTAGCTTCTCAAAGAGCACTTTTGACCCTCAAAGGACATGGGACAGTGCCTGGATACATTTTTAATCATCATGACTGGGGAGGAAGTGCTACTGGCCTCCAGTTAGTAAAGACAGTCAATGCCGTTAAACATCCTACCAGGGACAGGCTAACCCCAACCCTCCCCCCCCCCCCCCCCCCCCCAAAATCATCTAGCCCAAATGTCAATAGTGCCAAGGTTGAGAAAGTCTGCCCTAGAGGAATAAACATTTCCGCACTTGCCCTACTTTCAGGATAGAGACAATCTTGGCATTAACCTTTTTTATGGGTCTGTAAGTATGACTACTGGGTAATCGGAGTCCTTAAGGGAAGGAGAAGGGCTTCAAGAATTGTATTTGATTTTAAAACCAAACACTGGCTCAGCCCATTATTTTTTCCTCTCTACAAATTTAATACACTCTCCTTTGTGGATAATAAAGGAGTGGGGAAATAAGAGTCAAGTGATGTTCTACAGGGATGTGCTTCCACGAGTTGGCAAAGTAAGATCTGAAATATTGATAATTAATCTATACAAACCTTGAGAATGGAGAGCTCTGTTGAGAGCTGGAAAGGTCAAGAAAGAATCGACTGAAACAAAACAAAACAATGTGAAAGGATATGAGCTCCACGAAGGTCAGGGCTGGAGGAAGGCTTAGAGATGATATCACTGCCCCTTTTCTACATGGGGAAACTGGAGTCCCATGCAGCATGCTGTGATCCTGGCGCAGTGAGACCCAAGCTCAAGCTTCCGGGTGGCTGAGGTGAAGCAGCGTCCCTAAGGACTCTGCAATGTCATCCCAATCAGCACAGAGACAGTTCTGATGGAGTATTTCTCTGTTTACTGGGGCATCATCCACTCTGACAGGGAGAGAGCTGAGAAATGCTAGCCTGTGAAACTGAGTTCTTTAATACAAGGTTGACAAAATGATACTAATACTCCTAATGAAAATTTGCACATCACTTATAGCTTTTCTGGTTTATTTACATATGCTCTTCCTCACCTTCTCAATTCTCTGTACATGCAGTCTTCTTGTCTTTCCTTTGTCCAATCATCCTTTGGATAGTGATCTACCTCCCACCCCCTTCTACAAATTTTTCCTAACACACCCTCTCTTCATATACATGTGCACACAATCGTGCATGCACACACTCACACCATATAAAACAAATCCCTCCCTACTGCATATTAATTCTGTGCTTTATGCATCTTTCTGCAGTACAATAACCTGTGTCATGTTGGACTTTGTGAAAACCAATAAACAACACCCCCTTTATTCAGAATCAATTGAGAAATAAGACACAGTTGTCAAACAGATGGATATAAAAATATAAACTTTATTGGTAAATTTTACTGGAGAACGTGGCTTAGATCTGCAGCCAAGTGTGCCTCCGTAATAATTTCCTCCAGAGTGAAACGCATGCATCCAGTCCCAGGAGAAGTGGAAGTGCGCTCTGGTGGGTGAGCAAGATGATGGAAAGAAAGAGGCCCCACGCTTTTTCTTCCTGTAATTTGGTAATTTTTTCCTTTCTTGGGGACCAAATATTTCAGAGTTGACATCAAAATATACAGTCTGTCTCCTCTCTTAGATTGTGGGCAACTTGGGGGCAGGGATACCATATGGTCTATCTTTGTTTATTCAACTCCAAGCGTAGTGTCTGGTACATAGCAGGTCTGCTAAATGAATGATGTTAGACATACTTCATGTCTTTTTCTTCTGCCTCATTTCATTCCTTTCAAACAGAAACTGATGCTGCCGATCCTCCCCCAGCCAGCCAGGCTCCATCCCACCCCACACGTTACAGCAACCGATGTTACAAATCCCCTGTGGAGTCATGTCACTTCCTCTTTTACTGAGAAGGGAAATGAAGCTCAGAGCTCTTTAGTAATCTGAGTATGAACCAAGCCAGCCAGCAAGCAAGTGGTAAAGGCAGGTTCAGTATGTGGACCTCTTCAGCCCTCATGTGCCATGGGCTTCTCCTTGTTAGCTCAGACCTCACCTCTTTCTGCATCCTCTCACAAATTCTTAGCCAATCCTGACTAAGGCGGAAATTTGAATTGACTTAATTTTTAATATGGGCTTCCCTGGTGGCTCAGTGGTAAAGAATCCACCTGCCAATGCAGGAGGTATGTGTTTGATCCCTGGGTCGGTAAGATCCCCTGGAGAAGGAAATGGCAACTCACTCCAGTAATCTGGCCTAGGAAATCCCACGGACAGAGGAGCCTGATGGGCTACAGTCCATAGGTTTGCAAAAGAGTTGGACACCATTTAGCGACTAAACAGCAACAATTTTTAATACAGTGAGTTTGTAGGCTTCAGACCTTAGTGGGGATCAGTGGCCCAGTTACCACTAGAATCCCACCAGCTAAAATAAAAAAGGGTATCACTAGGCAGAGAGACCGCTAAGCTCTGTGCGGTCCCCCAGCTAGAGCCCATCTTTCCATCAGCCAACACCCCTCTTTGAAAGTTTTCAGCCGCTCAAGGCTCACCTTTAGGACATAGAGTCTATCCCAAATTCATTCCTTCTAGACAAATGTCTCAAGGACACACTGCTAAGTACTGACCACGTGTCTGACTTCTCCCATCATCTCGGCTCCTGTGTTCCGCCTATCCGGTCAGGATCTCATTGCCCACTCCTGGCCAACCTGCACAATGGCCAAGGCCATAGCCTCTATCTCCAGCTTTCCCAAGTGTCACCTCAGAGCTAGCCTCTGCTCTGCAGTGTTCTCAAGCTGATACCTGCCCGTCCCTGTGGACAGAGCTCTGGTGAGATCCCGGCCCGCTCTATTCTCTTTCTTCCATCATCTCCTCTCACCAAAGGAAAAGCATCAGGTCTTGGAACTCGCACCTATCATTTGTGAAGTAGGTTGGGGATGAGTATGTTGTATTAATTGTCCTCATTTTAAAAATGAAGATGCGGAGATCTAAGGAGGTTTAGAAGCCCACCCCAAGTCACACAGGCATGCTGACCTGAAGGAAATCGGGACTTCAGAAATGTTGATCTTTGCATTCTTGAATGCATAATTCTGTCTATTCACTATACAGCCAGACTCACTCTCTTGGCCTCTATGAGCCCCTTCCTGCCTCTTCAATCAGCAGGATGTAAAATGAGAGGAAAGAGAGAATCAAGGGAAGGCGAAAAATCGTTCACAATTCAACATAGCTCTAATATGATGTGACAAGGCTAAGTCCATCTCTTCCTGGTGCCAATTACTTAAAGGGCATTGATGCCATGGCACCATTAAAGTAACAGCCAAGACGAACTGGAGGACCTCATGGATCAATGTGCTCAGTGTTGTTCAACTCGTTCAATGAAATAAAGCAGTAGATGATTAACTTTACCAACGTCAGTGTGTTGTTGCCATCCAATTCAGCTAAATGAGTGTCCACAGCGCTCATTATAGAGTGAGCTCCGAGATAACTAATGTATTAATACCTTATTGGCAGATTATAAAAGGAGAGACTCTCCAGGGCAGGACAACGAGTCTGAACAGAAGCTAGGATTATTTGATATTCTTAGAGTGGGGAACAGTGACAGATACAAATGCAGAGATGTGGACTGGGTCAGTAATTGAGAGGGAGATAGAAGAGAAAAAAAAAAAACACCAGCAATGCGCAGAGCTAGTGAACTGTGGCAGCCTTGATTGGTGGGTCTGGAGCATAGACAAGTCCACACCTTGATGGCCGGTGGACTTGAGAAGAAAACCACAACTTGCCCATTCTGCTTTCTTTTGGGACAGCTGTCTAGTTTGGGAGGGGTGAACTCATCCTTTTAACCTTAACCCAGCGGAGGATTTTAAAGAAATGGGAGAGTGCCTACAAGGAAAGCAGTGGGTGGGGGCAGCGTGCAGTAGAAAGATAGCTTAGGAAGCATTTGATTCCTCCTTGTGCCACCCTGCCCCACCGTCCTGGGGTGGTGAGAGCCCCTGGAGGAACCTCGGCTCCTCGGCTAAGGCTGGCTTCTAGGCGTGGAGGCAAAGGGCAATGGATTGCAATTCAAGAGACCGGAGTTCGGCTTCTAGTTCCGCTGCCCTGGGCAGGAATTCTGCATGCTGGTTCTGCTCTCTGGGTCTCAGGTTCCTTATTTGTGGAACAAGGGGCTTGGAGGACTGCAAACAGACTTGTTCAGGGTCTTGGATACCTGTAGGGTGAATTGGGGGATCCCGAGAGAAAACACGAGTGGGCGGGATAGCAGGAATCTGCTTCTTTCCCCGCTTCCATCTAACCGCAGCAGCTCGACATGCATACATTGTGTATCAGGCTTCTGCATAATATTTCACAGGAAAAATAGACCCCATTGCCAAATAAGACAAAACAAACACGCAAACAAGCAAATCTGAAACAAAAACCCTGGACCGTGTAATCCCCAATATTTAATAATTTTTAACACTAAAATGTACTTGTTGAAAAGTGATAAATGCAGCCCATTATCTAGTCTTTGTAGCTACCAAATGCCATTCAGCCTGATTTTTTTTTTCTCCCCCCTAACAAATGCTCTGATTATCCTGGCACCATGTGGAAATAACTTCCTTCTGTTTTTACCATCAGTACATGCATTAATGCCTCATGAGCTGGTGATAAGCTTCCAGAGGAGGGCAAGAGCATTTGCCAGGATGCCAAGCCCAGCGGGTGGAAAGGGGAGGAGTCCTCCAGGGGAAGAGGGTAATGGTAGATAGGAGGCAGAGATGCTGACGCAGAGAGCAGACACTGGGTCACCCATGTGATGGCAATGCTTATTTTACAGCCAAAAAGGACTGTGATTGTCCAGTAATTTCTGAGAACTATCTGCTCAGCTACTCCAAGTTCTGCATTACTGGCTGAAGCTGGGGAAAATTTTTGTCATCCTAATGTGTACTAAGTGCCTCATTTATCATAAGCTTCTGCTGGGGTGACTGATTTTTGCTCTTACTCATTCTCCATACTACCTGCAAACATTTCCCAGAACCCCAAGTCTTTTCTGTTTATAAAAGCTTAACGTTTTCATTTCCTGAGCCTTGATCTGCCAAAGGTCCTCCAGTTGGGCCAACATTTTCTGTAGCTACTCTGGAGTTCTTTCCTTGGTTACCTGTCCCCATTTGGGGATTTCCAGGTGAGTCCCTACAAGAGATGCTTGTACTGAAATCACACAGATGAATGCCATGGACCAGTTGGAACTCTAGTTTTTTCCAAGTGTGTTCTTAGAAAATGACATGACTGTCTTTTGAGTTAGGAATGCTTATTTTACAAAATGCTTTTCATATACCTTACCATATATAAAATAGATGGCCAGTGAGAATTTGCTAAATGAAGCAGGGGGCTCAAATCTGGTGCTCTGTGACAATCTAGAGGGGTGGGATTGGGTAGGAGGTGGGAGGGAGGTTCAAGATGGAGGGAACCTATGTATACCTATGGCTGATTCATGTTGATGTTTGACAGAAACCAACACAATATTGTCATTTTAATCCTCTAATTAAAAATGATTTTAGAAAATTTTTAAAAGAATGCTTTTTCTCACCTGTGTACTCATTAGTGGCAGAACTCATTATCATTTATTCGCTTTATTTTAGTTATCATCACTATTATTGGGTTGGCCAAAAATTTCATCCGGTGGTAAAACCTGAATGAACTTTCTGGCCAACCCAATATTATCTCAGTTGATGTCCCCAAATTTGTCTGATGATGTGAATTCCTTGGGTTACTTGGAAAAAATAACTATTCTGAAGCCCCTCCCCTAGAGTTTAAGTCAGTAGATATAGAAGGGTTGTCCAGGAATCCGTAATTAAAAAAAAAAAACACTGAGCCAAAGAATCAAGTGCCCAGCCCAGTGCCTGGCACCAGCAGTTCTCAGCAAATGCTTGCAAAGAATAAAGACCCTCCAGGATGCAGGCCTAATGACCCAAGCCCAGTGCAACGAGGAAGAGAGGGGTGCGTGAGCAAAGCCTGTGCAGCGCTCTGCGCTTCCCGAGAGTCCAGCCCGAGAGTCCAGCTACGTCAGTAGCCTCCACCTACACTGCCAGACATGGAGCCTGTATCTACAATAACAGTCAATGTACTCAACAGGCAGACATTCAGACTGCTCATGTCTCCCCAAAATTGTCTCCTTCAGAGAAGCAAGCTGCAGATCCCAAGGAGGCATCCGGACTGCTGTCCATTCTAGGCTGCTTTCCAGGGTCCCTGCTGCCTCCCGCCCTCTACCTGCTTTGCTATACAAGTGGAATCCCTTTCTGTCACCCCTTGGCGCATCGTGGGCTTCTCCCTGATGAACATCTCTGCTCCACGACGGAGCAAGACTGTCCGGGCCTGTGCTGGGCTTGTCTACCAGGAACACCTCTTGGCGGAGACTTCCCTTCACTTTCTTATGTGTCTGCTAGTCCCAGATTGTTGACGAGTCATCTGGCCTCAACTCGTCTGCAGATGTGTCCCCTTGACCTTGTCATGGCTTCCCAGATCTGGAAGATTTTGCGTAATTTGGTGATAACTCTTTGAGCACTCCGTACGAGGCTGGTGGCTGAGGGTGCAATGGGGAATAACATGCAACCTCTTTATCTTAGAATCACAGGAGATGTAAAAGGCCAGAAATCCAACCCTGGCTACCCCCTGAAAAAATGCTATCTTAAGATTAAGCACAGATGACTATGCAGGCTCGCAGAAAGGGCCTTGACCCCGAATGCTTCGGCAGGGAAGGTCTCCTGGAGGACATACTCCTCGATCCGGCTCTGCAGAAGACAGTTGTCCAAGGAAGAAAGCCAAGCTTGATGGGCATGCTCGGAGGAAGAAGCAGCATGCACAGAAACAAATGCTTTGGTACTTAAATTCCCTGCATTATTTGAATATCCTGGCCTTAGACTCAGTTCCATTTAGGGAAAAGAGTTCTAGGATCAGGACTCAGAAAGTGGTATTTTAATTATTTTTCTTTTTTTTGTTAATAGTATGACCCTGAAAGAGTCACTGCTTTTCTTAAAGTCTCAAGATTGTCTTCTCTGTAAGGGGTTTGGAGAGATTTATAATTCCTTCTAGTTTATTCTACTCTGAATCTTCCTGTAGTACACGTGCTATTACTTGGCATCATAAGTTGTTCGACGTGCCAGGTAATATTTGCATGTGTGTGTATTTGTGGGTGCACACAAGCATTCGTATATATTTGGGCTCATAAGACCCAACTAAGTATAGCTGCCTTTATTGTGGAATTAAATTGTATGTTAGGGAGAAGACACACTTTTTTTTTTCTCTATATTATCATACATTATACAACACACACATACAAACACATACACACACATGCACAATCTCTTTGGAGTAGACCGCCCGAGATGGGTCGGGGGTTGGAGAATGGGTGAAGGGGAGCAGAACATGGGACTGTCACAGCCTGTGGCTTAAAAATGGCTTGAGTTGCAATTTAAAAAGGCAGAGGCCAAAGGTTACTCCCTGGCATTTTCCTTGGGGTGAATAATTTTAGAGGGTGATGTGTCTCAGCTTGTTGAGATATTCTGAGAGACTTGCAACAGCTTAAGTCTGGCCAGCCTAAAATAAAAATCAGAAAGGCCAACACATTCAAAGATACCAGAGAGAAGCAGCACATTGGTTGACGTTAAAAGGACAGAAAACTCAGCTTGATTGACACTGCTCCTGGATCCTTATTTCTGGATTAATAGTAGAGATTGGATAATTTTAAAATTATTAATTATTTCCAGAGTGCATACATGGTATCAGCTAGTCCTAGGCAGTCCTGTCGCTGGGAAGGTTAAATACTCTCTGTACTTGATAATTACCTAATCACCATTACTCTTTTACATTTGTTCTGCCCCAGAATTCATTATGACTGGGTTGGGTTATTAAAGCTTGCATGGAAAGAAATAAAGCACCCTATTGTTTGCACAGGATTTAGCAGCGAATAAAATACGCTACTCTGCCAGGCTACTCCAGAAGAGTCCGCAATAGATTCTCCTGCCACTTCGTTAAATTTGCTCTCAGATCCACCTTTGAGTGTCCACTAGCATGAACTGAGCCCCTTTCTGGGAAAATCTGAGGCCAGAAGGGAAATAACCTGCAGGAGAGGAAGGTGATGGCAATTAAAGAAGGGATCATCTCACTCTAGAATGTCTGAGGCACCTTGGAGAAACTGCTGTTTCCCCCAAACCTCTCCATGGTCGGTTGCTGGCAGGTCTACTCAACGTTCACCTCCGTTAGCTTTGTCCTTTTGGCAAAACTGCTTGTTGAATCAACGTCAGCACAGCGAGTGAGGCCAGGAACCCCTCTCACAACCTTGGCCAAAGCAGGAATTCATGGGAGCTGCAAAGGGTTACTAATAAAATGCAGTCACAAAGGCAAGCTTGGTTTTTACAAAAGCTGCCCTTGGCTGAGATTACGAAGAATGATAACCCTTAGTGTGGGTAAGGCAGTTGGGGGTGAGGGGAGCTCATACACAGCTAAGGGCGGTGTAAACTGATATAAGCTTTCTGAAGGGCAGTTTGGCAGACTGTACTAACAACCTGAATAAGGTGCATATCTTTGACTGCATTTTCCTGCCTCTAGGAATATGGAAAAGATATGTCTCTAAAATAGTAAAATATTAAAAAGAAGCCTACATGTTGACCATAGGGAATTGATTAGGTTAAGCATATTTTTTAAAAATAATATACTTAAAAAGTCAAGCTATGAACTATTTATTGATAGTGGAAATGCCCCTTATGTATCTTTAATTTTTTTATAAAAAAGGAGGCTACGAAAAAGTAAGATACAATACTTTTTCATTTAAAAAAGCATATATAAATATGCACTACAAACATATGGAAAGATACAAGGCATGATTGTTAACAGTAACCTCAGGGGGTGCATACTGGGTGTTTGCGTCTCTCTGAGTTTTTTTGTTTTTAAACTAATTTTATCAGTGTATAGTTGCTTTACAATGATGTGTTAGTTTCTGCTGTACAACAAAGTGAGTCAGTTATATATATATGTACATAAACTCTTTTCTAGATTCCCTTCCCATTAAGGTCACACAGAGCATTGATGAGAGTTCTCTATGCTATGCAGTAGGTTCTCGTGCATTATCTAGTTGAGATATACCAGTGAATATATGTCAGTCCCAGTCTCCCGAAGCATCCCACCCCCTTTCTCTCCTTGGTAGCCGTAAGTGTGTTTTCTGCATCTGTGACCCCATTTCTACTGCACCATCTTTCTAGGGTCCACATGTAAGTGATATGATAGTATATTTGTCTTTCTCATTCTGATTTACTTCACTCTGTGAAACAGGCTCTAGGTTCATCCACCTTATTAGAACTGGTTCAAATGTGTTTCTTTTCTTGGCTGAGTAATATTCCATTGTGTATATATAAAGCAATCATCCTCCAACTAAAAATCAATTTATAAAAAAGAAGTATTTTACTCACCTTGGACCACAGACAGACAAGCTTTAGAGAAAATGCCAATAATCTGGAAAAATAGAAAGATTAGTGAACCTAAAAACTTAAGTCTCTGGGCAACCTTTATTAGCTAATTCTGGAAATGCCTGCCTATGGACTTCTCAATATGTGGGTTAATAAACACCTATTTTCAGTGGAGGTTTTGATTACATAAAGCCCAGAGCAAAGTATATTGGGCATCCCTGATGACGTAGATGTTAAAGTATCTCTCAGCAATATAGGAGATCCAGGTTCAATCCCTGGGTCAGGAAGATCCCCTGGAGAAGGGAATGGCTACCCACTCTACTATTCTTTCCTGGAGAATTCCTTGGACAGAGAAGCCTGGTATGTCCATGGGATCACAAAGAGTCAGACACAGCTGAGCAACTAACACTTTCACTTGTAAAGCATCTAAGTCATCCTTTGCTGCTCTAATTATTTCTGGTTCACATAAAGAAGATAGTTAGCTATGACCAACATATTTTAAAATGTTGCATGATAGAGTGCTCAAAAGCTACCAGGGGTCAAAACACACTCTAGAGCTGCAGTATTTAAATGATGTGGTACTGGTGCATAATAGCAAAAATAAAATCCATATACAGACTCATATATATGCGGGAATTTGGTGCAAAGGGGATCTGATAGTGTAATGATTAAAAGCACATTCTATGGAATTATACTGTGTGGCTTTAAATCCTGACCCCAGACAATTATTAGCTATGGAAATACAGGAAAGTTACTTAGTTTTCGTCATTTTCTTAGTTCTAGTCACCTCAGCTATAAAACATGAATAGCAATGTCTATGACGTAGTGCTGGCATGAGAGTTAAATGGTATAATATATGTAATGATCTTGTATATCATATAAAAATTCTAAATTTTTATGGTGCTTGGTACATGATACAAGATATGCTAAAAGATATTCTGAAAAGGCACTATTTCAGAATCTTCTTCCTCCACATTTTATTCCAGTCCGATACCATCCTGTAAGTAGCCACTAGCCATATGTGGCTCTGTATATTCAAATTTAAATTCATTAAAGTTAACCAAAACTTAACAGTTCAGTTCCTGGGTCGCACAGGCCACATTTTAACAGTCCAGAGCCATACAGGGATTAGTGGCCGCCACTCTGGACAGTGCGGATATAGACCGTTTCTCTCATTGGGGAAAGTTTCATCAGACGGCTGTAAAAACTGGCTGCATGCCATGCAAGTTGACCAGCTTCATGCAGGTGAGACCAGGCAGCACTTGTCTCTGGTCCTTACCGCTTCCCTTTTACTTTTTGCTGTGGAACATCATGCAGAATGTAGGTGAGAATGTGTTCTGCACTCATAAAGGCCCAACCTAGATTGACTGGGGGTATTCAGGGGGCCACTCTTGACCAGTGACAAACTGGAGTCAAGGGATGCATTCTTCTCCCTTACATTTGAAGTGTATTTAGTAAAAACCCCAGAATATTCAGTAAAGTTAGTTCTTTTATTTTTTTCCAAATAAAATTTTGTTTATCTTTAATTCATTTTTTTTCTTGTTTAATAGATATGTAATTTGGAGCATATTTGGAGAAGGAAATGGCAACCCACTCCAGTATTCTTGCCTGGAGAATCCCATGGATGGAGGAGCCTGGTGGGCTACAGTCCATGGGGTTGCAAAGAGTCAGACACAACTGAGTGACTTCACATTCACTTTTTTCACTGTATAAATTTAAAGTGTATCGGCCACCTAATTTTTAATACTTTGTTACAACAACCTTAAAACAAATGTATCCATGATCTATCACTGAGCAGAACATGGAGTCGAAGAGTCATAAGCATACAATGCATTTACTTTATCCATAAAATCTTGTTGTATTTATTCTCAAGTGCTTACGTGTACCTACAAAGCTTCTGGAAGAATGTTCACAAGGCTTTCAACAAGACTACCGCTGAGAAGGGAGCTTGTTGGGTTAGGCCATCATGGGAATGTCTTGCTTTTTTCCTATTTTCTATTTTCCTACAAATTGACTGTTTCATTTTTTACCCCATTACTTCTGTAAAGATATATCCCCCCCCAAAATTCAACTCCCTTGTACAACCCAGGGCCTTTTTCTTCTGGAGGTGGAGAAAGAAATAATAGAGAGAGGAGGGGAAGAAGGAGCCTGGCACACGGCATCAACAACGGGGGCTTCAAGGCCTGCCCACCCGGGCCTCTGAGCTAAGTCCTAGTCAGTGAGACATGCCGTATCTCTACAAATGACCCGGTTTTGCTCCTTTTTAATATCCCATTGTATACATGTTGCACTTCTTTATCCATTCCTCTGCTGACGAACATTTATGTTGCTTCCACATCCTGGCTCTTGTGAATAGTACTGGATGGACCTAAAGAGTATCATATGGAGTAAAAGTTACGTCAGAAAGACGGAAGCAAATATCCTATATTAACACAGATATGTGTACTCTAGAAAATGGTGTAGGTGATCCTGTTTGCAAAGCAGAAGTCATGACACAGGTGGAGAGAACAACTGTATAGATGCCAAGAGGGAAAGCGGGGGAAGACGTGGGAGACTGAGATGGACATATTTGATCTTATGTATAAAACACATAGATTTGGTTCTATGTATAAAGGACACTGTTGATTCTATGTATAAAGTAGACAACAGGTGAGAACATACTGCATAGCATAGGGAATGCTCCTTAATACTCTGCGGTGACTTGAATGGGAAGAAGTCCAGGAGGGAAGGGGGATAGTTATAAATGGGGCTGATTCATTTTGCTGTGCAGTAGAAACAGACCCAACATTGTAAAACAACTACATCGGAGAAGGCCATGGCACCCACTCCAGTACTCTTGACTGGAAAATCCCACGGATGGAGGAGCCTGGTGGGCTGCAGTCCATGGGGTCTCTAAGAGTCAAACATGACTGAGCGACTTCCCTTTCACTTTTCACTTTCATGCATTGGAAAAGGAAATGGCAACCCACTCCAATGTTCTTGCCTGGAGAATCCCAGGGATGGGGGAGCCTGGTGGGCTGCCATCTGTGGGGTTGCATGGGGATGGACATGACTGAAGTGACTTAGCAGCAGTAGCAGCAGCAGCATACTCCAATAAAGCTGATTTAAAAAATAAAATGTGCCACTGACAGAACTCTTCATGCCTTGGAGCTGCCAAGAGCAGGAATCGAATCTCAGGGTGAGGGGAGGGGGCTTCCTCTTCTTGTACACTGGGCATGGGAGCCCCCTTCCTCAGATGCTTCCACGGGCAGCTTCCATCCACCCTGCCACTCTGCACCAAGCTGGGAGGAGGCAGTGATGGTGCCTGTCTGAGCCCTGGTTTGCAGTGTGCCCCAGGCTTATTTCTGAATATCTGGTCATTGCAGCAGGGCCAGTGCTGGAGATGGTGGGCACAGATCACCTGAAATCCCACCTCCTTCTCTCCCCCAGCTCTGATGGGGCCCTCTGGGGTCAGGACAGTCTGGAGCTGGTAGGGGTGGAGAGGAGAAGGGCAGGGAGAGATGTGGGGGTTTCTGATGACAGAGGGGAGGGGGCACAGTTAGCGACCACAGAGAAGCGAATCTATGCCATCGACAAAAGCCGCTCTCAGGCTTCTGAGCAACTCCATCTTGGCCCCTTTCTCCTCTTCCTATACCTCGCCTCTTCACCTCTTGCTTCACAGCACTTAGCGCCTTATTTCCTTTCCTCTTCCTTTCAAACCAGGACAGGATTTGATCTCCCCAAGAGAGTGAGATAATCGCTGATCATCATTAGACAAGCAACCTCTTCTTCCCTTCTGCAGCCGCAAAATCTGGGATTAAACTTCAGATGCTGGAGGGACAAAGCCTTCAAGGGGTGAAGGAGGATTTTCAGAGCTTTAAAAGCCTCCCCAGGAATCTCTGACATAATGTGTCTAGCCCTCATTTGATGAGAATGAGAAAAAAAATTGGTGATGCATATATAAATATCCATATACTGCAGTCCTTTTGGCAGCCTGCTGGGGTAAACTATTCCCCATTTTATGGAGGAGAGACTGACTCAAAAACATTAAGTAACTTGTCAACGTGTGACAGAAGTGGGGTTTCAACCCAGGATATCTGGTTGTGGGTTTCGGTGCTTCTCAGCCTATTATACTCTTTCTTATAAGAGTGTCTGGAGCGCTGATCTCCAGAAATCATCAGTGAACCTTGTGAACAAGTGACTTCAGGAGAGCTAAGTGATAGGATGTGAATCAGAGAGACATTTGGGATAGACAGAATTTAAGCAATTCCCTGGCAGGAGCACTCCATGGCAAAGGTCTCATTAGACTGCAGAACATGCCATCTTAATGCAGTAGAGACACGACTTGCTTGAGGGAAAGTGGAATCCCAACAGGATGTGGAATTGAATTAGGTCTCCAGGGACTAGGAGCAACCATTCTCTCTTTTGACCCAGTTCCATGCTGAACGTGACATTTAGGAAACCATCACTTGACCCTACAGAATCTGCACACGAGCCTGCCTTCTGTTTTCCCTCTCCACTCTCCCAGCTCATTCTCAAGTTCACACTCCATAGGCAGGACAGGACAACGCCTGTGACATTCATCCCTGTTTCCAGGACCTTATTGCCCTTGAGGATTCAGCCCACGATCTCTGGTTATCATAGAATTCCAGGATTTTAAATGCCTCTTAAAAGTTGGTGGGTGGAAAAACCACATTCACTGTGGAGTTTTGCAAGTTAAATATTTTTACAATTTCCTATCCAATGGCAAGGAGATCAAACAGCACAGTTGCAAAAGGAAGCTGAGCAAGGCCATTTGATTCTAGAAGCTGCTGGCCGGTATTAAAATATTCCATTGTCCTCTGTCCTTTCCCCACCTTGCTCTCTTCTGGAATAAGAGCCTTTGACTCTCCAGGCAGCCTGAAAGAGGTTTATGGATGAGGCTGATATTTAAGACTCTGGCAAAGCATGACCTTCGGCTTCCCAATAAGCGTCAAGGACAAACGGCAGTGCTTGGGACTTGAGACTTTAATTCCCACCAATTGCTTCCCTCTAGTCTATTATGCATGAGAAATGCAGCCAGCTCCACCCTGGTAATCCAGGGGCACTTTTGAATTACAGACCCATAGAGTGTCAGAGCTGGCTTTGGAGACCATTGAGTGAGTCTAGCTTCTTCATTTTCTAGACAGAGACTCTTGCTTCAGATGTGTGTGCCTCTCAGGTTGAACTCTCTGCTCTGGCTCACCTTTCCCAGAGACACAGAGCAGTCAGTGGGGCTATGAGGTTCTCAAGCCGGTTAATGTTGCTAACGTGCAGGCAGCGTGGGAGTAGGACAGAGTCAGCAGGCAAGGGCAGAAACCACATACCTGGGTTTCAGTGAGGCTGACTGTGGACCAGTTCCTTGCTACTACTGTGAAACTGAAGGCAAGGATGTCATATGAGCCAGAACCTTGAGAAGGCTCTTTATAGAGGCAGGAAAGGAGGGTCTTTCTGTTTGTCCCATTCACCTCTTTACCTCCTTCTTTTTTGGCAGAGGAATTCTGAAGTTTTCCACATTCCTTCAACCCAGTGAGGAGACTACCGTCTCTCTAGCTCTCTGATGTCCACTGAGCATGATCTCGATGGCAAATCATTCTGTGCTTTGTGTGTGTCAGGCAGCATTCTGAGGGCTTTGCCTGTGATCATTCACCGAACGCTCATAAAACGCCCATGAGGCGGGTGTGAATATAAGCCTCATTTTATAGACGAGGAAACCGAAGCAAAGCGAGATTAAGTAACTCATCCTGGGTCACACAGTGATACCAGGAAAGTCTTGAGGAAGGAGAAATGCTTTGGCAAGAGGGGCTTCCAATCTGGGGTAAACTTCTTGAGGCAGTGATGAGTTAAGCTTGACCAGGAGTCTCACTGAAGCAGAATACCCTTGTTGTAAACATTCATACTCCAGTTGAGAGATGTATTCTGGAAGAAATGCAGACTTTAGAGCCTGGATAGGTTGCTTGGGATTCCAAATCTTACTAGCTATATGGCCTTGGGCAAGATACTTGATATCTTCAAGCTTCCATGTTCATGTCTGTCAAAACAGATGTTTTGATGCTTATAAGGGTGATAAGAATATGTGCCTTACAGAGTTGTTATTAAGGTAAAAGTTATCGTGTCATGTTTGATGTTGGTGGGCATTAAAAAAAAAATGGTACCCCTTGTTAAGCAGCCGCTTCCTTTCCTCTTGCCTCTTGTTTCCGGGTAGATGTGTTTCCATTTCTACAACCTCTCTGAGTCCTCTCTTCTTCATTTACTCAGTAGCTGAAGCACAAAGATGTAAGCAGCTTTACCATGGTCACCCAACTAGTCAGCGGGGAGCTGCGATGTAGACCCAGACAGTCTGGCTACAGGCCTTCGTGCTTCACCATGCCAGCTCCTCAGAAGACCAAGTACACAGGATATCAAATGTCTTCTCTCTCCCTGGTGGAAGAAGGCTGAAACCACCAGCATTTTGGAAAAGGCAGCATGGGGAAGCAGACGCAGAGCTGCTGACTCAAACCACTCATTCTCCAGTCTTGTTTTATATCCCATTTCTTGTGAACCCGAGGAGTGGGGATCTCTGGGAGGTGGTGTCCACACACCCCACGTCCACCCAGGAATCTTTGGCAGCATCCATTTTTCTTAGGTGACTGTCAAGGTCCTTCTTTCACTCTCAGAAGTACCTGAGTTTGGAGATACATTCAATGGTTGTTCTACACAAAAGGCATACGAAATGCTTAGGCAAGTGAGAGGAGCAGATCATAGACAAGACTGTTGGCATCTTCTCTGAGGCAGAAAAAAAAAAATTGGCCATATTGTTTTCTTGAGGGCTGCGTTAGTTGGCGCCCTGAGAAACTAAGACCACAAGATTTCTTGGAATGTAGGCTCCTTGAGCTTTGCCTTGGCAGGACTATCTTTGTTCTGGCTTTTGAATGAGTCCCACTCATGCATTCCCAGGGCCATCAGAGCCCCAAATGACAGCTTAACAGCAGGCAATCAAACCGCCTCCTGCCTCTTCCAACATGGTCAGGAGCAGGCCTCGGGCAACCTGTTGCCAGGGACAAGGACAGGAACCCTAAAGCAAAGAATGACCTGTACAGCCTAAACCCTGGAGTTAAATTTACCGGCATAATTGCCAGATGTAATTTCCCTGCACCTCTTTCTGCTAAGTGCTCTCAAAGAGCAAAGCACTTAGTAAATTATAAGGAGGAACCAGCACAAAAGTGCTTACAAATAAGAATTATGGAAAATCAGAAGCCAAACGCTCACAACAGCATTTTTTTTTTTTATTTAATCAGAAACAGTCAGAACCATACAGGAGGGGTGAAGTCTTTCAGGCAAGCGATAACATAAGCTGTTCGTATACTTTAAGATCCAATCTATCATTTTAAAAATTATTTTATTACAGGGCAGATTCATAAAAAAAAAAAGAAAAAAATAGAGTGTGTTCCATTATTCTACTGGGTGTCCCAAGAGAAGCCCAATAAAGGTTAATGATAGAATGACTGGGAATAAAGTTTATGGCATTAACTCACCAGGCGAGAGAACAAGCAAGAAGCAAAGATGGGTGGACGAGGGAATTCAGCTACCCACCAGTCCATGCTGATTGGGTTTGGGAGCTGTTTCTACTGGGTTTCATTTCAGGAAAGGGAGTTTGTCACACAGAAGATGGCATCTGATCTCAGCCGCAGTGATGGCAGAGAGAAACAAAGCCCAGGCTTTCTGGACTCTCAGGCAATCCCACAGGAAGACTTTGAGTTTCTTAAAAACAGAGCCTGGAGGAGCCAGCCATCTATCAAAGCGATTGTGCTTTTGCCGGCTCCACATCAGTCACCTCCTGGGGGCATATCATGAAGCACAATTGGGCACACGGCTTTTTTCATGTCTCCCCATCACAGCTGGAAATTGTAGCTCTGGGTTCATGGGAGGCTATGTTTGGGAAAACAGCAGATCAGGCATCTTTGAAAACCACAGATCACATATATAAACATGTCTTGTACAGTGTGTAGAATGCAATAGGCACAAAAAATTTGAGCCCCTGTTTTCCTCACCCTTCCCAGCCATGTTTCTAGATCAGCAAGACAATGGAAGAGGCCTAGAGATAAGACTTTGAGGGGCTCTCGGGGACTCAATCCATCTTTCTGCTTATATCCAAGTTCACAATGTGCTCACACCCACTTGGGAAGCTCACCTCTTCTCAGAATGAAATGTCCTCAAAATCCTTCTCTGCTTTCAGTGTCACCCATGAGTGGCTCTCAGGCCCCCACTACCAGCAAGCTGTAGGCTGATTTAAGGTGGAATTGACCTGAGAACCTTCTCTTTGACTCTTAGACGACAAGAGCATCCCTCACACACACACACAACTTTCTACTCTGGTTAACTCTTTTGCTGTAAATCCAACAGGCAGCCCTGAGGAAGAAATGAGTCACGGAGAATAAACTAATGCTCTCAGTACCTACCTACCAGGAATTCCTCCGTCACCAATGGGAACCTCCTAAATGCAAGGCTTTAAAGCCAAGGTATCTCTTTTTCTTGCCAGTCAGAGATTCCTTTCCTGCATTTATTCCCAAAGTCTCAGCTGTCACTGAATGCGTCTAGCATCCTAAGTCACAAGAAGACTCACAACAGACAGTGTACAGGCTGTGCATTTGTAGAGTGTAGACCCAATAACCCTGAGATGGGCCGTCATGCTATTTCCAGAGGATACTGTACTGCAGACCCCAGCTACCAGTGAGCTGGCTCTTCCCTGCTCCCATCCTCAGGGAGAAGCACATTAAAAAGCATTGTGGCAGAGTTCATTCAGAGAGAATGCTATTTGTCTACCACGTCTTTTCTCTACATCATCAAAATTGGTCAGTTTGATAACGCTTTATATCCTTTCCACACTGTCAGGTAAGATACATTGCAAATGTATATGGCTTAACAAATATATGGTAAATAAGCATTTTTTCCTGTCTTTTCTATTGATAAAAGATTCTATGGAAAGTTGGAGGAAAGAAAGCCGCTTTGTAAAAATGATAGATATGGTATAAAACTCCATGGTTTAAACATCTAACTTGCTGAGTTTTAATGGGGTTGTCATCACCGGACTGTTAGCTTAACTTATGAAAATCAAGAAAATGCCTTTTTGTTGCTTCATAAATCCTGATGAACAATAGTCCGACAACAGAAAACAAGCTCTGATTTTGGAATGATTGCTCTCTGTGTATCGCCAGTAATGAAGTATGCAGGAAATCGAAGACTTATTGCTCACAGATATTAGCACAGACCCAGATGGCTCAATTTTTTTTGCCATAATAGATAATTCTTGAATTATGTGCCTAACAAAGACAAATTCTAGAACCTTCGGAAGGCATTTATTATATTAACAAGTGTGTTTTCAATTCCTTCAAAACAGAATGTAATTTAATCTCAGCTTCAGAGACAGATTGGAAATGTTAAATGTCTGCTTTTCAGAAGTGATTTCTGTAGGGAGAAAAGTATTCACCATCAGCTCGAGCTGTGGAACTAGGGGAAAGGATGTTTATCTTAACAACACAGAAAGGGAGAAGTTGTGGATTTTTTTTTTCATTTTCTTTTTCATTTTTTAAATGGAGAGCAGATTGTATATATCCTAGTCCTTCCCCAGGGCAACTTCTGCCTTGCTGCACATAACATATTCCACTGTGAGAAAGAATAATTATCTGATAGTAATAGGGACCCTTCTTAGTGTTCTGGGTGTATAAATGAAAACCTGGGACCTATATGTTACTCTAGGGACTCAGGTGGAACTGGCTGGGGTCAGGTTTGCAATTTTTCAGGGAGGTCCCTGTTAATAACCATCCCGGGAAAGATGGCTGGAGCTGTGGAAGCTTTGGAAATCATGTCAGATGAAAAACAGCAGAAGGACTGAGGTTGTTGGAGTTGGAGAAGGGAGGCACTCACAGGGGGAGTGTTGGCAGAAAGGAGATGACTGTGGGGGTGATCCATCCTTCATGGAGGGGCATGTCGTGCCACACTGGGACCAGCGTCCACATTTCCTAAGAGAAAACACTCTCACGTTAACTAATGTCCCAACTCACCTTTCAAAGAAGAGAGCATCCAGAGGGCTCTACCCAAACTTTAAGGACTTGAGTCTGGGTATGGAACGGGGAGGATGGAGTCAATGGAGATGAGAAAGGCAGTGTCTGGTGGGAATCAGGAAGTGAAAGTCAGACAGTCCTAAGGAAGCCTCCATCCGAATGACAGAGATCTGATGCCAAGCAGTGGGCTGGAGACAGGAGGCGGTGGGGCTCAACTGACGACTTCAGGCAGAAATCAAGAAATGCCAAGGGGGACGACTGCCATCAGCGTTGGGCACACCTGCAGTGCTTGTCATAGAACATCTGTGCCCTCCCCTGCGGGCAGGAAGGGAACGCTCAGTGTGCAGAGGAGCCGGTTTGGATGAGGAGGAACTTGCTAGTGGAACCGCCAAAGTGGCGCATCCACAGGCTTGTGAGGAAGTGGCCTCTGGTCACCTGCTCCCAGTCTTGCAGTAGCCAGTTCTGTCTGTGTCAGGAACGCTGCAGAGGGATGCCAGGCTTCAGTGGAGGCCCTTTCCGGGTGGCACCCGAGGTCCTGCAGGTTCCAAGTCAGTGCCAAAATACATCTTCTTGGCCCCTGCGAGTCAGTCATTCAGCATCTCTTTACGCAGTCCCTACTCTGTGCAAGGCAAAGTGCTTGGCCCTGGGGACCTGGGGGGTCAACGTACAGGGGTGAACCCTGCTCCCAGGGGCCCCAGTGGAGCAGACAGGAAGGGAGCGGGAGTTACAGGGGTGCCAGTGATGAAGACGAAGGCCAGGTGCTGGGGCGGGTGCCCTAGGCAGATGGTCTGATAAATGAGGGCAGACGGCGTGGAGGGAGCGATTGTAAGACTGACTTATCCTGCCAGTAGGAGTTAGGTAGGAACAGGGAGGAGAAAAGAAAAAGAGGAGACCCCGTGCAAAGAGAACCACATAGTTTACAATAGGGAGGGAAGAAAGGGAAGTCCCACCATGGGCTCACTCTTTACCTGGGACGTTAGAACAAAGCAAACCATCACCCCGGTGGCTCTGTTTGCTCAGCTCAATTAGCTACATTAAATTAAAAGTTGCAGTGGGGAGAACAGAGAAGGGAACACATCCATTTTGGGGTGAATTAGAGTTACCTGGAAGGGATTAAAGAAATGGGGATTATTCCTTGAAGGCCAGGTTTGACTGAACAAAGCAGGAGAGGGAGTTTGGGCCACGGCTGGAGGAGGATGCCTGGGCTCTCTGAGGTGGCGAGAGGTCTTCGGAACTGGCAAAGCCCTAGAAGCAGAGGTGCGGGGATGACTCCCCATCGCCGCTCTCAGCCAGAAAGAAGATGCACGACCAAGTCCTCCCCAGAACATGACTGTCTCCGGAGTGTCTTTCAGGCACGACAGCCCCTATTTTGCCACCCTGCCTCTGGCTCTTATGTGGGGAGATCTTACAGGACAGGTAAATGGGGGGGTTGAAGAGAGAAAGCTCCATGCAGCTTGCTTTCTTCCCATACATCAAAGCTTGCAAAGTGTATCACCCATTTGAAGAGGATTGATCTTTGCTCTGTAGAGAGAACTTGAGATCCTGACATGGGAAATGACTTACCCAAGCTCGGTTCTGTGGTGGAACACTCTATTTTGCTCTGGTGACTGGTTTTTTATGCCAAGCATCCCCATTGCAGGGGCATGAGAAACAATGGTGTCTTTCCAAACACAGAGCCCTTGATGGCGAAATCAGCCAAGTAAGCGAAGGGACGGTTCTGAGGGGGCTTCTCTCCCACACAGCCATCTGTCCTTGAAAAGGGCGACAAGGGCTTTTCTGAGTGAAGGGAAAGAAAGAGCCCACCTACAACAATACCTCAAAGCAGTTGATAAGCACTGGCTCCTCTATTCTGGGTCTTTCCCCCCCTCTACTTCATTGCACCGCTGTGGCGTTGAAACTGGCTGAATCAGCGCGGAATCATTTAGCAGGAAGTGATGAAGACTGTCATTTTCCTCTGTCTGCACAGTAACACACAGCGGGGAGAGCTGACGAGGACGGAGGGGCTGTCTGACAGTGCCTCCATCCTGGGATTGGCATGTGGGTGGGCCGAGCCCAGGGTCTAATCGGCGGCCCTTCCCCGGGGTGGGCCGGGGACGGTGAGCGTGAGGCTGTGTCTGCAGCTGGGATGCCTGGACCCACAGAGCGGCCCTGGTGAGGGGACAGGCAGAAAGACAACCTGGGGATCTCCCTCCAGGAAACAGCCCCTGAGGATGGGGCCAGCACGTGCTTAGTGCAGCTTCGGGAAAGGGTGCCCGGCAAGGGGCTTCGAGATAGGGAGGGGTTTCCCTTGGTTTCCAATAAGTAACAGGGAGCCTTGCTGAAATACTACCCTCTAACCTCTTTCAGGGGTCGATGTGAGTGCTTTTACCACGCTCTCAGGATTTTTTATCACGGCTCTGCAATGTTACCATGTGACTTTGCCCCGTGAGCCTCAGTTTCCTCTTTTGCAAAACAGAGGTGTTAGGACCAAGAGCTGGAGCATTATTGGGCTGAATAATGACATAATGACTATGATAGCGCTTTGAGCAGTGCACATCATTATATTACTCAGAATCCAGAGTCTCTGGGGCATGTTAGAGCCCTTATTCTAACACTCATAAGTAGGCAAACAAGCAATGCTCTCTCTCCCCCTCATCCCTAGCTTAATGGGTTTAATGCAACTGTGGACATAAACACTGACCTATATGTGCCAATTTGAGAGGGGTGTCTGTGGGGGAGGGGTGGTTAATGGAAATGAGACAGTCCCCCAAACCCAGAGTTGCTTCTGCTTTCTCTGAGGCTAGGAGACTCTATAGCAATGACTGTGCTTCACTCGCTCTCCAAAAGAAATGTGAGCAACGATGTTAACCATTTGCATATTTCTAAAGTCCAGATTTTTGGCAACATTCATATGACAATTTAGAAATGATGTTCCAGAAGTGAGGGAGGAGAAAGTAATGGAATGCATGCTTGCTATTTTTGTTCAAAATCGAGTGGGCAGATGTACAGCCCAAGTAGCCCCTAAGAAGGGATGGTGCAGTGTGAGCACACATGGCAGGGCCAGCAGAAACCCTGAGTGCACAGCGGGCCGTTACGTGATGGAAAGATTGGGCTGGGTTGAAGTTACATTCACTTAGGATTATCATGCCACTGAAGCTTTGCCCAGCAATTTTTTGTGTATCAATCAGCATTTAACAATGATTTGTCCCATTTATATCACTTAAAAAACCTTTCTGGAAGGTCTCTTTGGCCACTGTGTAGGGACTGAACTTCAAGGACATGCTCTCAGAATAGAAGCGAGGGCTAAGTGGGTGGCTGCTCTAGATAAACTTAGATGGTGACTGGAGTTGGGGCAGTGGCCATGGAAAAAGAATGGATGCAGATATCAATAACTTCAGATATGCAGCTGACACCACCCTTATGTCAGAAAGTGAAGAGGACCTAAAAAGCCTCTTGATGAAAGTGAAAGAAGAGAGTGAAAAAGTTGGCTTAAAGCTCAACATTCAGAAAACTAAGATCATGGCATCTGGTCCCATCATTTCATGTGAAATAGATGGGGAAACAGTGGAAACAGTGTCAACTTTATTTTTCTGGGCTCCAAAATCACTGCAGATGGTGACTGCAGCTATGAAATTAAAAGACGCTTACTCCTTGGAAGGAAGGTTATGACCAATCTATACAGCATATTGAAAAGCAGAGACATTACTTTGGTAACAAAAGTTCGTCTAGTTGAGGCTATGGTTTTTCCAGTAGTCATGAATGGATGTGAGAGTTGGACAGTGAAGAAAGCTGAGCGCCGAAGAATTGATGCTTTTGAACTGTGGTGTTGGAGAAGACTCTTGAGAGTCCCTTGGACTGCAAGAAGATCCAACCAGTCCATCCTAAGGGAGATCAATCCTGGGTGTTCATTGGAAGGACTGATGCTGAAGCTGAAACTCCAATACTTTGGCCACCTGATGCAAAGAGCTGACTCATTGGAAAAGGTCCTAATGCTGGGAAGGATTGGGGGCAGGAGGAGAAGGGGAAGACAGAGAATGAGATGGCTGGATGGCATCACCAACTCGATGGATATGGGTTTGGGTGGACTCTGGGATTTGGTGATGGACAGGGAGGCCTGGTGTGCTGTGATTCATGGGGTTGCAAAGAGTCAGACACAACTGAGCGACTGAACTGAATTGAACTGAAACTATTTGTCACTAACAAATTAATTAGTATGACTTGTCAATAGATGAAATACGGTTGATGAGACAGAAAGGCGGGGGGGGAAGGAACCAAAGATGGAAACCAGGTTTTTGGCTTGGGCAAATGGGTAGATTGAGGTAACTTTATTTAGATATGGAAAACCAGGGAGAAACTGATCTGGGTAGAAAAAGCAGAATCAAGAGCTCTATTTTTTGGACATGCCTGGAAGGTATTCAGTGGGAGATGCCAAGCAGGCAGCTGAGTATACAAGCTTGGGGCTCAGCTGAGAGAGACATCAACATTAGGAATACAGATGAGGAAGTAACCTTTTAGATACCTAAATCTTGGAAGCTGAAAGGGATCACTTAGGGAATGAGTGCTTACAGAAGAAAGGGACTCGTCTCAATATTTAGAAGAGGGAAAGAGAAACAGAGACCAGAAAAGGAGTTGAGAAGACCTGTCCAGTGAAGTGGGAAGGATACCAAGATAGTCTGTTGTCCTAGAAAAGGAGGCTGCTCTATATAATTGCTAAGGTCCCTTTCATATATATGCAGAGTACATCATGTGAAATGCCAGGCTGAACGAAGCACAAGCTGGAATCAAGATTACTGGGAGCAATATCAATAACCTCAAATATGCAGATGATGCCACCCTTATGATAGAAATTGAAGCCTCTTGATGAAAATGAAAGAAAAGAGTGAAAAAGTTGACTTAAAACTCAACTTTCAAAAAAGATCATGGCATCCAGTTCCATCACTCCATGGGAAAGAGATGGGGAAAAATGGAAACAGTGAGAGACATTATTTTCTTGAGCTCCAAAATTACTGCAGATGGTGACTGCAGCCATGAAATTAAAAGATTTTCAATGAAAAAGAGACTTGCTCCTTGGGAGAAAAGCTATGGCTAACCTTGACAGCATATTTAAAAGCAAAGACATTACTTTGCCAACAAAGGTCCATCTAGTCAAAGCTATGGTTTTTCCAGTAGTCATGTGTGGATGTGAGAGTTGGACTATAAAGAAAGCTGAGCATTGAAGTATTGATGCTTTTGAACTGTGGTGTTGGAGAGGACTCTTGAGAGTCCCTTGGACTGCAGGGAGATCCAACCTGTCCATCCTAAAGAAAATCAGTCTTGAATATTCATTGGAAGGACTGATGCTGCAGCTGAAGCTCCAATACTTTGGCTACTTGATGCGAATAACTGACTCATTTGAAAAGACCTAAAGCTGGGAAAGATTGAAGGCAGGAGAAGAAGGGGATGACAGGGGATGAGATGGGTGGATGGCATCACTGACTCAATGGACATGAGTTTGAGCAAACTCTGGGACTTGGTGATGGACAGGGAAGCCTGGTGTGCTACAGTCCATGCGGTTGCAAAGAGTTGGACATGGCTGAGCAGTTGAACTGAACTGAAAGGTCCCTTTCAGTGCAAACAGTCTATGATTCTTGCTGTTCTTTGCATTGCATCTTCTCTTGTTGACTGCACAGGTTGATAAGTCCAGGAACTTGGATTTCTGCTTGCCTCTGGAAAGGTAACAAATTACCTGCTTATCACAACTGACACTACTACCATCATAGTTTATTGTTTCTTGCTATTATTTTCTCTGACTTTTGGAAGGTTGACTGCAGCTTTTAATCTAGATGCTCAGGCTCCATTGCTAATCCACTACTTCCTCTGTCTACTTACCCCCACTTTTCTGCCAGGCAGGCTTCACTGTCATCTCTACCCAGTGAGCCTTTATCCACTTCATCTGGTTTATCTGCTGATAGTCCTCAAGGTTCAGTTGTCTTTCTACTGTTATTTGCAATTTATCTGATTCCATACCTGACATTATATCTTGCTGTGATATACAGCTGTCTGGCTATTGTTTATCTAGTCAAAGCGTATTTTTCTGCATCAACTTTTCTCTCTCTCTTGAAAGTTGAGGATTGTGGCTATAACATCGCACAATCTGATGTCTGCGAATCATCCACAAAACTGCAGAGAGAAGACTTAATTCATTACCATTCATGTTACCCTCATGTTACCCTCACTTGGGGAGAATTTGGGTCAAATTGCTTTGCCCTTGGATGGCACTTCCTTTTAATTTTAAACACTCTGTCCTACTCTCTTTCTCTCTCTTATTCCCACCACATCAATTTCTTCTCTGATTGGAAGACCATTTGTACTATGGTAGGCATAGTGTAAATATTTTATTTTGGTGATTTGTTCAGCGAGATCTATGCAGAGTGAAGACAAAATGCCGACTAAAGTCCCCGTGTGTGAAGAACATCATGTTCAGCTTTTTACTCCCAAGGCAAATTATTTGCTTAAGTAAGGGTTTCTTCCTTGATTACTGCTCTTATTATTGAGATCATGTCTGAATTTCCCAGGTGTGTTTTGAATTTCACAATCTTGCACTGTACTCTCCAGTACCAGTCTCAGAAAATATATTTGCATGTGCTTTCAGAGAAGTCCTTACCTAGAGGAGTTACCCTGGGAATAAAGAGCTACACAGAAACACAGTATCTGGGCACATTAATTATTTTTCCTGACTGAGGCTATTTGCTGGCTGTTAACTGTGATAGTGACATCTATTAAGTGTCATACTGTTTGTTTTAGGAGATTGCCACTCTTGATTTGCAGGATCTTAGAGGATAATGAAGTGAATAGGTGAACATGGAATAAGCTATATTTAATTCATTCATCTAAGAAATATACATTGAGTACCTATGGTATGCCAAGCAAAATGCTAGGCATGGGGGCCCAGAAATGAACAAGAAAAGTAGTCAGTCTATAAGAGACTCCTTATAGAGTCCAGAAGAGAGACATTTAGGCAAATAATTGTAACATGTTGATAAGCCCTCTGAAAAAATGCTACGGGAGCCAAAGATGGAGTTACAAATTGCCAAGGGGTGCTGGGGACAATGTAGCAAAGAGTGAGTTTTGTGAGTGACTGAGAGCATGTCAGAGAAAGCAGGCCCCTGAACTCTGGAGACAGGCAGCTCTCCAGCGTGGAGTGATGACAAGCTGTGCAGCGAACCAGGCAGATTGTGGGTGAGGGTCGGAGGGAGTAAGGGGCATCTTGGAACAGTACAAGGGCCTGGAGCTGATGGTGTCAGACCTCTTGTGTGAATCAGGTGTCTGATTCAGGGTGCCTCCTGGTGAGACAAGGGAAGGGGTAAATCATGGACCTTGTAAAGGGGTAGCAGCAAAATTTAATGCATCCAAGTAATCCAGCCACTCCTTACATAGGATTCTGATTTTCACTTGGAAAATTCTACAGCTGGTTCTTGAGCTCAGATTTCTCTTCTGGCTTTGCCTTTCCCATTTGGCAGCCACAGATCTGGGGATTTACCAGTGAGTTTGGTTATTAACTTTGCTTCATAGCATCCCTTTTTCTGCTTAGGTGACCCTGGCTTGTATTTATCTCTATCTATTATCTGTCTATCTATCCATCTATCCATTCATCTATCTATCTCTGCTGATCTATTAATATCCTCTCATATAACCCTTTTGATTCAAGGCTATGTTTTCATTTTCCCATCTTAGCAGTGACTATGTATGGTCGAGCTCAGTACTATCCTGGGAACAGAGAATCAGAATGGTCAAAGAACTCTCTTAATGGGGCTTATTGATATATACTCATAAAAGGAAATGTGTGGGGTTTATTTAATTTTGTCAAGAGTCATACTATTCTGGAAAGAGAATAGATGGGAAGATAATAGTAATGACATCTGAAAGAAAAGTTTTCCTTGCAATACCAAAGAAGGGCAAAGCCAAAGAATGTTCAAACTACTGCACAACTGCACTCACTTCACATACTAGCAAGGTAATGATTAATATCCTTCAAGCTAGGCTTCAACAGTACGTGAATTGAGAACTTCCAGATGTACAATCTGGATTTAGAAAAGACAGAGGAACCAGAGATGAAACTGCTAACATCTGATGGATCATTGAAAAAGCAAGAGAATTCCAGAAAAGTATCTACTTCTGCTTCATTGACTACAAAGCCTTAGACTGTGTGGATCACAACAAACTGTGAAAAATTCTTAATGAGATGGGAATACCAGACCACCTGACCTCCCTCCTGAGAAATCTGCATGCAGGTCAAGAAACAACAGTTAGAACTGAACATGGAACAACTGACTGGTTCTAAATTGGGAAAGAAGTACACCAAGGCTGTAAATTGTCACCCTGCTTATTTAAGTTATATGCAAAGTATATCATGTGAAATGCTGGGCTGGATGAAACACAGCTGGAATCAAGATTGCCAGGAGAAATATCAATAACCTCAGATATGCAGATGACACCACCCTAATGGCAGAAAGCAAAAAGGACCTAAAGGAAAAAAAAAAAAAAGAACTTGATGAAGATGAAAGAGGAGAGTGAAAAAGCTGGCTTAAAACTCCACATTCAAAAACTCAAGATTATGGCATCCAGTCCCATAACTTCATGGCAAATAGATAGGAAACAATGGAAATAGTGACATACTTTATATTCCTGGACTCCAAAATCACTGTGGATGGTGACTGTAGCCATGAAATTAAAAGACACCTGTTCCTTGGAAGTAAAGCTATGACAAACCTAGACAGTGTATTAAAGAGCAAAACCATCCCTTTGCCAACAATGGTTTGTATCACCAAAGTTACAGTTTTTCCAGTAGTCATGTACTGATGAGAGAGTTGGGCCATAAAGAAGGCTGAGCACCAAAAAACTGATGCTTTTGAACTGTGGTGCTAGAGAAGACTGTTGAGAATCCTTTGGATAGCAAGGAGCTCAAACCAGTCAATCTTAAAGGAAATCAGTCCTGACTATCCATTGGAAGGACTGATGCTGAAGCTGAACCTCCAGTAATTAGGCCACCTGACGCAAAGAGCTGACTCATTAGAAAAGACCCTTATGCTGGGAAAGACTGAGGGCAAGTGGAGAAGGGGGCAACAGAGGATGAGATGTTGACTGGCATCATTGGCTCAATGGAAATCAGTTTCAGCAAACTCAGGGAGATAGTGAAGGACAGGGAAGCCTGGTGTGCTGCAGTCCATGGGGTTGCAAAGAATCGGACATGACTGAGTGACTGAACAACAATACTATCACTGGTAAATAGTAGAGAAATAAATTTTAGAGAGTAAGGGAGCTTTTCAATTACTAGATATGAATGATATTGGGAGATTAAGTGGAATCATTGTAAGTAGCATGAAAGAAGCAGAAGATAGGAGAACAATAGGTTTGGTAAGTTATGACGCTTAGATTGTTTCATTTTTTTAATCACCCGTTCCCTTCCTTCTACCTTCTCAGTCGTATCAAGAGTACCATCAGAGCTAGGGTTCAGAATACAAAAAGGGAGCTGGGGAAATGTCAATCTTACATTCACTATCTCTGGAACCCAAAGCATGTTAAAAATTTTAAGCCAGTGGTTAGCTCACAGAGACAGAAGCCAACTGTGGGGTGAAATTGCATCAGTAGGGGGATGGAGGCTAGACTTGAAGAAATGGGGTTGCAAGGCACTAAAATAACACAGTGAGGGCATTAGATTTCTCTCCATGGAAATCTGTTAGAAGAGGGAAGAAAACCATCTGTCTGGAAAAGTGTAAATATAGTCATGCATATGCCCAGGGGATGGACTTGTTTTTTCCCTCTTAAACAATATTAACTAAAAGTTTTATGTAAAAACCCTATCAATACTTACTTCCACTTTGTTGCAATCAGAAAGTACTTTGCATTCTGCTTTATCTTCCTATTGTTTCATTTACTTAACATTATAGCATTAGCATCTTTCATAATTCTACTTAGTCTTCAGAGTTTTTTTAATGGCTATGTAATACCCCAATATATTGTTGGATTGTTAATTGAATAATGTATCTCAGGTTAGCTTTGTAAATCCCTTTCTAGCTTCTTATCATGTATTTTATGGTTTTCTTAATTCCTCTATTCTATCCAAATTAGTCCACTTCTCCTTTCTCGAATATGCTTTACTTCCTTCTACAACCACCCCACAACCACCAGCAGAATGTACACTAAACTTCATCTCTGCCGATCTGTAGGGAGGAAACATGATATGATGGTAAATCATTTGATGTCACACCAGAAATCACAATTTCAGTTTTTGTCACTTACTAGTTGTGTGGTCTTGGAGAGGTAACCTAATTTTGTGAGGCTTGTCTTTTTGTTTTTTGCTTTTTTAAATCTGGAAAATGCTTCAGGTATAACATATAATTACATATACCTTGAAACTAAAAGTGAAAGTGCTAGTCGCTGGGTCCTGTCTCACTCTTTGGGACACCATGGACTGCAGCCTGCCAGATTCCTCTGTCCATGGGATTCTCCAGCCAAAAATATTGGAGTGGGTTGCCATTTCCTTCTCCAGGGGGTCTTCCTGACCCAGGGATGGAGCCCAGGTCTTCTGCATTGCAGGTAGGTTCGTTATGGTCTGAGCCACCAGAGAAGCCTTATATATACTTTAAAGGATTATAATTATACATACTATATGTATCTTAAAGGGTTGTATAAGGATTGAACACAATTTGTAAAGTGCTTGCTGCAGAGTAGATGGCTAGAGACTCTGCTTGTTCAGGGCCCCATGGCAAAATCTTTCTTTGAACTTACTGTCTATTCCATAGAGCACTTTCCAACATCCTGCCTTGTATTCGAAGTTATCCTTTAATGTGAGTAAGCTGAGCCTCCTTACATTCAGCTGAAAACACAATGAGACCAGGGAACCTTATGCACTCTTGAATCCTCCAGTGGTACACAGGGCTTGATACAACTCATGCTCGTTGGCTGATGACGCAGATCTCTGCTGAACATTGCTGCCCATCGCTGTAGCCTTACTCTGTGATGACCGCGGAGTGGAAGACGTCAGGGACGGGGCAGGGGAGGAGGCCAGGCGCTCAGGTGGCGCCTTTCCAAGGTCTGCCAGGCTGCAAAGTGGCGGCCAGGCAGCGCGGCATGCAGCCGCAGCCTCGCCTACAGGACGGGCCATTGAGGGGGCGGCCCGGGCCGCTCTACACCCCAACTCCCTGGGCTCAGCAGCCGCGTGGGCACCCGGCGTGACTATTCCGTGCGTACTTCACACTGTGGCAATCTTAGAGCCCAGGTGCACCCAAGACGCGGGGGCAGATGCGGGCAAGAGGAGAGGCGGGAGGCGGGAACGCACCCACCCACAGGCCCGAGTCCTCCCTGCCTCACAGGACGTTTGCCTTTTGCAAGCACTCAGGTAAATCCCAGCGGAGCAGGGAGTGCCAGGAGAGGGAAGCTGGCTTTTGAAAGGCCTGCAGTATCAGCTAATTGGTCTCAAACCTAAATCATAAAAAGACCTGTAATTATGCTGCTCAGAAGGAACACAGGAGGCCGTTGGGTGCGTGGTCCTGGAGAGGAGGGGCGGTGATGGAGACAAAGAGTCCGTTTTTTAAGTGAATTTATACTATTATAAGACCTGTCGCGGGTGAGCAATAAAAATGGCGATGCTAAGTTAAGCCTTGTGTTATCCTGTTTGCTCAGATGCTGCTTATGCCAGCTGTAGCCAGCAGAAAGCACTTTTCAATTTATTTTTATGACTCTTCTCTAAAAGCATTCCATTAAAGGAATATTACCCTGTATGAAGTTTGGAGGCACCGACGGCAGTTTATTCGCGTGTTGTGCTGGAAAGGAAGAAACAGTTATCTGTGGTACCCATTATTTCAGTTTCGTCGTTCTCTCTCTCCGGTAAAGAGTCAAACGTGGATTCTGCCTTCTCTTCTTCTGTGGGCCACCCCTCCTTCCCAGAGTTTGCCTGAACCTCGGCCACATTGCAGTCCGGTCTGATTAGCAGAACCGCTGAGTCTCAAGTTTGCAGCTTGCTCCGTTCATTTCCGTCATCCCATCGGTGAGAAAAAGCGTCTGCAGCCATCCTTCAAGTTGGGAGGGAGGAGCTGAGGGAGGCAGGGAGATGTCTCCTAAGGTAGAGTCTTCCCCAGCTGTCGTGGCTTCCAAACCTGCTTATCTGGTTCCTTTAGCAACACATTCCGCAGAAGCTGTGATGTGTAAGTATCGGGACTTCCCCTTTCTCTCTCACAAATAAAGCAATTTCTGGAAGGAAAACAAAACCTAGTGGTTGTAAGTAATGGGTTTTGGAGTCAGATAGTCTAGGTTTGAAATCTCACCTTACCACATAGGACCTGTTATCTTAGGTGTTACTTAACCTCTCTGCTCTGAGTTTCTTAACCTATAAAATGGGGATGTAATAGTCTCATCTGATAGGTTTTTGTGAAGGTTGAGTGACATCACAGATGTGAAGTATTTAAAGAAGTAACTGTCCCATAGTAAGAGCTATAAATAATTTTCATTTAAAAAAATATAATATTATTACTGAGATCTCAATAAATCTAAGGGAAGACTAGTCTTCTGGCTCCGTTTTCACTATTAACTTGCCACATCACCTTAAACTTGTCACTGCACTTCTCTGGGACAGTCATTGAAGCCCCTTTCTCATTCATGGAGGGTTATGAAGACTAGCAAATGACAAAAATCATGATATGTGAATGGCCTTATGACTATTTATGATGTTTTTATGACCCAGATGAAGATGGTGCTAACTCATGGTGTCAGCATGTTCTTTAAGCATATTTTGAAGATCTAGCACTGGGATGTCAATTTCCTAGTGAAGTAGTTTTTTATTTAAGTAATAGAGTCTTTCAGTTGCAAGAGATCTGAGAAGCCACGAAGTTTTTATTTTGAGGCAGGAATTCCTTCAATGGCTGCAATTTATGGCTGTTCGCAGCCTATGCTCTAATCTGCCCTAGGATGGTGGATTCACTCTTCTGCAGGCTTATCTTTCCTACTTCGAAATGATAGAATGCCCTCCTTTACAGTATTGGAAACCTTCCTCTTGCTGTCAGCTTTCATACAGCTGTGTTGGTTCTGCCTCGTGAACCTTCACAGATGAGTCTAATTCTTTTCCGCATCACAGATCCTCAGATATTTGCAGACAGTAGTTATGTCTTTTCTGTTCTTGGCAAAACTCCTCCAAACATTTCTTACATGCCATGATGTCCAGAGGTTTCATCATCCTAACTACCTCCACTGGATGGAGGGATCTTTTATTGTCAACATCCTTTGTGAAATGTGCCTGAAACTGACCACAGAATTCTGATTGTTGTTGAGATTCCTTGATTGTGAAGTCATTCTGTGTGATCAAATCTATGTGATCAAAGGTGAAAGAAAGTGAAAGTTTAGTTGCTCAGTGGTGTTTGACTCTGCAACCCCATAGACTGTAGGCAGACAGGCTTCTCTGTCCATGGGATTCTCCAGGCCAGAATACTGGAGTGGGTTGCCATTCCCTTCTCCAGGAGATCTTCCCGACCCAGGGATTGAACCCGGGTGTCCTGCACTGCAGGCAGGTTCTTTACTGTCTGAGTCACCAGGGAAGCTTGGTTCTCACTTTTTTAAAGTTGTGGGAGTAGTAAAACTCGTCTGCTGCAGCCCTCACGGAGTTTGTGTGAGCCTCAGTTGAGCAGGTACATGAAGGGGTGTGAAAGAGCACTGGGAGGAATATTTGGATTAAATTTTACGGCTGTTGAGTTGCTATGGTCTGCTACAACTCTTATTGTCTCTTCCCCATAAGCTCTGCTGTGAACCCATTTGTTACTCCACATTCATCACTGTGTAGATTCGTCTTGTTAACTTTCCTTGTCATTTGAATTTGTAGAATCATTTCCGAGTCTTGATTTTGCTAATCAGTTTACTGGCCATCACGCCCTGCTCTGTGTTATCCACAAATTCAAGAAGCTTGTCTTTAGTAGCTTTACCTGAATAATGGGTACAGGTATTGAAAGTTTCCCTTCATGAGAGCTTCTGTTAGGCTCTCCTTGCCCACAACATACACAACTAAAGTAACAACGCCTTCTTTCCTGTTATCTCTCCTAGCACATATACATTTCACTCATAGAAACCATTTTTCTTTTCTTTTGACGATATTTGGGTAAGCACCTCCTCTTTGCCGGTGGACAGTAATACTCCTTGAGGACCGAGAATGTGTTATGTTTACAGCTGTAGTGCCAAAGGCACTGATCTTACCTTGCATATAGAAGTTAACTTCAAGGGTGTTGGACCATGGGCAGAGATTTTCATATCCCCCAAAGAAGAATCAATCCTCAGTGGCCAGTGATGGGACCTGTTATGCCTATGCAGTGAAACCACCATAACAAGCCAAAAAGGTGGACTTTGGAAAGCTTCTTAGTTGGTGAACACATGGAAATTTGGCCAAATTGGCACACTTTCAGAGAAAGTGATATTCTTTCATAATAAACTAACAATCTATAAGTGAAAAGTGAAAGTCGCTCAGTTGTGTCCGACTCTTTGCAACCCCATGGGCAATAGTCCAGGAATCCTCCAGGCCAGAACACTGGAGTGGGTGGCCTTTCCCTGCTCCAGGGGATCTTCCCGACCCAGATAACAAAGCCAGGTCTCCCGCACTGCAGGAGGATTCTTCACCAGCTGAGTTTTGAGGGAAGCCCAGTAATCTAGTAAGGAAATGTAATCTAGTAAGGAAGATGTTATTATGATTCAGTAAGCCACTCTAGCAAATTAACCAAACCTGAGGAGGGGGAGGTATCGGAACCTGCAATCTGTAGCTGGTTGGTTACAAGCCTAGGTGACAAGTGGGACTTGTGATTGATGTCTAAGGTGGGAGGAGGGGCAGTCTTGTAAGACTGAGCCCTTAACCTGTGGAATCTGATGCTCTGTCCAGATAGATAGTATCAGAATTGAGCTGAATTGTAGGACCCTCAGGTGGTCTCACAGAAAATTGGTTGGTGTGGGGACCTGCCCTCTGCTCCTTGATGGAATTGATTGCAGTTATCAATGGCCAAAATTTATTGTGTTCCAGTTGAAGATAGCCTGCTCCATTGTTTTACTTTCATAGAGGCAAATTGTTCTTGGAGGGAATCATTGGCAGTAATTTTTGAAGTCATCAAAAAATAATTTTGATCCAGTGGGATAATAAAGCAGTATATCAAGTTTAGTAGTATGAAAACATAAATAAATAATAAACTAATAACAATGTGTTGAAAATTATAATAGATCATTAGCTAACATTTTCTGGGATTTACAGAGTGTCTGTGAAAGTTACCAAGAAAGGAAAGAGAGAGAGAGAAGAGGGGGAAAGAGAGAGAGAAAGAGAAAGAGAGAAAAAGGAAAGAAAAGAAAGAAAAAGGAAATCATCAAGCAACTATTTGGTGAGTTCTTTGAAGTCTAGTACTTCTTTGGTTGTACAATTTATTGTAATAAAAATTATTAAAAAACCATAAATGATACCATCACTTTGTAACAGTATCTTGTTAACATTTTCAAAATCTTGCCCAACTTTGTGGGGAGTTTTTGTGTTGCTGTAGAAGAAGCTAAGAAACAGTTATTTGATTCTCAGGAATACTGCAATGTGATAGGGAAGATGAGAAGAAATCGATGTACAGAATAAAAAGATGCAACATACTACAGAATCTATGGGTTAAGAGAAGTTCATTGTGAAGAAACCGTGAGGGCTGCTTGCATATTTAACAGGAGAAAGTGCATAATTGAGGGCTAGAAGGTGTTAGAGAATCTCATCCCAAGTTAGGCTCCTTTTCCATTTGCCAAGAGAATGGAGGAGGACTTCCCTTTACCATGGTCATTAATTTTTCCGAAGTTGCAAGCTAGGTTAGTATTCTTAATTTTCTCTGGATCTTCACTTCCACACCCAAGAGCAAGCTATTGCTGAGACAGGAAGACATGGGAAATTTGGTATGAGTTAAATGGAAGTTAACATAAGCAGAGGTTGGGGTGATGAAAGGCTCACGGGAGTACAGAGTGAGCCCCAAGAGAAGGCAAACAGAAAGGAAGATGTGTCAAACAATTGAGGGGATGACTTTCTTAGTCAATATATGGTTTTTCTTCATTCAAATCCAAATGAAAGACAGTTATTGTAATTTTTGTCCAATAAAAGTTGAAAGCATAAAGCAAATTGTTCCTTCTCAGACCTTTGAAATCCTTGATGCCCAGATTAGATGTTTTTTTTTTTTCTTTTTTTGCTTGCATTTAAGTCACTGTATTTTCAGCTTTATAATTTCATGTGATTTTTGTCTCCTCTAAGCCTGACTCCCTTCTTCGATTACGAGCTTCAGAAGCCAGCACACACAGTTGGGCGACGAGTCTGGAGATTCATGCCCTCTGGACTGTAAAGATGACAAATCTCTCTCAACTCTTTGGTTAGAAAATACAGTTAGGTGGACTGGAGTGGGCTCTCTCCAAAGAAAATTGGCTGGATTGAGATGTGAGTATCCTAGAAGCTGAACCAATAAAAATCAATCATCCTCATCCCCTGTGGAAATGGCACTAGGGGAAAAGTTTGCTTTGATATCTCTGTGCTGTGCATGAAACGTGTGTGATTCTTACCCAATCAATAGAAATCTCTAAAATGAAAGATTGAAGCTGCCAGGAGCTGTAACGTCTCTGAGATGAGAAACGTTTGTGAGAATTGTCTCCACTAAATGCTACCCTCTTTCTCTCACCCCATCTGAGTGCCCAGTTCGGGAGCTCTGCGTGTTGTCTTTTTGCTCAAGCTAGGAAGGGTTGAGGAATCTCCAAGTCCGGGTGAGACACTTCCCAGAAAACAACACGTGGCTAAAGGACCTACCTACCGGATCATGGCGCGGGGAAGGAGGCTGCCGAGTGATGGTGTCCATTCCCTGCTTTTACCTTAACCCAGAGGATCTGGTCCTATCCTGTGCTGAAGTATTTCCAGAAAACCAGTTGGCATGCTGCCTGAGGCACGCAGGGCCGAGATGAAAAACTCTCCCTCTGAAGACCTTCTTATTTTTAGTCTTCTATTTAACTCCTTAGTCCCAACTATGATTGAGATTCCCTCGCATGCCACCCTGGGACCAGTGATGGCTATGGCTGTACTTAAGGTGATGTTTCTTGGGGGCACTAAACGAATGCGTTTGCCAACCAGATTCTTGAAATCGATTGGTTAACCCTAGTGTCTTTGTTTTGATAAGATGGATCATAACATAAAAATCAGCAACCACACGCCGAACTTGTTTCCCTAATGTCAGCCACTTTAGGATGATTCGTTGGACTGTCCTTTGAGTGAACATGTTAAATAGCTGGGTGTCTCCTGCCTCCTTAGACACAGAGGGAGGAGAACCTGGTCATCTTGCAGCATTATGCTTTGCCAGCTACTTTTTTATTAAATCATGGCAAAATACGCACACACACACACACACAAACGCATATATATATATATATATAAATTTACCACTTGAGCTGTTTAATTTTTTCATTATATTTATCATGTTGAAACTCAGTAGTTGTTGCCTGTTCCCACGTATCAGGTTGCAGTTCAATGCCTGCACGCTGCATGGTAAGTCGCTTCAGCCATGTTCACCGCTTTGTGACCCCAGGGGCTGCAGCCCACCAGTCCATGGAATTCTTCAGGCAAGAATGCTGGAGTGGGTTGCCGAGCCACTGCAGTTCAGCAGCATCAGACATACTCACATCATTGTGCAGCTCTCACCACCACCCAACTCCAGAACTTTTTCATTTTCCTAAACTCGAACTCTGTACCCATTACGGGATAGCTGCCCATTCTCTCCTCTCCCGGTCCCTGGAAGCCACTCTTCTGTCTCTATGAATTTGGCTGTTCTTAGGTGCTTCACATAAGTAGACTCATACATTATTTTATCTTTTTTATTTGGCTTAGTTCATTTACATAGTATAAGGCCTTCAAGGTGTATCCATGTTGTAGAATGTGATAAAATTTCATTCTAAGGCTGAATAATATTCCCTTACCTGTATACACCATAGTTAGATTATTATTATTCATTTCTTGATGAATATTTATGTCATTTCACCTTTTTACTATTGTGAATGATGCTACTCTGAAACAAATGTACAAATATCTTTGAGTCCTTGATTTCAACTCTGTTTTTTTGTGGGGGGGGTAGGGCAGGGGTTCAAATTCTTTTTTTAATTATGAATGTTTATTGGAGTATAGTTGCTTCACAACGTCTTATTAGTTTCTGCTGTATACCAAAGTGGATCAGCTACGTGTATACATATATCTACACTTTTTAGATATTTTTCCTATTTAGGTTACCACAGAGCATTGCATTTGCTGTGTTATACAGTAGGTCCTCATTGGTTACCTGTTTTATATATGGTAGTATATATATGTTAATCTCAATATCTCAGTTCATCCCACCTTCCCCCCTTGGTATCCATACATTTGGCCTCTACCTCTGTGCCTCTTTTTCTGCTTTGCAAATAAGTTATCTGTACCATTTTCTAGATTCCACATATAAGCAATATTATATGATATTTGTTTTTCTATTTGATTTGTTTCACTCTCTCTGACAGTCTCTAGGTCCATCCATATATCTGGAAATGGCACAATTTCATTCCTTTTTAAGGTTGAGTAATACTACATAGTATGTATATGTACCACATTCTTTATCCATTTGTCCATTGATGGGCATTTAGGTTGCTTCCATGTCCTGACTGTTGTAAATAGTGCTGCAGTGAGTATTGGGGTGCATGTATCTTTTGGAGTTGAGTTCTCTCCAGGAATATGCCCAGGAGTGGGATTGCTGGGTCATTTTTAGTTTTTAAAGGAATATCCGTACTATCTCTGTAGTGGCTATACCAATTTACATTCCCAGCAACAGTGTAGGAGGGTTTCCTTTTCTCCACACTGTCTCCATCATTTATTATTTGTAGACTTTTTGATAATGACCATTCTGACTTGTGTGAGGTGATGCCTTATTGCAGTTTGAATTTGCGTTTCTCTAATGATCAGTGATGCTGAGCAACTTTTTGTGTGTTTCTTGGCCATCTGTATGTCTTCTTTAGAGAAATGTCTGTGTAGGTCTTCTGCTCATTTTTTGATTGGATTTTTTTTTATATTCAGCTACTTGAGCTGTTTGTATATTTTAGAGATTAATCCCTTGTCAGTTGCTTCATTTGTAAATATTTTCTCCCATTCAGAGAATTATCTTTGTGTGTGTGTGTGTATGCAGTTCTTCTGTGTATTCTTGCCACCTCTTAATCTCGTCTACTTCTGTTAGATTTTTGCCATTTCTGTCCTTTATTGAGCCCATCTTTGCATGAAATGTTCCCTTGGTATCTCCAATTTTCTTAATGGGATCTCTAGTCTTTCCCATTCTGTTGTTTCCCTCTGTTTCTTTGCATCGTTCACTTAAGAAGGCTTCCTTATCTCTCCTTGCTCTTCTTTGGAGCTCTGCATTCAGGTGGGCTTATCTTTCCTCTTCTCCTTGGCCTTTCACGTCTCTTCTTTTCTCAGCTATTTGTAAGCCCTCAGACAACCGCTTCGACTTCTTGCATTCCTTTTTCTTGGATACGGTTTAGGTCACCGCTTCCTGTACAATGTTACAAACCTCCTTCTGTACTTCTTCAGGCAATCTATCTACCAGATCTAGTCTCTTGAATATATTCGTCACCTCCACTGTAAAACAGTAAGGGGTTTGATTTAGATCATACCTGAATGACCTAATGGTTTTCCCTGCTTTCTTTGATTTGAGCCTGAATTTTGCAATAAGGTGCTGATGATCAAGCCACAGTCAGCTTTAGGTCTTGCCTTTCCTCAAGTGGGTACCTCTCCCAGTGATTGTGGAGACAGAGGCCAGGGGGGTAGGGCAGGGGGTTACAACGGCAGCCACCCCCCTTGTGTGTGGCACCTTGCTTCAGTGATGGCCCAGGCTTCTTCTGCCAGAAGTGATGGGAACTTCTTACTCCCACCCCTTCAGGCTGTCTCTTAATATCCAACAGCCATCCCCTCCACTGGTGTGCTCTCCAAACCCCACTTTCCAGCACCCACCCCCCTCTGCACAAAGAGACACATGACTCAGGCTGGGGGGCACAGGGCTACGGCATGGGCCGTGAACCCAGTGCCCCTCTGCACAGAGACACAAGGTAGTCCCTTCCCATTTCACCTCTTCTTTCTTTGATCCTACCAAGTGGCATGAGGATTTTTCTTGTCCTTTCAGAGGTCTGAGGTCTTCCACAGGTGTTCAGCAGCTGCTTTGTGAGAACTCTTTCATTTGCAGAGGTATTCTTGATGTACTTGCGAGGAGAAGAGAATCCCACATTTTCTTATTCTGCCATCTTGACTCCTTCCCCTGCTTTCAATGTTTTGGGGGTGGTATATGCCAGAAATGGAATTCCCAGACCATAATTACATTCTTTTCTTTTTGAGAAACTGCTGTACTGTTTACCTTGGTGGCTGTATCATTTTACATCCCCACTAACAATGTGCAAAGATTCCAACTTCTTCACATTCTCTCCAACATTTATTTTATTTTATTTTTAATAATGGCCATCTTAATGGCCAACTACTCTTTAATTTATGGGAATACATAAAATTTTGTGGTCTTTTTCCATCTTTTTTTGTTGGTATTTCTTTAGTAGTCTTTTCTTGGGCACAGCCATGGAAAATTCTTAATTTGTCTTTCCAGCCTCACACCCTCTCTTTGGTATGCTGTTAAGAAGCCAGAAGTACTTGGTGGTATCTTGAGACAATAGTCGTGACAATAGTACCTCTAGTTGATTTTCTTTCTATTTCAATTTCCAAATTGCATCTTAACGTTTCTTTTGTGATGTTCTCTCACTCAACATGCTGAAAATTGACTTCGTTATTTTGACACCATCACTTAGACCTCTGTGACTTCTGGCAAATTATTTAAGGTGAGTTTCTGTTTCCTTGATTTGTAAAAGAGAATACTACTACTACTAAAGAATAGGGTATTTGTGGAGACTAAATTAGATAGGGTCTGTAGAGCATTTACTACAATGAGTAGCACATAGTGATATTTCAGTAAACAAAAGCCCTTATTTTTTGAACTTTTCTTCCAACTGGATATCTGTATCTTTTTTTTTTTTTTTGGTCAATTTATGATTCCAGTCTTCTTTAAGTTTTGAGGCCTTATTCCTCAGAATAAACCTTTTAATCCTGCTTTGTATCCATTCCATTGATTTTTTATCAATCATTATTTTCACCATTTCTTGCATTATAATAAACTTTTAATGGATTATCACTTTAGCAAACATCTGCTGAATCCCTGAAGCACTGACTTCAGCTTCTTCCTCCTTAGTGTGTCCAGTACTTCACTAACAGATTCATTTCCCTAAAACAGTGTTTCAAGTGGTCGTTCCTATTTTTAGAAAAAACATTTATTGACCTCTTCTAAACTTTATTGCCTGGAAGTAATACACACATTCAGTCTTTCCAGTTATCAGTTCAGTTCAGTCACTCAGTCATGTCCAACTCTTTGAGACCCCATGGACTGCAGCACTCCAGGCTTCCCTGTCCAACACCAACTCCTGGAGTTTACTCAGACTCATGTCCATTGAGTTGGTGATGACATCCAACTATCTCATCCTCTGTTGTTCCCTTCTCCTGCCGCCCTCAATCTTTCCCAGCATCAGGGTCTTTTCAAATGAGTCAGTTCTTCGAATCAGGTGGCCAGAGTATTAGAGTTTCAGCTTCAGCATCAGTCCTTCCAATTTTCAGGATTGACTTCCTTTAGGATTGACTGGTTTGATCTCCTTGCAGGCTCTCAAGAGTCTTCTTCACCACAGCACCATCAATTCTTCAGTGCTCAGCTTTCTTTATAGTCCAACTCTCACATCCATACATGACTACTGGAAAAACCGTAGCCTTGACTAGACAGACCTTTGTTTTTTTTGGGTGTGTGTGTGTGAGTGAATTCCCTAATCTTACGAAAGGAGCATGATTCTCCAGTTCTCCCCCAACCCCCACCCCACATGCAGATTTAGTGAACTCTGAATTTATTTTCTTGCATTTGAAGCAGCCAGTCATCTTCTTGGCTTTGATATATTGATTTTGCCCTTGTATCATCATAGCAAGGATGCTCGGGCTCCAAACTTAATTGACTGCTCAAGCAAACTCTAGTTATCTTTGGAAACCTAGTTTTCCTCCAGTTGTCTTGTGGATTACAGTTTCCCAAATTATTGGAGAGGGTTCCTTGGCCATGAAGAACAAGAGGAAAACTTCCATCCCATACCTGGGCTTCAGTCTCTTTCCAAGCAGGTCTCAAAGCAGTGGCACCTTATTCTTTTCTTACAAAAGCTATGATTTTAAAATGCAACAGGAGAGAGAAGCGATGTACCATCTTGTTTAGAGCACTGTCTCTGCAGTCAGAGAGATCTATCTAGGTTCTAATCTTGATTCTACTGCTTATTGGCTAGAAGATTTGGAAAATTACTTAATCTTTGTGTTCCTTAGTGTATCAGTGAAATAAGGGCAGGATATGAATAGAGTTGTTGCCATAATATGAAAATATTAAATCATTCATTGATTATTTGGAATAGAATGTTCTTAAATAAATGACAGTGTTGTTGTTATTGACATTATAATTTTGTAGGTTTCTCTTCCTAGGTCTTTGGTGTTTGGTATGTTTGGGGAAGGCAAGAATAGCAACACAATGAGAATATCACAGACCTTGTTAAGGCTGAAGTTATCCTATCCTTCTAACTTCCCCTTTATGTTGCTTGCAGCCAGTTTATGCCTGGACTGACTCGGGAGAGGGAGTCCTCCCATTCAAGAAGGTTTTGTTCTCATGGGGATGCTGAGTCTCTCTTCTGCCACCTTTCCAGTCATCCCAGTTTTATTCTCAATCCAAAGCTGGAATACAAATATGTTCTTGTATGGTAAACCTCATTGATGTTTGGTTTCTTTTCTTTTTGTATTGGAGTATAGCAGTTAACACTGTCGTGATAGTTTCAGGTGGACAGGAAAGGGACTCAGTCATATATATACATGGATCCATTCTCCCGCAAACTCTTCTCCCCTCCAGGCTGCTACATAACATTGAGCAGAGATCCCTGTCCGACACAATAGGCCCTTGTTGGTTGTCTATTTTAAATATAGCAGTGTGTGCCTGTCCATCTCAAACCCCCTTACTATCCCTTCCCCTATCTTTCCCCTGTCAGCCACCGTAAATTCATTCTGTAAGTCTGTGAGTCTGTTCTATTTTGTAACCAGTTCATTTGCATCATGTCTTTTTAGATTATACCTATAAGGGGTGTCATACAATGTTTCTGTTTTTCTTTCTGACTTACTGAATTCAGTATAACAATCTCTAGGTCCATCTATGTTGCTGCAAATGGCATGATTTCATTTTTTTTGATGGCTGAGTAATACTTCATTGTATACATGTACCACTACTTCTTTACCTATTTATTCCTCTGTCGATGGGTGTTTAGGTTGTTCCATGTCTTGGCCATTGTAAATAGCACTGCAGTGAACACTGGGGTGAGTGCATGGGTCCTTTTGGACCATGTTTGTCTCTGAATATAAGCCCAGGAGTGGGACTGCATGGTCATATGATAGCTCTATTTTTAGTTTTTTCAAGGAACCTCCATATTGTTCATAGTGGCTGTACCACTTTATGTTTCCACCAGCAGTGTAGGAGGGTTCACTTCTTTCCACACCCTCTCCAGCATTTATTGTTTGTAGATTTTTGATGATAGCCATTTTGACTGGTGTGAGGTGATGTCTCATAGTTTTGATTTGCATTTCCCTAATAATAAGCAGTGTTGAACATCTTGTCAGTTTTTGGCCATCTGTATATTTTCTTTGGAGAAGTATCTATTTAGGTCTTCTGCCCATTTATTGATTGGGTTGTTTGTTTTGTTGATATTATGCTTCATGAGCTGTTTGTAGATTTTGGAGACCAACCCCATGTAGTCACATCATTTGCAAATATTTTCTCTCAGTCTGTGGGTTGTCTTTTCATTTTGTTTATTGTTTCCTTTGCTGTGAAAAAGCTTTGGAGTTTAAGTAGGTCCCATTTATTTATTTATGTTATTATTTCCATTATTCTAGGAGATGCATCAGAAAGGATATTGCAGCCATTTATGTCAGAGAGTGTTCTGTCTATGTTTTTTTCTAGGAGTTTTATAGTGTCCAGTCTCATATTTAGGTCTTTAATCCGTTTTGAGCTTACTTTTGTATATAGTATTAAAGAATGATCTAATTTCATTTTTCTTTCCATGTAGCTGTCCAGTGTCTGAGCACCATTTGTTGAAGAGACTGTCTTGCCAACATTGTCTTGCCTTCTTTGTCATTGATTAATTGACCACAGGTGTATGGATTTATTTTGAGGTCTTCTATCCTGTTCCATTGATCTATATTTTGAAATACTTTTGTGCCCATACCATACTCTTTTGATGACTGTAGGTTTATAGTATAGTCTGAAGTCAGGGAGCCTGATTCCTCTAGCTCCATTTTTCTTTCTCAAGATTCCTTTCACTATTTGAGGTCTTTTGCATCTCCAAACAAACTTTAGGATTTTTTGTTGTTGTTGTTGTTCTAGTTCTGTGAAAAATGCCATTGGTACTTCGATAGAGATTGCACTGAATCTGTATATTGCCTTGGGAAGTAGTCCACTTGTTTGCTGATGGGTGAGGCTGCACTCCCTCCCTGGTAGTTGTTTGATCTGAACTGACCCAGCCTTGGAGTCTACAGGCTCTATGGAAGGGCTAACGGTGATGACCTCCAGGAGGGCTCATGCCAATGGGTGCTTCCTAGAATAGCTCCTGCCAGGGTCCTTGTCCCTGTGTTGAGCCACTGCCGACCCATGCCTCTGCAAGGGACCCTTCAATGTTAGCAGGTAGATCTGGTTCAGTCTCCTTGGGGTTACTGCTTCTTTCCCCAGGTCCCGATGCACACCAGGTTTTATGTGTGCCCTCCAAGAGTGGAGGTTCTGTTTCCCCCAGTCCTGAGGAATTCCTGTAGTCAAATCCCACTAGCTTTCAAAGTCAGATTCCCTGAGGATTCCTAGTTCCTTTGCCACATCCCCAGGCTGGGAAGCCTCAGGTGCGGCTCAGAACCTGCCCAACAGTGGGGAAACCTCTGTGGTACAGTTGTTCTCCAGATGGTGGGTCACCCACCTGACAAGTGTGGGCTCAGACTTTATCATGATTGGGCCCCTCCTGTGTCTCACTGCAGCTTCCCTTTTGCCTTTGGAGATGGCTGTCTTTTTGGTAGGTCCTAACATCCTCCTGTCAATGGTTGTTCAGCAGTTGTGATTTTGGAGTTCTCGCGGCTGGGGGGGTGGTGGGGGGCCGGGGGGGGAGGTGAGCACACATCCTTCTACTCTGCACCTCTCACTGAATGTATTTTAACATTACAAATCATTTACACTTTAGATGGGTTGATTGACATTTGCTTCTGTTCTCTTTTGGATAAAATGAAGAGATTAATTGACTAGGAATAAAGCTGCTTGACTGAATGTGCAAGGACATCATAGTTGCTTGAGGCCGTATGCTAAGCACTGGGGAATTAAGTATATATTCTACTTCATCTGGAATGTCATCCTATGTAATACTAGCTGATACTTACTTTTTTTTTTGGTTAGGTTAAAGCTAGTACTTCACTGTTTATAGTAGCTATTTGGGGCTTAATTGTGTAATTTTGCACCATTATCTATGTTTCTTATTAAATTATTTTTGCATGTAGGGCTCCAAATAATTATAACCTTAGTGTAAGGGAGTCATACTCCTTTGTTCCTGAAGGACCCAGTGCGGTGTTAGACATTTAAGTTTCATTCATTTGAAATATACTGAGGGCTTGCTATGCTAGAGGTTGAGGATACAATGGCAAATGTTTTGTGTAGAGAAACTTATATTTTAGTGGACACAAACTAATTCCTAAATTTATCATTGAGAAGGGGATAGTCAATCACCCTCCCAGTAGGTTTGGGTAGCTAGGGAGTTTTCTAGCCCGGCTTTTGCAGCCTCAGCCTGATTTTTACTTTTTTCTTATAAATGGGCTTAGAGATTCTCTAGTCTTATCATATTTGAAAAGCTTTTCTCGCCCAGCTTCATCGTATTTCATAACTCGTAAAATATATGTGAAAATCAATGACATTAGATCACCATGTCTTACGTCTTAAGAGTCTTCTCTGTCTCCCTAATGATGTAGTGAATCAGAAAATAATTAAAAATCATTTAGGTTGCACCCTCCCTTTCTCCCCCTCTGTCTGACTCCCCCCTGCTTGTAAGGAACAGTGCAATTTATGTCTCTTCCTCCAACCTGATTGCTCTAGATAACTCAGGGACATTTTCTCAGATGGGAACGCTGCCAGAAGTGGCAGTACACCCAGCTCTGCCTGGATTCTTCATGAGGCAGTGCGTGGATGCATACTGGCTAGTGCTATGACTAAACTGCCACCTTTGAATCCGCTGCTTATTTTTCCTAACAGCAAGAAACAACCACAAAAAAAGCGACAGATGACGTTTTTTATAGCAATTTACCATTTGCAGGATGCTTGCCCATCCGTTATCTCATCTGATGCTCATGAAAGCTTTGTGACACAGATATTACTCTTATCCTGCTAAATATCAGCAAAGCATGGCTTAGATAAAGCTGGGGACTTTTCCAAGGTCATTCTTCTTATGAGAGGTTGGAAATAGAAATGCAGTCCTTAGGCATTCACTCTACTTTTCTACCCTGCCACAGAGAGAGGAGAGTGATGGGAGAAATGGATGTGAGGAGATAGTAAGGGAGGTAGAATGATTTTAGTCAAATTTGGTAGACCTGTTCCCATTTTTTGGACAATGGTAGGGTTTTACTGCATAACTTACTGCATTATATAGGAAGAAACATCAATAACCTCAGATATGCAGATGACACCACCCTTATGGCAGAAAGTGAAGAAGAACTAAAGAGCCTCTTGATGAAAGTGAAAGAGGAGAGTGAAAAAGTTGGCTTAAAGCTCAACATTCAGAAAACTAAGATCATAGCATCTGGTTGCATAACTTCATAGCAAATAGATGAGGAAACAGTGGAAACAGTGGCTGACTTTATTTTTTGGGGCTCCAAAATCACTGCAGATGGTGACTGCAGCCATGAAATTAAAAGACGCTTACTACTTGGAAGGAAAGTTATGACCAACCTAGATAGCATATTTAAAAGCAGAGACATTACTTTGCAAACAAAGGTCTGTCTAGTCAAGGCTATGGTTTTCCCAGTAGTCATGTATGGATATGAGAGTTGGCTTATAAAGAAAAATGAGTGCAGAAGAATTGATGCTTTTGAACTGTGGTGTTGGAGAAGACTCTGGAGAGTCCCTTGGGCTGCAAGGAGATCCAACCAGTCCATCCTAAAGGAGATCAGTCCTGGGTATTCATTGGGAGGACTGATGTTGAAGCTGAAACTCCAATACTTTGGCCACCTGATGTGAAGAGCTGACTCATTTGAAAAGACCCTGATGCTGGGAAAGTTTGAGGGCAGGAGGAGAAGGGGATGACAGAGGATGAGATGGTTGGATGGCATCACCAACTCAACGAACATGGGTTTGGGTAATCTCTGGGAGCTGGTGATGGACAGGGAGGCCTGGAGTGCTGCAGTTCATGGCGTCACAATGAGTCAGACACGACTGAGCAACTGAACTGAATTGCATTATTCAGTACTTTGTTCTACATATGGCAAGTGACAAGATGAGTTTATACACTTTCATCCAAGTAAAGTTAGCTTAAGTAAAAATGAATTTATTAGCTCGCATATATCTATAAGACTGTATATAGGAACATCTCTTTACATCCCATCTACTCATGTTAAGTGACATGTGTATTCTTCCACTATCATTGACAGTGGGGTGGGACTTAGGACAACTCAGACCTTTACCTTGGTCTAGAAGCATGGTCAGCATCTCTGGATCCCGTGCATTTCAGATGAGGGTAGATTTCTATACTAAATGCCCATCAAAACTATTCAACATAGAAGATTTGATAATTACTGAATTTGCCCAAGAGCAGAGCTGTTCATCAGTATAGATCAATGATTCTCAGCCTTGGTGTGCAAATAAATCATCTGGCGAAATTTAAAAGATAATGATGCATGGGCCCACTCTTAGTACTTACAACTTGACTGGTCTGGGGTGAGCATGGCATTGGAATTTTCAAAAGCATCCCAGATTCTAATGTGAGATCAAGGTTAAGTGTCATTTTTATAGGGCCTTGCTGCCCACAGTGGGATTCATGGGCCAGCAGCGCTGACATCGCTTGGGAGTTTATGAGATGAGAAACTCAGGCTTCACTCTGGATTTACTGAATCAGAATCTGTCTGTTAGCAAGCTTTTCGTGTGACTCACAGATGCACTACAGTTTGAGAAGCACTGGGATAGCTGATAATGTCCAAAGTTTTGTCCCAAAGTCATGCCTTTACTGTGGTTCTCAAGTCTAGCTGTGAGTCTGTTTAGTGATTTTATTGGTGGGTAGTCCCCAGATATCTGCTCTACTGCATAATTTTCTCAAAGGGGACCTTAGATATCAGTGTTTATCAGTCATGTGTGTGACTGAGAATCACTTGAGAATTTTATCCTAAATTTAGATAGCTGGTTTCCACTGTAGAGCAAATTAAATAGAATCTCTAGCAATGAGTTTGAAGCATGTGTGTCCTGGGGAAAAAACCATCTTTGGGTTCAGGTGGCTGTTGTAGTCTGGAGTATGAGAAAGCATTTTGGTTTTCCCAAAATGAAAACCACTGGGAAATAAGCTGATTGGAGATTTAATGATATAGCAAAGAATATTGTAACTGAACTCCTCTCTGGATGCTTGCTCTTTAGTCTGCCTATAGACCTGGCCACCCAGGGAGCCCAGCAGAGAGGAGAGATCAGAGGCCCCAGCCCCCCGAGGCTGAGCCGCACTAGGGCTGTGGGTGACGGATGGGCAGCCGGGGCCATAGAGAGATGCTGTCTCAGCGCATCCTGCAGTCTTCCCAGAGTCATAAATCCTGGAAGGGACACCAATACATTCCTGATAGCAGAGAGAAGTCACTCTTTAATGTGGGCCTGATAATGTCACTGAGCTCAGTCTTCCTAAATTTAAATGATTAGCAATGACCAGGCTCGCTCCTGTTTGATGCATCGCTTAACCTGGTAATCGGGAAATCTATTCCACTTGCCTACTTAGATTGATGATGTCATGTTACCCTGAGGCCTGCTCTCCCCGCCTTAATGGGGGAAGAGCATGTTAGGATGCACTGGCCTTCAGCATTCCGGCCTCAGCCTCCCCTCATGAATTTGATTAATATCATGGGCTGTGTGGGCACATCTCAGAACTGCTGAATCTGGCATCTCGGGGAGGACTATGTTTAGAGAGCATTGAGATGTTTCTAATGGAGTCTGCCACTGGATGATTCTATTCATGTCCTGACTTCCGGACTTCGTGAGAACATTCTTTTCTAAGAAAGAAAAATGTATGGATTTTGGTGGAGCCCTATTGAGTAGGGGAAAAAAACAAAAACAAAAACAAGACCCATTCTTTAAAATAGAGCTGACCACCTGCATCTACTGTGCTGAGTGAGGAGATCCCTAACCAGGGGCTGTAGGTCTCTTTATGATCTGGGGGTATTTTCTGGTGAAATTCAAAGCTGGTTTGTCACCAAAGGGTCCCTTACTCCCTATGCAGCTCCCAAGCCCATTAGTAACACAAATGTTATTATTTTTCTCCTCTCTACTGCTCTCCTGATAAATGTTTCTTCCATATCCTCTCCTCTCTCTAGTTATTCCAAGGGATGTCAGACAACTGAAGGATAGCCTCTCTTCAAGAAATTCTGGGAGTTCTGTGTTAGGAAACATCCATGGGAGTCATTGGTAGACTCAAAACCAGGGCTGGAGAAGAGGGAAGGGAGCCCAGTGACAAATGGTAAGAGTGGAAGAAGAAATAGAAAAAAAAAATGCCCTGAATGGGTAATGGCAGAGGACCAGAAACAATAGTGTCAGAAATAAATACCCACACTACTAGGGGGGGCAGGCGGAGGGAACCGGAAATCAGAATGAAATACCATTTAGCAAGCCGAATTAGTAAATATTTGTTGATTACATGGACTTCCCAGGTGCGCTAGTGGTAAAGAACCCACCTGCCAAGGCAGGAGATGCAAGAGACATGGATTCAATCCCTGAGTTGGGAAGATCCCTTGGAGGAGGGCATGGCAGCCCACTCCAATTTTCTAGTCTGGAGAATCCCTGGACAGAGGAGCCTGGTGGCCGACAGTGCATAGGGTCGCAGAGTTGGACACGACTGAAGCGACTTCACATACAGACACACACACACACACATTGATTCCGTGCTATACGCCAGGCACAGAGCGGCACTAGGTGGTAACGACGCAGAGCTGAAGAAGTCTCCATCTTGCCTGCAAGGACTCACATTCTGATAGGAGATATATCCCCTTAGCCAAAAGTTGCAAAGCAGCGTGACGTATGCACCTGCACAGAGCAGAGAGGAAAGCCTTCTTCAAGAATGTGGTGTCAGAGTTGAGTTCTGGAGTATCACCACTTTTCTAAGCAGATTGGTGGGCAGGGAATGAGAGACCATTGGACATTTACCTAAAAGAATGAATCTGCGAGTAAACATGACTCCTTTAAATTTGTTTCTCTCTCATAATCTCCAGAGAAGCAAGTAAATGGCTCCATGTCTCAATCCCAACTGATATTTCCCTCCACACTCTGGGCCTTGAGCTAAGAGGCATCTCCTTATATTATTTATATAGCACTTAAAGCTCATTCCCACCTTGCTGCTATTTTTATATTGAGGCACCAGCACTTGGCTTACATTGAATTCTCTGACATACAAGTTAACCCATGTCCAGGGGGTCATAGCTGGGAGTCTCTTATATATCTCCATTCCCCAAATCTGCATGTGTTTATGGATAATAATTCTAAAGTCTGAAGCAACACAAAGCCCTCTAAGGGTATGGACTAGGGTCTTTGTTTCTGTATAGAAACAGGCTGTCTCTTGGGACACTTGATCATCCACCCATCTCTCTGCATTCTTACAAAAGTGATTGTGTACGAACTGTGGGCACGACCAACTGCATGTGATACTGCTTCCCAGTGCCCAACTCATAGCCTCCTCTGGGGGTCGGGAAGGCCTTCCTCTAAAGAAGATATTGCTCAGCTCTTCAGGGGAGACAGAGCATCAGTTAGGAGTTTGGAGCCGCAAACGTCTCTGAGGATGGACAGCCCTGCAGAGATGTCAGCATATAGATTGAGTGTGTCGTGTAAAAATGGAAGCCACTGAAAAATTCACAGAGGAAACAAAAGGAGAGAAACATATCTTCTTAGGCTGGAGGAAGATCGAAGGGTCCAAACCCAGGCCAAACATCGTTTTAGAGCAGAAGAGGTTTCTTGGCTCCATGAATAAATCATTGACCACCTGGGGTTCCCTCCCCTTTTCTTTTTTTAAGCCAGCAATTTGCCCCTGATTTAGAAAGGAAGCGAGAAGCACTGTCAGAGTAGTGCCAGACTCATGCTGAAGACAAGTGTGGCAGACACTCACATTTCATGAAGGTGTTTATCAGGCTCCCACACTGCGCTGGCCTGATGTTTGCGGCAGCTCATGGTTTAATCTGTTCCCGTGTAAAGCATGGAACAAGTCAGACAGAGTCATCTGTACTTTGACCAGTCAGTTTTTATTTGCAGACTGACCCAGTCTTAATAGAGGAGACTGGTGTCTTACAGATTTTATTTTCCTTACGTTCTGAAAACTGTGTTTTCGGACAGCCCCTATGCATGTGAGTGAGCATTAAGGTCCTCATTAGTGACCCAGTGGACCAGGGATGGGTCATGCCCATCACTTCCACCAAGGCCAGCAACAGCGGGGTCAGCTGAAGGCTCCAGTCTTTCTTTTCATCCCCTCCTTTAAGCAATGTCACTGTTTATCATCAGGAATGAAGCTCTGTCTTTGGAGATTATGTAAACTGCAATATCATTTTAGTCAACAAATGTTTATGATACATTTTTAATACTGTGTAACAAATGTGTTTGTATCCTCCTTTGTATTTATATATCTGGCTAATTATTAAATATTTATGAGAATTACTGGTTACATATTTTCTAAGCCACTGAAATATAGCTCATCACGTTCACTAACACATTCCCATATTTCATTTCCGTGAAGATACTTACTGCAGCCATGTATTTATGCTCCTGTTGAGTTTCCAAGGAGAATAACTGTTTCTTGATTCAAGACGCGAGGAAAACTTCCTTCTGACAATTGTTGGAACCCCCTTTCCATCCCTTCCCATGAGATTATATGTGCAGGTGACTTCCTGCTCCAAGGCCAGCCGATGTTGTGGTTGGCTTTGAAGCCTCTGGGTTATTGGAGATACAACTCTATTTCCGATGGAGGTTTATTGTATTAATCCAGGACAAAACACACAGCCCAACAATCAGTCTTAAGTGGCAGCTCTTACAATACTACCAGAAACAAAGCCCCTAGAACTTACATTTATTTTTCTATGAAAAAAAAATTTTCATACTTGAGTATACTTAGGATGAATCACTACTAAAGTACAGTTTATTGGGTCCATGCTGATGCAGCTTTTGAGATCACCTTGCTTTGCGGTCAACAAAGTGAGGGGGAAAATTCATTCTTTCTGGGTAGTGCTTACAATGTCAAAGAGCTGTTTTTATAGTCAATTTTGAGGGAAGTCCTTCGTAAGGTCAAGAACAAGTTGCTGGTCCAGGTGAGTCAATGGACTGGAAATAGAATGGGTTTGCTCTCTGTCCCTCAGGAACTTACTGAAATGAAGGATCGTGGTGCATTACGACTAAGGCTGCTGGGTATGGTTGAGCAGGTTGTGCATGCTGCAAGAGGTGCCATTTATATAGTCTCTGTAATAAATGGTGCCTCCTGGTGTTGTGTAATATACCACATGCATGACCATTCATGACAGTCCTCACTGGATGATATTTTCTTCCACAAATAAATGCAAATGGTGTAACTCATTTTCTTCCCTGGTGGCTCAGTCAGTAAAGAATCTGCCTGCAATGCAGGAGACCTGGGTTTGATCCCTGGGTTGGAAAGATCCCCTGGAGGAGGGCATAGCAAACCATTCCATTATTCATGCCTGGAGAACCCCAATGGACAGAGGAGCCTGGCAGGCTGCAGTCCATGGGGTCACAAAGAATTGGACATGACTGAGCAACTAAGCACTTGATTCATTCAGCCTCCTACCAAGTCCTTCATCCTACGACTTTCAGTACTAAGCTGGGCTATCCACTGTCATCCGATGCTTGTCAGAAGCCCTACTTGACACACTTTTGGTTATATCCATTCTGCAGAATTGTCTTATTTGACCTACAAGAAGTTTTTAAGAAATAAAATAGCTATCGAGACTTTAAACTCAGGAGATTTTATATAAAAACTCTAGCTTCCAGCTGACTAAATAATCAAATTGGTTAACAGGTTACCCTTCCAGGAGGGACAGTGATCCACTGGAGTGGAGGCTCTGGTGTTCCCTTAGAAAGAGCCCCTGCTCTGACCTCAGCACGCCCTGTTATCTCGCTGCTGGCCTGGTTCCCTAACTTATGCCACCTGACTGTTCAGGAGATCATGACTAAGACCATGGGATCCGGTCCCATCACTTCATGGCAAAGAGATGGGGAAACAATGGAAAAAATGAAGTGAGAGACTTCATTCTGGGGGCTCCAAAATCACTGCCAATGGTGACTGCAGCCATGAAATTAGAAGACACTTGCTCCTTGGAAGAAAAGCTATGACCAACCTAGCCAGCATATTAAAAAGCAGAGACATCACTTTGACAGCAAAGGTCCATCTAGTCAAGGCTATGATTTTCCCAGTAGTCATGTATGGGTGTGAGAGTTGGACTATAAAGAAAGCTGAGCGTTGAAGAATTGATGCTTTTGAACTGTGGTGTTGGAGAAGACTCTTGAGAGTCCATTGGACTGCAAGGACACCCAACCAGTTCATCTTAAAGGAAATTAGTCCTGAATATTCATTGGAAGGACTGATAATGAAGCTGAAACTCCAATACTTTGGCCACCTGATGTGAAGAATTGACTCATTGGAAAAGACCCTGATGCTGGGAAAGACTGAAGGTGGGAGGAGAAGGGGATGACAGAGGATGAGATGGTTGGATGGCGTCACTGACTCAATGGACACGGGTTTGGGTAAACTCGGAGTTGGTGATGGACAGGGAGGCCTGGCGTGCTGCAGTTTATGGGATCCCAAAGAGTCAGACAGGACTGAGCGACTGAAATGAACTAAATTTTGTAGCCACGTGGTCTGGGACTCCTTGTGATTTACCCCAAAAGATGTCCTCAGCGTTCTAGCTTCAGAACAATTCATTTCCATGCTTGGAGAGTGTTTGCACTCTGTTCTTTGAGCAGCTTTCTCTGTCCTCAGGGTTCCCAGAATTCTTATTTGCATTTGCACAGCCGTGATGGAAGCAATGGCCCAGATACGCTGGTAACCAGATTTCAGAAAGCAGAGCCTCTGCCCCCGAGGAGCCGGTTGGCCCCCTGCATGAAGTGGCTGTCGCATCTCAGCTCTGCTGCTGGTCTATAGAACAGCCTTCCCTGTGGCTCTCCTCTACCTCAAAGCCTTTATTATCATCTGCTTCTATTTTGGGTGGGGTGAGATTTTAGTCCCCAAAGTGAGAGTGAGCAACACCCCCACAGAGAGTGGTGCTCTGAGGATAAAAACCAACAATGCAGTGCCTTCTGCTTTAATGAGTTTGTCTTTATTTCTCCTTTTCAGAAAATGAAATGCCCTTGCTCCCAATCCCTCCCAGTGTTGGCTTGGCAGGGCTCCTCTCCCTGTGTTCCGGGCTCATTAAATTAAGTTTTTTGTTGATAACCTTTGGCCAGACCCATCTTCAGGAAGACTCTAATGCATGTTAATAAGCCAGACTTTAAAGGCAGCAAAGATCTCCAGGCCCGTGGTCCCTTTCATGCCTTAGCAGCTTCCATGGCAAAAGGATGACATGACTTTTATCAGGGCTTGGGCTACATTCATATCTCATGACATAGATTTTTTTTTTTTTTAAGCAGAATTTCAAAGAGCCTTCTTTATCACAATATCTTTAGTCTTCCTTAACAGTTCATAGGGATATTTTCTCAGAAGTTGTATAATCAAAGTCATAAAGTCATTTGTACATTTATATAAGTTTTTTTTTTTTTTTTTTTATCTTCAGGGGCTCACAGAGTTGGGAGAATGACGTCTTTAAAAGCAATTGCTGATATAAAGACCAACTTCAAATCAGCCCTGACCTTTTGTTCAACAGCTCCTCCTGTTAAAGAACACATTCCAATAGCTATTTGGGTGTCGGTAGGGAGAAGAATCCATTGATTCCCCTAGTTAGGGGGGTTGGGGGTTCCTGCCGAAAGGATTGGTGCTGAGTTGGGGTGGCACCTGGCTTTTCTCTGACTGCAGTCTAAATGAGGTGCCAAACGCCATGCCTGTGGGATGGCATGACTGCTGCAGAGGCCTTTTGGTTTTTTCAGCTCCAGCTGAGGGGCTTGCCTGAAACAAGTGCCCACGGGCGTATGAATGTGTCTGGGAGCCAGAAGAGGGCGGCTTCGAGGGCTTGTTAGATCTGGTGTTGGCTGGGAGACAGGGAAGTGCATGCACGTTCCAGGGTCCTCATGGGCCGCCCAGGAGTTGGGCCCCCAGGCCGCCTTCCATACTCCTCCCACTCCCGGGGGAGCCCTCTGCTATGCGGATGCGTATTTCAGCGATTGAGTGCTTGCTGTGGACCTGGCACCGTGATCTGCACTTCCACCTATATCAGCTCATTTTGTGCCTTCCGCCTGAGAAAGAACAAACTGAGAGTCTGAGTGGTGAAGAAATGTACCCACAGTTGGCCAGCTGGGGAGCAGCAGACCAACGGTTGTAACCAGGTCTCTTTCCACCACATCACTCTGCATCCTCTTGGGAAATGAACCGTATTCTGTCCACCTCCATGGCCTACTGCCGTGGATAGCATGCACCCTGGACTAGTGGAATTCCTTAGGGACGGCTGCTCTCTGGCCTGTTTCTTGTCTGAAAACCCTGACACACATTTACCAATCAACAATCTAAGAAATTTTTATGGAGTGCCTACAGTAGCGTCTGGTTCCCAGCTGACACACCACAAAGTCCGCTTATCACCACAGTGTCCTGGGTTTGTTGCAGGTACTTCTGCAGTTTCTTTAGCCGTTTCAGACAAGCACTAGATACTTTTTGGCCCATGGTCCTCTTTTCGTTTTCCCTGCTAGTTAAGTCTCAATGAGTTAAGTCTCATTGGTTAAACAAACCATTGCTCCATTTATGTTTTTCAGGCTATATATTCTTTATATAGTTATTTTATTTAATATTAACAACGTCTCACGAAAGCATTGCTTCTTCCGTTTTACAGAGTAGAAAACTTAGAGAGAATAACTACCCAAAGTAAGAAGTGGCACTGGGGTTCTAACCCAAGCTTTATTCATTCTAAAGACCTTGTTTTTTCTAAAGACCTCATCCCTCGATGGTCAGCAGCCTTGCTGGGGACATTCTCCTCCCAGTTTCCAGGATTTAGTACAAATCAGAGCCTTTCAGCTGCCTTAGACTTTGTGCTTGGATACTAGACCAATGATTCTAGGTTTTGCTACATGTTAGAAACACTGGGACAGGTGGAGCGCTCAGATGATATACCTTATGTTAGTACATTCAGACTGCTGCAACAAAAATACCATTAGACTGGATGGTTTTAGCAATGAGAATTTTCTCTTCTCCAGAATCCAGTCCTAGAGGCTGGGAAGTCCAAGATCAAGGGCTTGGCAGGCTCGGTGTCTGATTTGCAGGTATCTTCTCCTTTACATGGCAGAGCATGGAGCGAGAAGGCAAGCTGTCTCATGACCCTTCTTAAAAGGACACTAATCCTGGAAGGGGAGCACATGTATACCCATGGCAGATTCATGTCAATGTATGGCAAAACCAACATGATAATGTAATGAAAATAAATAAAGCAACAAATTAAAAAAATATCAAATTTAAAAGGACACTAATCCCACCATGAGGACCATCCTCATGGCCCAATGACCAAAAAGATAGACCCCTCTCCCCATCTATCTTCCCAAGGTCTCATCTCCAAATACCACCCCTTTGAAAAGCAGGGCTCCACTCTATCAGCTTTGGTGAGGATGCAAACATTTCATCCATTGCATACCCCACTTGGGTTAAATGTCTGGGGCTGGTTACCAGAAATTGCATGTTTAAAAACCCTCCAAGTAATCCCCGTGTGCAGCAATCTTTGGAAACCCCTGTCAGGGGGCCCTGCTCTCTGGAATCCCAAGTTGGCCTGAACAGTTAATGGATCTGGGCACACATCTGCCAAGGAGCTGGCCTGGTGCAGAAAGGACTGTGCTGAACCTGGGAGGCATCCTTCCAACTGGAGGGCCAGCCGATGAATTCATCCTAAGTTCAGGAGCACTTACGGTCTGTCAAAGCTTTGGCACTCAGCGGGAGGTGACTCTGACTGTCAGGCAGAGCCCAGAGGTGTAGGCAACAGCTGTCTGCCAAACAAAACCACCCTCCAGTCTGCATGGCAGAGCAGGTCTTTGCTGCCACACGGGGCACATGTATGACGAGGCATGTGCCTTCACATGCTCTTCCCAGCCATCTGCCATGCTCACATCCATGAATTCCAAATTCTCCTTTCTTTTCCTAACTGCCACCATATGGCCCCTGCTAATGATTTATACATCATACTCTTCATTAACTGATGGGAAAGACACTCACGGTAATTTCTTTTCATCAACTCTCGTTCCTTGTAGGCTCCCAAATAATTTCGCTAAGTGTGGCCTTTTGGTTAAGTTGTTAATGAAGCAAGCTCTAATTAACATCAGGGGTGTCCTCCGAACACATTCCTAGAGAATGGCAAGATCTTAAAAAGCCCCATCGTCATTAAATTAGTAAATTTTTATGGCAGCAGCCCATGTGTGCTCTAACTTTTGATTTAAAAATTATCGTAGTGGGTTGATATGTTGTGTTTATCTTTTGCTAATTGAACGCTACCTTGCATTTAATCACAGTAAATTGGCCTTCCCTCTGAATAGATCTAAGGGCTTTTAACACTCGTTAACTCTCAGTAGCTCTGAGAGTAACAGGGAAGAGCATGGAGGGGAGAAAGAAGTTCCGGAGAGGGGGGTGGGGCTCAGTCTGACACCATCAGTGCCCCTGCTCTGGGCTCATTTTGGAGCTCTGAGTTACATTTCTTTTCAGATTTCAGAAATGTAGTCAAATGGTCAAGCTTTTGGTTCTGGGCTGGATGCACCCAGGGAATCCAGAAAAATGTAGTTAGTGAATGAATGAAACAAGTATGAATCCTTTGAAGTAGAGAAATAAACAAGAGGGCCCAGGGAGTTGCCAGGCATCAGAGTTGTTCTGGTTGGTGTCTCCTCTGGGGCTTCGGGCCTGGAGGGCCCACGGTCGCTTAGGCAGTGACAGGAAGCTCCCACATAAGAGCTGGCTAGTGGCCACTACATTGTGTCCAGGGGGAGATGGTCAGTTACCTCTGGAAGTGGAAATGGGATCACGGCGTTTTCCCAGGGGAGAGGAGCTGAGGCAGATGTCAGTCTCTGCCACGCCAAAAGAGACCTGACTGTCTTCCGACCAGAATGCAGCCCCTGGTCGCCTTGGCTGACTCCCGTCTTTCCCCATCGGCCGCCTTTGCTGTCACCGCGACCACAGACCCAGTCCATGCCCTGGCCATCGCTCCTTGGTGTCTCCCCAGAGGCAAGCTTTCTTCCAATCAGCTGCTGTAGACTCTGATCGTGTGTAACTCATGCAATTTCATCTTCTTACAGCAATGGTCACTTTTCCTCTGGGTTCCAGACATTAGCCAATGACGGTAATGTAACAATCCTATTTATTCAGTGCTTCTAAGTGGCCAGGCCTGTGCTCACACCTATGAGTTGGGTCTTATAATCACTGTAATTTGGCCAAGGTCATTCAGAGAATGAGTTGAACAGCTGAATTCAGGCTGGCTGATGTGTGATAACCTGCATCGAGGACTCTTCTATACTGATACATTCTACTGAAGGATGTAATTCCCCCTGCTCTGAACCTATTCTTTCCCGTAACAGATAATTTGTTCTTCTTTAACATCATTATCGCCATCATCAAACACTTGCTGAGGGCTTTCTAAAGGAAGGGCAGGAGACTATCCAACAGGGGGGTGTGAAAACCACTCAACACCATCACAGAGGTCAGGAGGCTGGTGGTCATCAGGCAGAGTGGGTGGAATATGATTATTTATTAAAAAGTATAAAAGCCACACTCTTTGACCCCACAATTCTACTTCTAGGAATCTATCCTAAAGAAATATTGAGTACTGGAGCCTGGATTTTATGTCCAAAGACAAAAAAATAAAATAGATAAAAAATACAGCAATAAATAAAAGCATGCTCAGTTGCTTCTGTTGTGTCTGACTCTGTGCAACCCCATTGACTGTAGCCTGCCAGGCTCCTCTGTCTAGGGGATTCTCCAGGCAAGAATGCTGGAGTGGGTTGCCATGCCCTAGGGGATCTTCCTGGCCCAGGGATCAAACCCGAGTCTCTTATATCTCTTACATTGGCAGGGGGATTCTTTACCACTGGCGCCACTTGGGAATCCCACAAAGATCACTAGCTAAGCATTATTTACGATATTGGAAAACTGGAAACCATCTAATTGTCTTACAAAGGGATGAAGGTTAAACCAGTATTTTCTAAACTTTCATGGAACATGAATCCCATGAAATGCTTGCTTTAAAAACAGAATTCATTATTAATACATTTGGGAATCACTATTTGCTAAAATTCCTTCTTGAAGAATCAAAATCTACATTGCTATTCTTCAAAGACTTATAGAATCCCAAAGGAAAAAAGAATTATGTTAACTTGATTTAATCTGTTACTAAGTCATTTATTGACATTCCACAGAATTATGCCTTCTCAGGTGGTGCAGTGGTAAAGAATCTGCCTGCCAATGCAGGAGACGTGGGAGATGCAGATTTGATTCCTGGGTCAGGAAGATCTCTGAAGAAGGAAATTACAACCCGTTTCAGTATTCTTGCTTGAAAAGTTCCACGGACAGCAGAGCCTGGTGAGCTAGAGTCCATAAAGTTGCACAGAGTTGGACACGACTGAGCACACACAGGCACACATAGAATTACACTGAGGGAATACTAGGTATAATAAAATGGACTTGAATGCCCTTATGTTAGAATATTAGGTAGCTGTTCCCAACAATGTTTTCAAGAAATATTTAATGACATGGGTTTGTACTCAAACCTGCCAAGTTAAAAATTAAGATAGAAAGTTGCATGCAGTCTTATTTTGGTTTTTAGGAGAAAAAAATATATATATAGATGTATAGAAGAAAAATGTTTTGAGGATCAACCAAAATGCTAATTGTGATATTTCCACATGGTAGATTTAGGAGTAACTTAATTTTTACCAATTTTCTATATTGTCCAAATTCTCTCCAATGAAAATGTTTCATGAGAAAAATCTTTGCCTTCACAAACATACCGATAGCAATTCACAGCAATGAATAGGCCTCTGTGCTAAGTGTTCTAGTTGAGTTGACTCAGATCATAAAAATAGAAGGAGTTCAAAGGAGGAGCAAAGCTGAGGACACGCTAATCGAGGTTTCAGCTGAGTCTCTCACATTTCTTCACAAACAAGCCTAGCTGTGTGCCACCTCTCATCCTGTTTAGCGTCTTCACTGTCCCACCTTTGTGCTCATGCTCTTTACTGCCTGCCTTCACTCTCCATATCTCTCATCTCATCTCTAGTTCCATCCACGTGGAAAGACTTTGGAGAAAACACCAGTTTCTGGATAACCGACGCCCCCTCCCTCCTGTAGCACTCTTGTTGCTTTGTCCTTTTACCTCTTACTATGGTTACTGATGTCTGCCGCCTTATCTTCCTGCTCAACCTTAGAGCAGGAAGTTCCCGGAGGAACTTGAGAGCTCCCAGAGGGCAGGAACCATACTTTACACGTTGATGTAAACTTGAGGGCACAGAGCCTTCACCAGAGGGTACTCAATGCAGTTAATCTCACAAATTAATACACACTCAAATTTTGGTAGAAGTGAGATTCGAAGGAAGAGGAGGAGGACCTTGAAATAGGAATTGGCAAGTTGGACGTGGGGAGCTGTGAGCACGCACCTTGCGGGTAGCCAGTGGTGTCCCTCATGGAGTAGAGGGAGACAATGTTGGAGGTGAGGAATAGAGGACAGGTTTTTATTTCATGAAGGATCTTGAGTGGGCCATGGATGTGGACCCTTCTGTAACAGACATCTCACACTTTGAACCACCTGCAGTGTTTTCTAGAAATGGAGAGCTTCAGGCCTCTCCCATGCACGTTGTGACTCAGTGAGTGGGGAGAAGGGCTGAGCAGCTGCTTCAGTGACTGTGAGCACAGGAAACCCTTCCGTCAGGGTCTGGGGCCACACGAGGAGAAGCGTGTCTCTGTTTACTGGCAATGGGAGGAATAGGGGATTCTACAGAGGACAGTATTCATCACATTGGGTCCTGCCAGACTGAGCCTGCCAAGAACTGAGAGAACAGGACAAGCTCAAAACTGCAGCAGTGTGGCCCCAGATGTCAGAGTCTTCAGCCCTTTAGGACTGAGGTTTGTTTTCAGCCCTGTCTCTCATTTTTGAAGGCCCTTGCCTTCTGCTTCCCCAGAGATACACCTCATGGAGGAATGCATTGGGAGTTCAGGGGAGGAGAAGACAAGCTCTCTCCTTCTGGGATCCTGGCCAAGTGCCCTCACTTGCCCTCTCAGGCTGATGTTTTGTTATTTGGACTTCTGATTTCCTATCAACAGTACCCCTCTTTCCCTTATTTATCAATACCTGGTTAAGTAAACTCGAGGCACAGTGGAAGATACAACATAGGGAAGGACGAAAGATACAGTTCTTGCCTCCCAAAGAGCTCCAAGCCAAGGAGGAAATCAAGCAAGTATGTAGTGGCAGGTAGCACCAAAACACTGTGATGCTGGGGTTCTACAGGGACTCGAGGGAGCAGCTGGCCATGTGCAGGGGAGCTTGGACTCACAGGACAATGCCTTGGCTGGGTATGGAATGACAGAGGCTAAAATTGAACAAAGAGCACTTTCTGCAAAAGGAATGGTACCTGCAGAGGTGAGGAGGTTCAGGGGAATAGACAAGTTTGAGAATAGCAAGAAGTGAGATGCATTTGACTTTTAAAAATATATTTCATACGCAGAACCCTGGTTTGTTATCTTGGACATACCAGTTATCTAACACATAGCAGCTACTCCTAATGCTGTTGCTATGGGGCAGACATACAGCCAGCTGACCAAAGGCCCTGAAGGTCATTTGGAGATTGGCCCTCTTGACCCTACTCTGTTGTTGTTGGGTTTTTTTTTGTGTGTGTGTGGAGAAAAGTAAGGGTCATTGAATGTTTTTCCATGGGTTTCATGATTGCATTGGGGAGTTTCATGATTACATTTGCCTACTAGAAAACTCGGGCATCAAAGCCAAGAATGACTTTTCAAGAGCAAGACTGGCACAGGAAGGAGGGTTGAGAGGCTATACCGACCCTTCAGAAAGGGGCCATGAGAGCTGGGCGGCAGAGGGCAGGGAGGGGGAAGGCGGGTCGGAGGACGCCCTAGGACGCCGAGCTCACCTGACTTTGTGGCTGACTGGGTAGGGAGTGAAGGACCAAGTCAAGGACGACTTTCGGATCCTTCGGAAGTTGGGGCTCACGTGACCTGAGCTGTGGTGGACAAAGTGTCCTGTTCTTGAGAGAGTCTTGCCTTGGGTAAGCAGTGGAGATGCACACCGTGAGTGCACAGCCTCTCCTGGCCCCAACACTGTGTGTACATGTAAGAGCTTCCCCTCAGAGCAGGCAGGGGTCACTACCAGCCTTCCCCTCAGAACGGGGAGGAGTCACCACCAGCCTCCCCCTCAGAGCGAGCATGGGTCACCTCCTGCCCTCCCCTCAGAGCTGGTTGGGGTACGGGGAGAAGCAAGGTTGAGAGTGAGGGTGATTGTGCCCCTCAGATGATGACCTGACCCGAGTCATCTGGCCACTGCCTTCCCGAGTGGACACTGAGAGCCCACTTGAGGATGGAGGCCAGTTAACTGTGACTGCTCAGCATCCTCCGTCTGAGAGAGCATGGCCGACTGTTGCGAAAGCACGGCTCCATGGGGCCCTGGTGAAGTGGCCTAAGGCTCGTCTTCCGCAGGGGAAGCCCGGGGCCATGGGCTCCTCCTGGCACACAGGGGCCCCCAAATAGATGCGAGCCCTCACAGGAGCGGGGGAGGAGATGGGCCTTGGGAAGGAGGATGGGTGTTTTATTCTTGGAGCCTTTTGGAGAGAGGGAAGCCAGAGACGGAGGCGAGTGGGAAGCCCTGGGAGATGTGTCTGCCTGTGTCTGGATTATAACAGCACTCGGAGTTGTAGAGAGTTTGGACAAAAGCTAAGTCCAATTCCTTCATTCCACAGGGGTCACAAGTGACTAATTAAGGAAGCTAGGACACAAACCCAGGCTTTCTGACTCCTGTGCCCTTAGACTCCAAGGACTCTGTCTCCTACCCAGACGCAGGAATTGGTGAGTTGAGCAAAAATCTGGGTGACTTTTTTCAGAGTCAGTGCCCAACCCAAATAACAGCCTTGCAATGCTTCGAAGAAAATTATTTTCCTTTAATATCTGACTCATAGTCCTCTGTCTTCTGGACCTAGTTTCTCTGCTGGGAATCACTTAGAGGATATTCATAATCAGAAGACAAAGCAGAATAGTGAAAAGGAGAGGCTTTTCTCTCAGCCATTCATATTAATATGCATGGATATTTATTATATATGTGTAGAGTATATATTATATAATATGTCTGCATATTATATATTATATACATTTTATTATTTATGTTATATAACTTATATATAATATTATATATAATACAAATAATAAATATATATTTGTAACCTATAATACATATTAATGCATAATAATTATATATATTATATATGCAATATATCAGTTATACATTATAATGGATATATAATATATAAATATACTTAATTTCTCCTCACCAGGAGGAATTTCCCTGTCAAATGTCAGGGTCCAGGTCTGGAACTCTCCACATCATTCTACCTCCGTGAACCACATTCATATCAGCATTTACCTTTCAGGGGTTCCTTTCCTCAGAGGTACCTGTCACTGTGGAAAGAAAGTGATTACTAATATCTTCTAAGATGTTCATAATGAAAAATGATACCTTAATGCAATAAGGTGCAAAAATTTTAAAACTAGTTTTTTTTCAAAGATCAAAATGTGAAAAGCAACAGAAGAGTAATAATGAAATACTAAAGGTATACCCCAAACTCCAAGTCTAGAGTTTTAAGTGGAAAGTTATGAGCTTTTCTTAAACTACTTTGTGCATATTTAAGTGTATAAATATACAGTCTGATCACATTTAGAACTAGTCCAAAACTTGCTACTGAAAGAGCAAAGAAGTACTCTCTTTTGTTACTTGATTTTCTCTCTTAAAGAAGTATCCAAATGTTTCAACTTCAGATCATATAAGCCTATATTATCTTTTTTTTTTAATTTTCTTTACTTTATTGTGTTGGTTTTGCCATACAGTGACATGAAACCGCCATGGGTTTACATATGCTCCCCCTCCAGAACCCCCCTCCCTCCTCCCTCCCGATTCCCTCCCCCTGGGTCATCTCGGTGCACCAGCCCCGAGCACCAACCCTGGGCTGGTGATTGATTTCACATATGATAATTCACATGTTTCAATGCCATTCTCCCATATCATCCCACCCTTGCCTTCATCCACAGAGTCCACGAGACTGTTCTATACATCTGCGTTCCTTTTGCTGTCTCGCATGCTGGGTTCTCACTGCCATCTTTCTAAATTCCATATATATGCGTTAGTATACTGTATTGTTGTTTTTCCTTCTGGCTTACTTCACTCTGGATAATAGGCTCCAGTTCCGTCCACCTGAGTAGAACTGATTCAAATGAATTTTTTTTTAATGCTGAGTAATATTCCATTGTGTTTTAGTGGCTTCCTACATTTCATTGTATGGAAGCAAGATAATTTAGGAGGATGGAGGTTTAGGATGTTTCCAGTTTTTTTCCACTCTTACAAATTATTTTTGACATTTCAAAGGTAGAGCACCTTTTCTGTAAATGTTCTTGCATGAAGTTCCTAAACTTCTCAGAGGAAAAAAAAGTTCCTCTGGTTAAAGCTGATGAGACTGGTGGCCTAGAGGGATTGGTGAGCCTTGTCCCCTCTGATGGGTCCTGGGAAATGTTCAAGAGAACCTCGAGGAGTCCTGGGAATTCAGTTTGAAAAGTTTCCTATAATTATTTACTTTGGCAATGGTACTTATTTACATTTAAAAATAAGTTTTCTAGATAATGAATTGCTAATGGTAGAATAGGAGGCAATGCATCAAGCTATTGCTACAGATGACTTTGAGTGATGGAGCCTTTCCTTATGTTTTTCTTCAATCAAATTATCCACTAGACAGATTAACCCAGATAATTCTCCAATTCCCAATTCCAAACTACATTAGGGGCACTCAGTTCACCAGTGGGGGACCAAATGGAAAGAACCTCATGCTGGAAATTGGTGCCACAGGGTTCATACATTTGCCTCTTCATGATTTTATTTCAAGCCTCTGTTTGAAGGTGTGTAAATGGCCAGAAAATCCCTGCCCTCTACCGCTTATTGTAGTGACTATAGATGAACTTCTTGGTAATCCAGCCCCTGGTATACAGATATAAAAAAGGAGATTCTAATTTTCTTTCTTTATCCTTTGAATAACAAGAATTTAAGGGAGGAAGTTAATTGGGAGACATAAAGATGCTGAATTTAGTTCTTAGGAGGATGTTTAGGCATAGTTCTTAGATTCATGAGCAAGCTTGTAGTTGGAGCAATAGAATTTGGAATCATAATGCAGCCAATACATAAATGAATAAATGAATGAAGAGAGCAAGAGACAAATGGCATCCAATCAAAATAATCACTGTTTTCCTTGAGCATAGAAAAGCTTTTGCTATTTGATTCTTTCTTTCCCCTGGAACCTACTCTACCCTCTCTTGGGTGGCTTGATCCCCCTAATTGTCAAAAGGATGGAAGGGAGGGGGACTTGCCTTGTTTCCTGAGGCTCAGACTCCTAGTCCTACTGTGAGTTGCCTGAATCCTTGGCCCTGAATTTTCCTTTGATTAACTTTCTGGATGACTTGGTTCTCTCGTCCTAGGGGCTGCTTTGCTGTTGTCTCGCCCCCTGGGTTCGAGTCTCTTCAAGAGTGGCCTTCAAGCCGTCACATGCGAATCATCTAAAGAACTCGTGCAACTTTGCTCTACACTTGAGCCTACCATGACATAATAGGTCAGCCGGAGTCCAGTGTGAAATACACATTAAAAAAGAGCATGGTATAAAGACCCTGTTCCAGACTGCGCTATTCAGAAGCCGTAGATGATGAGAGGGAATCTCCATTCATAGGTAGCACATCTTGGAATTCTCACACACACTAGAATTTAAGAATGGCTATCCTCTACAATTAGCGATGGAAACCTTTGTCTATTTCTCAAACTTAAGACTTTTAATCATCCCCTTGTTGACTTTCTGTCTACCTGTCTGCTTACTTAGCTCTCCATGTACAGCCCAGTGCTTGCTGGCTGTTGCCATAGTTTCTGTGTACACATTGCTGTTCACTGTGCTGGACTTCCTGCTGAGACTTGTAGCTGAATGTACCCTCTCACCTGAGGCCAGTTGCACCTCAGGTACCTGGTTCTTTTAGCTGCTAACCTTGTTCAGTTCACCTATCTTTAACTCTGCTGCTTTGGGACTTAAATAATAAAATAAAAAAAAAAACATAATACTACAGTCAATTGTGTGTTAAGAGACTATTGGGTATCATTACCTCATGTAAGCATCCCACTACACTAAATAGATATTATTATTTTGCTGCATTTGAACGTATCCTCAGAAGAATTAGCATGACTGCAAATTTGCTCCAAGATGTGACATGGTCACTTCTTTCTTGCCATATTCTCCTGACTGGTCCCATCTGAATCTCATCCATTTCTTCTTATCCAGAAATTCAGCTTAAAATTGATTGGTGATTAGCTCAATAAAAATGCTTTTGAAGGTGTTTTGTTTTTTTTTTTTTTTTTTTAGATAGAGAACCAGTGCTGGTCTGGGGAAGAGGCTGGTGTCTGTGAAATCTGAAATGAGTTATGGACAATGATGTGTCCATGTCAGGATGTGGAGCAAACCCAAGCAAACAGGCCAAGAGGCAGGCAGTAGGCAATGGGAAAGTGTCCTGGATTGTAGGGCTTTGAGCCTGCCCCAGAATTCATGAAGCTAGTCCTATGGATGGAAATAGAGGTCCCGGACAGTGCAGATTCTCACTTTTGGAGGAATTGAGTTAGCCAAACGTTACTCTGGATAAGAGCTCTCACCCTGGAGTATAGTTACCAGAATGGTAGTTCTTGGTTATGGAGCTTCAGAGATAAGCTTAAGTGATTAGACTTTAGGTTCAAGGATGGAGCCAAACTGGCACCAAGGGTTACTGAGTGGGGAACCGTGGCCTGAGGGTCTGGAGTTCCTGTGAAAGTGAAGTGAAAGTAGCTCAGTCGTGTCTGACTCTTTGCGACCCCATGGACTATACAGTCTGTGGAACTCTCCAGGCCAGAATATCAGAGTGGGTAGCCTTTCCCTTCTCCAGGGGATCTTCCCAACCCAGAGATCGAACTCAGGTCTCCCACATTGCAGGTGAATTCTTTACCAGCTGAGCTACAAGGGAAGTCCTGAAATCCTACAAAAATCAGCATCTAAAGGGTTGTGGGGTAGGGGTGAGGGGTGGTTGATAGCAGCCTCAGCTATGGGGGGCGAGCAGGAATATGGCTTCAAAGACCAGGACCCAGGAAGCCTAACTTAGAAGCTTTGCGGTTGCAGCCAAGCAGGATCCTTTGTGTTTTGGGAAAACCCACAGCAATTTCTTGACTTGCTCAGATTTAAAACCAAAATCAATTTGTATTAGATTAGCTGTATGTCAGTGTAGGCCAGGCTTTCAGGCTCCACCAGTTTTAGGTAAATTGAATTGGCAATTCCGTATCCTTTTCAGGTCTGAGGGTCACACAGCTGACTCCAGGAAAAACAAAAAACACAAACAGAAAAACACACAGATTAGACAAGCAGGCAGTGGAGCCAGGGGGCTGTAGCTTCAGAGGTACAGACTGGTGGCTCCTTCAGGGGGACTCCCCAGAGGCCATTCTGTCCAGCCATGTGCTTCCAGAAAAGATAGGCTCAGAGAGGTCCAGGCAGCTGTGAGCTTAAACTGTGTTTACAGTTTTCACAGGAAGAGGGCTGCGCCTGGATGCTGATTCAGAAAGTTCTTGATATAATAACTGTTGTCAACCCTTTCCAAGCACTCTCAGTTGTGCAGTAGAGTCCTCTGCTCCATTTCAGACGCTGCTTCATGTTAACACTGTGCGTGAAGTGACCAGTGTCATAGAAGAGGAAAGCAGGGTCAGAGAGGGTGACCTTATAACTCAAGCTTACCCCGCTGAATTTGAGAACGATGTTTTTAAGGACAATCTTTTATCCACCTTACAGTGAAATTTGGAGATGGAAGCCTGATCTCCTTTTATATCTTTTGTAGAGACTTCTTTTTTTTTTTTTTTTTTGGCCCTAAATCTATCTTTTCTTTTCTCATCCCATTATGACAGTAATCTGGGTGGTTTTCTATCTGGTTGGTTTTCTTTCTTTTTTTTTTTTGGTCCAGGAAATAGTATATTTTACTCAGTGTAAGAGAATTCTAACTATGACAAGTAAGTATGTCCTAAACAGAATCTCTCTCTTAAACCATTGCTGCATCGCAACCTCAAACACGGAGAAAACCTACTGAGTTAATTGGAGGCCTTGGAGCAGAAATTTCCGTATAGTAATAAGAGCATGGGTACATAATCCAGGGTCTCTCTGGTGTCTTTTAGACCTTCTCAAATGCATGGGGAGGCAGGAATGCAGCCTCCAGTGAGTGCAGAGCCCTGTGCTCCTCACACACAATTGACTGTGGGCCCATCACCCATCTACATGGACATCTCTGCCTCTCTCATCAATTATTATTTCTCAGGCACCAACTGGGTGCTCAGCACATCAGACAAAAAGACGAACTGACTCTGCTGTCAACCATCACCCTCCAAAGAGCCAAACAATTTTGATGTTCTTCGAACATATTATAATTAAAAAATTACATGCTGGGAGAAAAATTATAAGCATTTAATCAGAAGAGAGGGTCAAGCTGATGCAATTAGGGAGGAGAGATGTGCTGGCTTTTATCAACAGAGCCAATTTCATCACTTTCCTGGTGAAAGCAATTGGATTTGAGGCTAAGATGTTTCTATCAAGTTATTTTTGAATTTAGGAAATATAATTTCATTGTGTTTGTTCAGAAGTGCCTTTGACCTCAGAGCTACTCTCTGAGGCCAGGCTCCTTTAACTATCCATATGACCTGGCCATCGCTTGCTTCTCACTGTGGATCTCAGGCCAATTGTGGTCTAATACTTAAATGCATTTAAAAAAAAACCCAGCTAGCCCCAGCTAAAAACATCAACTGAAAGAGGAGAGGAGCTCCCAGATGGCAGCCACTGAAGTATTTGCCAGAAAGGGAATCTGTTGGTAAGCTAAAGTGCTTTTAAAAGAGTTGAATCATTCACCAAATCAGAAAATTGCCCAGGTCTTAAAGAGAGAGACCGTGGAAAAACAAAAACAAACAAGCAAACAAAAACCACACCCCCTCCCCCCCCCAAAAATTGAAAAAAAAGAAGCAAATGTGTATTTTCTTGCTGCCTCTTTAACATATTTCAGGCTGGCTGTATAGCTTCTGCTTTCTTTTCTCTGGCTCAAGAAAAATTCCCCTTCTACAAGTCACTGAGATGGAGAGAAACTTAGTTTTCTGTTCTCCTTGGTGGAGGAAGTCCAGCTCCTCTCCCTGAACAAGGAAGGCTGAGTAGGAGAGGGAGGTGGCATTTTGACAACCCCAGCAGGACGAGGCACCTTTGGGCCCTCTATCAGGACTAGGTAGCTGCTGGGGAGGAAGATACCCTGGAATGGGAGCCTGGGAGACTTGAGTCCTGCTCATCAACAATTGTCCTCATTCCTAAAATTTGGAAATACATGTAATAGTGATACTTCAGTAACGACAAACTGATCCTTCTTGGTTTTGTAATGCTTCATCATGTCAAGAACTCTTTCATCTATACCACCTTATTTGAACCTTGTTAACATTGTGTGAACTGGTTAGGTACACACTATTGTGTGTATATGTATATATGTTTATATATATCTGCTCTAACCTTTAAAAAATGGGAAAGTGATAGGTATTACTTATTACTATGTAAGAGGCGGGGAAAAAAGAGGCTTGGGGTAGTAAGTGATTTGCTCATAGTCACACCAGCAGATGGGAAGAGATAAAGCACAAATCAGACCCAACTGCTCTTTTCAAAACCCTGAAGTATTTTTAGAGGATAATACCTGCCCTAAATTACCCTTGTGAGACTCAAATAAAATAATACTTTTGAAAATGCTTTGAAGAGTGAAAACTCGCCATATAGTTTTAAGTTCCTACAGTTTCTGATGGGTATGTGACCGTTCTGTTTCCCACGTACTTGGGTTCAGCAGGAACCAGTGGCATAAATTCATAGCTCCAGGAGGCATCCTGTTCTCTTTTCTGAAAGCAAATACTAAGGACAAGGCCTCATCCAAGACAAATGCAGAGAGAGAAAAATACAATAAAAATGACAAATAGATATTGGGCAAAGACATAAAGTAAACACGGCAAGAAAGCAAATTGCTACTGCCCTCTTCTTAAAGGAGATGAAATGCTGAACAGCCACCAAAAACAAGAGCCTGGAAGCATGAAGATAGTTACCAGAGATGAGGATGGAGTTTCTGACAGCAGTCCAGATCTGTGCAGCTGGTATTAAACACGACACCTAGAGATGGTGAGATGAAAATGTTGACAGCTGAAGGCAATCTCTCCAAGGAATATGTTTGACAGTACAGAAAGGCCTGGCCCAAGAATAAACATCAGAGGAACACAGGTAGTCTGGGCATCTGGCTGTTGGTGTATAACTGTTTTTAATGTGTGTATGTATAAGTTGCTGCTTGACTCATTAATTTATCCATCCAGCTATTCCTATCTCTTCATTCATTCATCATTGCCTTCTATCCTGGGCATTGATTCTGGGGATACAAAGGTGAAAGACAGAGGTCCCTGTCCTCTGGAAGCTCATAGGATAGTGATGGTGAAAAAGAAGTAAGCAAGTGATCAATCCATACTCGTGCTATGGGACAGAGAAGTGTAGGATGTAACCAAGGCTCAGGTGAAGGTCACCCTTGAGGAGAGTAGAGCAGAAGAGAGGAAAGGGGAGGAAGACAAAGCCCCCATGAGGAGCACAGATTATGTATTGATTACTTGTAGCACCTGGGAATTCCTTTCTGAATCATTCCAACTAGGACCCAAGAATACAAATGGGGAAGTTTCTCCAACTCCGATTATACTGATGGCCTTTCAGTTCAGTTCAGTTCAGTCGCTCAGTCGTGTCCAGCTCTTTGCGACCCCATGGGCATCAGCACACCAGGCCTCCCTGTCCATCACCAACTCCCAGAGTTTATTCAAAGTCATGTCTATTGGGTTGGTGAGGCCCATCCAACCATCTCATCCTCTGCCATCCCCTTCTCCTCCCACCTTCAATCTTTCCCAGCATCAGGGTCTTTTCAAATAAGTCAGTTCTTTGCATCAGGTGGCCAAAGTATTGGAGTTTCAGCTTCAGCATCAGCCCTTCCAATGAACATTCAGGACTGATCTCCTTTAGGATGGACTGGTTGGATCTCTTTGCAGTCCAAGGGACTCTCAAGAGTCTTCTCCAACACCACAGCTCAAAAGTATCAATTCTTTGGTGCTCAGCTTTCTTTATGGTCCAACTCACACTTCCATATGTGACTACTGGAAAAACCATAGCCTTGACTAGACAGGCTTTTGTTGGCAAAGCAATGTCTCTGCTTTTTAATATGCTGTCTAAGTTGGTCCTAACTTTTCTTCCAAAGAGCAACCATCTTTTAATTTCATGACTGCAGTCACCATCTGCAGTGATTTTGGAGCCCCATCCCCCTGCCAAATAAACCCTGTCACTGTCTCCCCATCTATTTGCCGTGAAGTGATGGGACCAGATGCCACAATCTTAGTTTTCTGAATGTTGAGTATTAAGCCAACTTTTTCACTCTCCTCTTTCACTTTCATCAAGAGGCTCTTTCTTTAGTTCTTCTTCACTTCTGCCATCAGGATGGTAGCATCTGCATATCTGAGGTTATTGATATATCTCCCAGCAATCTTGATTCTAGCTTGTGCTTCATCCAACCTGGCATTTCGCATGATGTACTTTGCATATAAGTTAAATTAGCAGGGTGGCAATATAGAGCCTTGACATATTCCTTTCCCAATTTGGAACAAGCCTGTTGTTCCATGTCCAGTTTTAACTATTGTTTCCTGACCCACATACAGATTTCTCAGTAAGCAGGTCAGGTGGTCTGGTATTCTGATCTCTTGAAGAATTTTCCACAGTTTTATGTGATTCACACAAAGGCTTTGGCATAGTCAATAAAGCAGAAGTAGATGTTTTTCTGGAACTCTCTTGCTCTTTTGATAATCCAATGGATATTGGCAATTTTATCTTTAGTTCCTCTGCCTTTTCTAAATCCAGCTTGAACATCTGGATATTCACAGTTCACGTATTATTGAAGCCTGGCTTGGAGAATTTTGAGCATCATTTTGCTAGTGTGTGAGATGAGTGCAATTGTGTGGTAGTCTGAGAATTCTTTGGCATTGCCTTTCTTTGGGATTGGAATGAAAACTGATCTTTTCCAGTCCTGTGGCCATTGCTGAGTTTTCCAAATTTGCTGGCATATTGAGAGCAGCACTTTCACAGCATCATCTTTTAGGATTTGAAATAGCTCAGTTGGAATTCCATCACCTCCACTAGCTTTGTTCGTAGTGATGCTTCCTAAGGCTCACTTGACTTCATATTCCAGGATGTCTGGCTCTAGGTGAGTGATCACATCATCATAATTATCTGGGTCATGAAGATCTTTTTTGTATAGTTCTGTGTATTCATTCTTGCCACCTGTTCTTAATATCTTCTGCTTCTGTTAGATCCATACCATTTCTGTCATTTATTGTGCTCATCTTTGCATGAAATGTTCCCTTGGTATCTCTAGTTTTCTTGAAGAGATCACTAGTCTTTCCCAATCTATTGTTTTTCTCTTTTCTTTGCATTGATCACTGAGGAAGGCATTCTTATCTCTCCTTGCTATGCTTTGGAACTCTGCTTTAAATGGATATACCTTTCCTTTTTTCCTTTGTCTTTTACTTCTCTTCTTTTCTCAGCTGTTTATAAGGCCTCCTCAGACAACCATTTTGCTTTTCTCAATTCTTTTTCTTGTGGATGGTCTTGATCACTGCCTCCTATACAATGTCATGAACTCCTATCCATAATTACTCAGGCACTCTGTCTATCAGATCTAATCCCTTGAATCTATTTGTCACTTCCACTGTATAATTATAAGGGATTTGATTTAGGTCATACCTGAATGGTCTAGTGGTTTTCCTGACTTTCTTCAATTGAAGTCTGAATTTGGAAATAAGTTCATGATCTGAGCCACAGTCAGCTCCCGGTCTTGTTTTTGTTGACTACATAGAGCTTCTCCATCTTTGGCTATAAAGAATATAATCAATCTGATTTCAGTGTTGACCATCTGATGATATCCACGTATAGCATCTTCCCTTGTGTTGTTGGAAGAGGGTGTTTACTATGACCAGTGTGTTCTCTTGGCAAAATTCTATTAGCCTTTGCCCTGCTTCATTCTGTGCTCCAAGGCTAAATTTTGCCTGTTACTCCAGGTAATTCTTGACTTCCTACTTTTGCATTCCTGTCCCCTATAATGAAAAGGATATCTTCTTTTTTGGGTGTTAGTTCTAGAAGGTTTTATAGGTCTTCATAGAACCATTCAACTTCTTCAGCATTACTGGAAGAGGCATAGACTTGGATTATTATTGTGATATTGAATGGTTTGCCTTGGAAACAAACGGAGATCCTTCTGTCATTTTTGAGACTGCATCCAAGTACTTCATTTTGGACTCTTTTGTTGACTATGATGGTTATTCCATTTCTTCTAAGGCATTCTTGCTCACAGTAGTAGATATAATGGTCATCTGAGTAAATTCACTCATTCCAGTCCATTTTAGTTTGCTGATTCCTAAAATGTTGACGTTCACTCTTTCCATCTCCTGTTTGACTACTTCCAATTTGCCTTGATTCATGGACCTAACATTGCAGGTTTCTATGCAATATTGCTCTTCACAGCATTGCCCCTTGCTTCTATCACCAGTCACATCCAGAACTGGGTGTTGTTTTTGCTTTGGCTCCATCTCTTCCTTCTTTCTGGAGTTATTTCTCCACTGATCTCCAGTAGCATATTGGGCACCTACCGACCTGGGGAGTTCATCTTTCGATGTCCTATCTTTTTGCCTTTTCATAGTGTTCTTGGGGTTCTCAAGGCAAGAATACTGAAGTGATTTGCCTTTATGGAGTAGAAATTTCTCCCTCCTCCTTGCTCTACAACACAGAGATCTGCTTTACCAAAAAGTCAAAACAATAGGAATTATTCTATTTTTAAGGATGATCTCAATAATCAAATGATTATCACAGTTTTCCCCAGATGCTCTGGTTTACCACCTCCATTAGCTCATCTTCTTTCAAGGCATTTGGGACATCAAGTTCACGTCTCAGAGGCAGACTTATTCATTACACTATCAACATCAAATCTTTGCACTTTAGATGTCTCTTCTGGTCTGAGTGAGAGAAAAGAATCTTTTCTGTTTGGGCTATTGGCCCCATTTTTGGCTTTTAGTAAAGCCATTCTGGGCTTCCCCGGTGGATCAGATGGTAAAGAATCTGCCTGCAATGCAGGAGACCTGGGTTCAATCACTGGGATGGGAAGATCCCCTGGAGAAGGGAATGGCTACCCACTCCAGGATTCTTTCCTGGAGAATTCCATGGACAGAGGAGCCTGGCGGGCTACAGTTCATGGGGTCCCAGAGAGTTTGACAGGGCTGAGCGACTAACATAGCAACACAAAGCCATTCTAAATTCGCAAGCACATTTCCTACCAAAATAGCTTAAAGGTTTCAGCTCTAGGACCTCTGGGCTTCCTTGCCTCTGCTCTCCTCTATCTGTTCTTTGCATCTCTTATCAACAATGTTCCCTTTCTGGCCTGGGTCTCCTATCTCTGACCTGGGCATTCTGATAGGCTTTACCTCTAAACTTGGAATTTTCTGACTTAGATCCTTGTAGCTTTCCTGTTATCCACTTATATATTCATCCTGAATTCTTCCATACTTTAACCTGAACATGACATTTTCCCTCTTTCTCCTCACTTCAATCAACAAAAAGTTTAAAATCTTTCCAAGTCTCCCTTTATCCATCTCATTTGAAGGACTCCTCGTTTCTCTGGCTTAGTGGTTTAATACCCTAGCTATCTATATACTTCTAATATACATCATATATTGACCACCACTGCACATTAAAAAGAAAAAAATAACACACAAACTAAACCCCAATATTTGTAACATAAGAAGATACTGATACCATCTTGTTGAAATGGAATGATGATCAATTTGCCAGAAAGCAGTTTGGCTGAAATCAGTGTTCTTGTTAATCAGCTTGTCTAGTTTGCCTAAAATTCAACTCAAAAAAAAAAAAAAAGAAAGAAAAAACCTCTTTATAGCTCTTTAAGAATTTCATTTTATAAAAATATATCTGCCACATATAGTAATTTTTGAGATAATTTTAACCAATTTCTCCCCCAAAAGTATTTCCAATTTAATTTCATATTTTTGATGAGTATGCATCATATTTCCATAATTTTATGAATGATAGAATTATTTTGAATCCTTGAGTAGCTTTTTATACTGATTTCATTTTTAGATATCAGGAAGACTTTCAGCCAGATATTCTAAAGATCTTATTTTTCAAAGTTTCTTCTCACAATAAATATTTACCAAATCTATATAAAACTTAATTTACATAATTGTTTGTTACCAATAAGCAGCTGGGAAAGAACCCACTCCTCTTCATTTTACTATCATTTGAGGGAAGAGTATAATTTTCTCCAGGTGTTCATTCTCAGCCCAGTTCATGTTCCCAGGTGTCCATTTTCCCATGTGTTGCTTGGAAAACAGAAAAATAGAGAGAAAGAAAAATAGAGTTTCATTTCTGCCAGCCCATTTGTGGGATTTTGGTCAGGCGGACCTAGACTAAAGGCATAAGTCATCGAGGGCTTTGCAAAACCTTGAGACCTGTTGAATCAAATTGAGATAACAAAAGGAAAAAAAGATCTTTTCTAAGAAGAATGTTTTTGGACGGATTTCTAAAACAAGTGTACAAATTCTCAAGGCTAAACTGTCCTCCAAGTACATTTTAATGGGGTTATTTGTGTCCAATTTGACATTTGTTTTACTTACAGCTCTCTTTCATTGTGTTGCTCCTTCCGTTGAATCTCAGTTTCCCCTACAGCATTTTCCAGATTTAGCAGGTCCCCTGGGGCTGTGCACAGATGAGTCAGCTTTCCACAGTCTCTTGCTTCTGTGTACAGGAAATCAAATATGGGGACTCATGAGGAACTTTCAGTATGAGTACATATACTGGCCATGGAAATTAATCTTCTTTCATCAGAACAGTGTTGAATTAATATACTTGAAGATGTAACTAAAGAAATGGGTACCACGATTAACAGAGAGATAAAGGGATGAAAAATATGACCAAGAGGTAGAAACAATAACTCAGAGAGTTCAAAATCTGTCTAATAAAATGCCCAGAAGAAAAAAATTGTGGTGATGCAATAATGAGGAAGAAATTTCCAGACTTGAATATGTCTGGAATATGACTGCAGATTGCAGAAGAATTCAAAAACAAAAGTGACTATTTTAAACATCTTAACTTCCAGTATATTGTAGGGAATTTCAGAATGTTAAGAAATAAACCTCTTAAGACATATGTATGTGTGGCTGAGTCACTTCGCTGTTCACCTGGAGCTATCATAACATTCTTAATCAGCTGTTGTTTGTCTGAGCTCAGTGTGTGTCTGATTCTTTGTGACCCCACGGACTGTAGCCCACCAGGCTCCTCCGTCCATGGGATTTCCCAGGCAAGAATATTGGAGTGGATTGCCATTTCCTTCTCTAGAGGATCTTACTGACCCAGGAATCAAACTCTTGTCTCCTGCTTTGGCACTGAACCACCTGGGAAGCCTGGGTATTTTTTTTCTTTACTTTATTGTGTTAGTTTTGCCATACATTGACATGAATCTGCCATGGGTATACAAATTTTCCCCTTCCAGAACCCTCCCCACTCCTCCCTCCCGATTCCCTCTCTCTGGGTCATTCTGGTGCATCAGCCCTGAGCATCAAACCTGGGCTGGCGATTGATTTCATATATGATAATTAACATGTTTCAATGCCATTCTCCCATATCATCCCACCCTTGCCCTCTTCCACAGAGTCCACGAGACTGTTCTATACATCTGTGTTTCTTTTGCTGTCTCACATACAGGGTTCTCCTTACCATCTTTCTGAATTCCATATATATGCGTTAGTATACTGTATTGTTGTTTTTCCTTCTGGCTTACTTCACTCTGGATAATAGGCTCCAGTTCCGTCCACCTGAGTAGAACTGATTCAAATGAATTCTTTTTAATGGCTGAGTAATATTCCATTGTGTATATGTACCACAGCTTTCTTATCCATTCGTCAGTTGATGGGCATCTAGGTTGCTTCCATGTCCTGGCTATTGTAAACAATGTGGCGATGAACATCGGGGTACACGTGTCTCTTTCAATTCTGGTTTCCTCGGTGTGTATGCCCAGCAGTGGGATTTCTGGGTCATATGGCAGTTCTATTTTCAGTTTTTTAGGAAGCCTGGGTATTGATCGCATTAACCTATTGACAAAGGGAGTTTCCCAGGGGGCACAGTGTTAAAGTATCTGCCTGTCAATGCAGGAGACACAAGTACAAGTGACCTGGGTTCCATCCCTGGGTGGGGAAGATCCCCCAGAGTAGGTAATGGTGCCCGCTCCAGTATTCTTGTCTGGAAAATCCCATGGACAGGGGAGCCTGGAAGGCTATAGTCCATGGGGTCACAAAGAGTTGGACACAAAATGAGTGACTGAGTATACACTGACAACAAAAAGTACCTGAAGACAATATAAGAATGCCTTCAAATTGCTGATTACCTATGGGTGGGGGAGGGCTGGATTGGGAGATTGGGATTAACAGATGTAAACTATTATATTAATATACAGAATGGGTAAACAAGAAGGCCCTACTGTATAGAGCAGAGAACTGTCTTCAATACCCTGTAATAAACCATAGTGAAAAAGGATATAAAAAGAATATAAAAGGGAATGGCTACCCACTCCAGTATTCTTGCCTGGAGAATTCTAAGGACTGGGGAACATGACTGAGCAATTAACATATTCAATATAACTGAATCACTCTGCTGAACACTAGAAACTAAGACAACATTGCAAATCAACATAAATATAAATTTAAAAACTTTTAAAAATGCTGATTATCTCATCTAATATAGAAAATTATCCACATGTATAATAAAAACTCCAGCGAACTAGGGATGAGAGGGAATTTCTTAACTTGACCAAACTATAGTGAGCAAACATTATCATTTAGTGGAGAATTTTAGAGAACAAATTTCCTTTGAGATGAGGTATTCTCAGATGACTGCTATTACTAATGATCCTGGTGATTCTGCATGAAAAAAAAATTGGACTTACAGAATTAGAAAGGAAGGGGTAAATTGCCATTACTCACAGACAGGCTGATTGTCTATGCAGAAAATGAACAAAAGTAACCGACAAAATTTTGTATTTAGGCTGTTTATAATGCAATGGATAAAATATCACAGAAAATATTAAAAATAAAATTCCATTCACAAGAGAGACAAAACAATGAAATGTCAAAGAATTAAAGAGTTCATAAACTTTTGATGTGGAAAATAAAACTATATTAAAGGACAGTTCAGTCTCTCAGTCATGTCTGACTCTTTACGACCTCATGAACCATAGCACACCAGGCCTCCCTGTCCATCACCAACTCCCAGAGTCCACCCAAACCCATGGCCATTGAGTTGGTGATGCCATCCAACCATCTCATCTTCTGTTGTTCCCTTCTCCTCCTGCCCTCAATCTTTCCCAACATCAGGGTCTTTTCCAATGAGTTAGCTCTTCGCAACAGGTGGCCAAAGTATTGGAGTTTCAGCTTCAACATCAGTTCTTCCAATGAACATCCAGGACTGATCTCCTTTAGGCTGGACTGGTTGGATCTCCTTGCAGCCTAAGGGACTCTCAAGAGTCTTCTCCAACACCACAGTTCAAAAGCATCAATTATTTGGCGCTCAGCTTTCTTTATAGTCCAACTCTCACATCCATACATGACCACTGGTAAAACCATAGCCTTGACTAGACGGACCTTTGTTGGCAAAGTAATGTCTCTGCTTTTTAATATGCTGTCTAGGTTGGTCATAAGTTTCCTTCCAAGGAGTAAGCGTCTTTTAATTTCTTGGCTGCAATCACCACCTGCAGTGATTTTGGAGCCCAGAAAAATAAAGTCAGCCACTGTTTCAACTGTTTCTCCATCTATTTCCCATGAAGTGATGGGACCAGATGCCATGATCTTAGTTTTCTGAATGTTGAACGTTAAGCCAACTTTTTCACTCTCCTCTTTCACTTTCATCAATAAGCTCTTTAGTTCTTCACTTTCTGCCATAACGGTGGGTCATCTGCATATCTGAGGTTAATGATATTTTTCCTGGCAATCTCAATTCTAGCTTGTGCTTCCTCCAGCCCAGGATTTCTCATGATGTACTCTGCATATAAGTTAAATAAGTAGGGTGACAATATACAGCCTTGATGTACTCCCTTTCCTATTGGAACTACCAATCTGTTGTTCCATGCCCAGTTTTGACTGTTGCTTCCTGACCTGCATACAGATTTCTCAAGAGGCAAGTCAAGTGGTCTGGTATGCCTATCTCTTTCAGAATGTTCCACAGTTTATTGTGATCCACACAGCCAAAGGCTTTGGACGTAGAGAAAGATCAAAAAAATGCAGAAATCTTTCATACTCTTGAATGTGGCATGATGAAACATTAAAAGTATTCTTATTCTTACTTAAGTTACAAATCCAATTAAATGCCAATGAAAATTCCAGCTGCATCTTAAAAGAATTCTATATAATATATTTGGAAATTTATGTGAATGACTTTTCCAAAATAGCTAAGCCAGCTTTCAAAAACAGTAAAGAAAAGAAATTTACCTTACAAGATATCTTGCAAGTATACATTTTTCTAATCTGCCTGATGGGAAAAGGAACTATTCTCCATCCAATGTGAATTTTGGTCACTGTTTTCCAAATTCTTTCTGGATGTATCTTTTCCCAGTCTCAGATAGTTTTCTCCCATGCCTATGTTTATCAGTATTCAGGTGAATAGTCGAGAGGAACCTGGTAAGATTGGTGGAATTCTCTTTTTCTATGTCCCTTCTCTTCAGTACTCCATCTTGTGAATTCTAGCTACCTTTATCTCTCTGATTTGTGACTCTGTTTCTTTTACACACAGAGTTTGCAAACTCTACCCAAGTTTTGTTTTTTCCCTTCCACTGCTCCCTAAGAACTCTGGAGTCAGTAGCTAGACTGATTTTTCACTTCATTTTCTTCCCCGTTTATCAAGGTGTACTATTGTACATTACCTGCTGTCTACTGACTCAAAATTATTGCTTCTTTTGTTTGTTTGTTTTTCAGAAAGGAAGGTAAATCTAGTAAATGTTACTTCATCTGGGTTGGAAATGGAAGTCCTAGTGTATTATTGTTAATGAAAGAAAGAATAGACTCTAAGAAAAATAAGTTCATTAAGTAAAAATTTAAAAAGCAATTCAGGAAGAAATTTAAAAAAATTGATATCAAGCAATTGCTCTCACAGACTTTAATTCCACAATGCAATAAATTTAAAAATTATCAACAAAGAGATAGCCTCACAGAAGCATCTAAGATGGTGGTGTATGGCCCAAAATGGTGGTATATGACCCAGACCTTTGAGATTAGAGTTAGATGCTTAAGAAAGAAAGAATTAATATTAAGAAAATGTAAAGAAGTTGTATAAATTGGTATTTAAACTATATAGAAAAAAATAGGCACAAGATTTAACAGACATTTCATAAAATAAGGAACATGAATAACTAATAAATATGAAAATATTCTCAGTTTCACGTTAATTAGTATAATTAAAATTTGACCAACTGGAGTATTTGACACCTGGAACATAAAACATTTTTTAGCCCCTGCTGTATACAAAAAGTTATTTCCACTGACAACCATGAGCAGAAGCTTTGTGTGATGTTAAAGGCATTACATATTTCAAAATAGATGTAGATGCTAATTCACTGTCTCTGATGGATTTTTTTTTTTTTTATTGGTTCTCTGTTGAGCTTCTTTTGGAGAAGGAAATGGCAACCCACACTAGTATCCTTGCCTGGTAAATCCCATGTACAGAGAAGCCTGGTGGGCTGCAATTCATGGGGTCACAAAGAGTCGGACATGACTGAGCGACTAACACACTTGAGTTTCTTTGGGTCAATGTCTCTTTACATTGATTCTCCACTTCAAGTTTTTTTTCCAAATTCAGAATAATTATTAATATAGATGAATACTATCATTACTTTTTTTATGCCATGTTCCTTCTGGACAAAATGAGTAGGTATAACTATTTATTTGACACTTTTACATTCACCTAATAGTTTGACCTTTGATCCTTTGAAAATTGCCTGATATAATAATATTTATTGTATATGACTGTCCAATAAATTAATTTTGATATAAACTACTTTTCTTATTTCATATTTTTGCTTTAAAACAATTAAGAATTAATATGAATAAATTTCAATCCTAGAGATATTGCTCAAATTCAGTAAGATATTTCATGTGTGAACTAAGATTTGCACTTACCAACAAAAATATTAGACCTCACAGTTTATACTGCTTCATTGTTTTAAATATTAAACACAAACAAATAATCCAAATGGTCACATAGAATAAGAACACTGAAATTACTCAAGTTCTCTTTCTTTGCTTTCTCAGTCATTGTGCTATCCTTGTTTCCTTCAAATCTGATGTTTAAGCATGAGACTATGCAGTGCCACAGGGGTTGGAGATATGGTTTGTGCAGAAGCCAGAGCAAACATTCAGGCCATTATAAACTTACTGTTAAAATGAAGGTGGGCAGTTGAATGCATGTGTATTCAGAACTGACTGTATAACTCAGAGTTCTTCAATTTATCTTCCCTGTAAAATGTATTTATTAAAAGACAAGGAATAAAAATGTACAAATTTGAAGCTTACAGAATATATTATTAAATTTCAGCAATAGCTGTCACAGGATAGGTTTCTTCACCTGGAGAAGTAGGGTAGATTTTGGAAATTCACTGCAAATGATCAAAACCCAATGCTTTGAAAGTCTGTGGATACCAGGAGTTGTGTAAAAAGGGAAATTCCATAGCCAAAAGAAACACACATAGCTTGGTCGTAGGGCAGAGGTATCAGCAAGCAACCACAGCCGTGGCTCAGATGAGACAGCTGGGGCAGAGATGGCTGTAAAGTAATTAGTGCGTCTGAAAAGCCATTTAGACATCGAGTTATGTGACATCTCCAGATGGGGAGAACATTGTGTTGACTTTAAAGGACACATATTTAAAGTGGATTTAGAAAGGAAATTCTTTTTAATGTAAGAAGGTATAATTAACCCAAGCACCCTGGCTAAGACAAGATATTGTTGAAGAAAAGGACTTAGAGAAACTCAAAGAACATTAGGCCTATGGCTGAAAAAGCAAGGCAGCCGCATCTCCATGGGAGTAGTGCTCTGTGAATAGATTTCAGCCTGTGGGGCAACTAAGCATCATGGAGGCAACACCTAAGGCAGGTATGTGCTCTTTCAGATGATGACTTAATTAAAGGACCCCATACATGGGTACACATAGGAAATGGCTATTTCATTGCTTTAAGATATTTGCAAATAGTCCCTTCCTTTCCAGGTAGATCCTGGAGATGGATTTTAGAGCAAGCTTTGTGTAGGCGTTCGTTACAGACTTCTGCTGGAGTTATATCACTGGGGTGTGGACAAGAACAGAGGGAAATGAAACCTTTCTCTGGGGACCTTGGGGACCATCGGGTTCAAAGGGTAGGCTTAGGGTAGGAAGTAGAAGACAAAACCAGGACCGATGGGAACCAGAAAGACTCATATGTAGGACCAGGGAAGAGAGCTCAAGGGTTAAAACAGAGTGAGAGATAGTAGAAGCAAGAAGAATGAAATGGACTCCAGGAGGAAGGAAGGAAGCTGGGAGCAGTTGAATATACGGAGCCAGGGGTATGGACACAACCGCGCGCAGCAACCTCCCCTTAGAGATGGGACTCTGGGCTGAGATGAAGCTGCCAAGGCCAGGAGCATTCTGGAGAAGATGGCAACCAATGAGGAGGAGCACCAACAGGTAGACAGATGTGGGACTGGGTCCCAGTCGAGGAGTAGCCTTTTCATCTGTTGGCAACACTGTGGGTTTGTTTTACCACTTTCATGTCGTCGTGGTGCTTATCATCACCTGATCTGTTACTTTTCTCTCCTTATTTAGGTAACCAAGAGAGCAGGGTTTAGGGCGGTATTTTGTCAGTTTTGTTCACTTTTACATCCCCAATACCTAATTGAAGATTGCTTGGCATTTGTTGAATGAATACACGAACATGTATTGTACTAACTGGCAATTTCCCACAGCTTAGCTGAGGCAGAGGCTGACCTTCTAGTTATGAAATCTTTGCCAATCTAATTCTATCAATAAATTTGTGGTGTGAATTCAGTCCATTTCCTTACAAATTCAGGTGAGAGTTACATACAGGGGGTTTGGAGGACCAAGCGAGCTTCTCCATGCTGCTCATTTTTCTTCTTGGAGATCTTTTTCCAGAATGAAAACTTGGTTTAATGTCAAGAAATATTTCTTTTTCTTTTAGGGCTTTTGATGTGTAGGTGCCCTTGGAAGATAGATTCTGTGAAAAGACAAATCAATAGTTGGTTATAGGGACAACAATTAGATCCAAACTAAAATCTTATTTCATTTATTAGTATATAAATTCATGGTATTAACAGAGAGTTTGTTCTAAAAATATGTATATATTGTTAAAGAGATGGAAATACCTCCATCAAATATTGTTCACTCCTACTTTCTCTCCTTACCCTCAAATAACAGCAATGATGTCTAGGGCTTGAAATACTATTTTTGTTCCTGCGGTTACTCCAATCATGTTTTGTGGTGAGACCAGGTCACTCTAGATAAAATGTGAAAGGCTCTTCCAAAAATTGCAGTAGGCATGTTTAACAGAAATCTAAAATCTGAGAGTTATTTATATTTTGCATGTCAGTTGTGGGTGCTTTGTTTGTTGTTGCTATTGTTTTTCCTTTCTCTGTATTCCTGATAAAATTGTCTCAAATCAGGATGCAAAGAGGCAAAATAAACCATTACGAGTTTAAGAAGTGGTGGAGAGATGAGTCTTATTCCCTGGACTGGGCAGGGCATGCAGCATCGTGCATGAAATGGTAATGCAATATTTAGAATCAGCAAGGCATAAACCGAAGTCTCAGCTCAGCCCACTCAACAGTGGTGACCTCAGGGAAGTCACAGAGGCCCTCAGCGCTTCAATTTTTTCATTTGTTAATTTAACGTTTTGCTCCAATTGGCCTGTAAGGTCATCTCTGTCCCCAGGGAAGGGAATGTTGTCTTGGATATAAGCCCTATTTTTCTGGAAGGAAATTGGATGCTAATTTAAAGGTAGTAAGAATAAGAGGAGAATTAGATGCGAAGAGCCAACTCATTGGAAAAGACCCTGATGCTGGGAAAGATTGAAGGCAGGAGAAAGGGCCAACAGAAGAAGAGATGATTGGATGACATCATCGACTCAATGGACATGAGTTTGAGCAAACTCTGGGAAACGGTGAAGGACAGGGAAGCCTGGCACGCTTCCTGCTATCACAAAGTGTCAGACACGACTGAGTGACTGAACAACAAAGAATCAGAGCAAAGAGGTAAGCTTTGGAGTCCTAAGACCTGGATTAAAATTCTGATTCTACTTCCTTCTGACTGGGTCATCTGTATCCCTAAACTGGAGGTAGCAATATTACCAAAGTCACACAGAGTTGCCAGGACCAACTAAAATCAAATGCACTGTCAGGATTAAAAGTCCTTAGCACAGGGCTTGACATAATGAAAAGGCTTAACAAATAGATGAGGCCCATTAAGAAGATGGGAAGCCATGTCTGCACTGGCCCACGGTGAAGAATGAGCATACTATGACCATCGCTTCCAGGTCAGTGATTGGCTTCACTGGCCGGGTTCAGGGTATCCATCTGACATGTCAAGGCAGAGGAGGTATCCTTCAGAGAGTCTGCTTTGGACTCCTGGTCAGGGATTGTCCAGAGCTCATAAGAAGGAATTTTAAAGTGTTGAACTTTCAGTCCAATCTTTAAATAATTTCTCAGCATATAAGAAAGTGTCCTGGGAAGAAAACGTAGTAGCGGAAGAGGGGTCAAGGTGAAGAAGAGGAAACAGAAAGCACATCTTTGAAATCACATTGAATGAACAAGAAGGAGATTCAGAGGAGTAAATTTCTATCAAAAACCATTCGAGAAACATGATGTGAATTGGCCGTGTCTTGTTTTGTTTCTTGTTCAATCGAAAAGTTGATCAGATCACTGCTTCTGTCTAATCAAAAACAAGATGTACACCTGAGAAAAATGAACGCCTGCTGGTGAGTGAAATGTTTTAAAATAGGGGTTTGATTTCGATTAGTTTGCCTCGCAGTTCTTCAGAGCGAACATATGCCTTCTCCCTGTATTGGCCAAGGCTCCCCTTGGCTACCAGGGCATGATTAATATTTGAGGTCACACTGTGGCCTGCAGAATTCTAACCCAGCTTCACATTAGCATTTTTAAGACTTGCAGGCAGTTGAATACTCATGTGCATGCAGGGGTTAGATATGCACATGAGCGCTCCAGAAATGAAGGGAAATGCCACGTGGAAGGATCAATGTTTGTAACCTCAAAGTCAAGGGAATTCAAAGCTAAGCCCCAAAGAGTCGTGGTGAGTCACTAGCGCCCGAACGGGATTAAGATAGGAGAGATAGCCCCTCACCCAGGAATACAAAGTAACATTTTCAGCCTAGGGGGAAAAAGCATTATTCTGAGACAAGATGTTGCCAGCTGAGTCTCTTCAAACATCCTGACAAATAGGAGATGTGATGTTTTCACCCAAGTAGAGATTTGCTCTGGCAGGAGCATGTAGCCAGACATAAGAAGTTGCCATCAGAGACTATTTTGCAGCCTCATAATTCGAGATATCAGCAAAAGTGGACAGCAGTGTTTTCCTTCTCTTTCCTAGGCATGCTCTCTTTTTTAAACAAAGCCTCTATTAATCAGAACTTCAGATCACATATGGCGATCAATTGAGGCTGTTTAGGGCATTTACAGTAATTGATCTGCTACAAGTTCTTCACAAGTGGATTGTGCTGTACACACACATGTACTTTTCAAAGAATTCAAAAGCCATTAGGATGTTCTCAACTCCTGTTTGATAGTCTGAGGGCCATTGACTGGATGTGATCATCAGAAACTAGCTGGGCCAGCAGCAGGGGGCATTTTGATTAGAAAGGAGAGAGGGTTGTGAATTCAGGAAACAGTGGATGAAGAAGGCAGAGCTAATGTTACCATCATAATCATGAAAACTGCCACAGTGTGCCAGATACTTCACCTACAGTTTTTGTACCATTTAATGCTCATGAAACCAAGTAATATTCTTCACTCTGGGTTTGAGAAACTGAGTCTAAACAGTTAGGTGCTTTACTCAGGGCAGCATAGTAAGGTCCAGAATTGTGATCTGTATCCAAGTCTAAGTCCCAAACCTGTGTGCCCCCACCCTCACCCCCTAAGCCATTTTGCCTCATGTCTAAATAGTGGGGTATCCATTTTCCATGAGATTTTAGGATAGGACTGCCTGGAGTCTGGGGACACACTGACAAACACAGATGTGTTTGATCATATCGAGCTCTGAGTTTGTAAGTCTCCCTTTTTGGATGATGATGTGGGTTTGCTTGTTGGAAGAAAAATGTCCAGACAAAAGCTGGCAGGTGCTCTTTGAAGATAAAGAGCAGAGAGATGGAGAGACTGGGAAGATGGGGAGCTGATATAGCAGGGACACCTCTAAGTGAGAAAGTGTGTGTGCGCAGTAAGAAATGCTCAAGGTACCCAGTGGCCCAGATGAACTCAGATCCAAGGAAAGCGGTGAGAGCCCATGCAGAAATATGACCACATGCAATGTGGGACACACAAGGGTCTTGATCCCATACCGTCATTGGTTTTTCTAGTACTGAATGACAAACCACTCTGACCACCTTTCCTGGATAGTTTAGGATGGGTTCCCCAGCTAAAAGTTCTTACCTTCCTCACTTGGAATTAATCTTTATGATAGAGCTCAAATGTTCTAATCTTAGCTTTGTTAATTAATAAATCATTTAAATGAAGATCAGAAAGTAAAAGGAATCACCCTATACTATAACTTAGGATATGAAAAACTGATTCAGACTAGAAGCATCTGATGTTAGAGCCTAAGATTTAACCACTCCATTATGATAGGAGCTACCTAGGACCAATTTTTTACAGGGGTTAGGTCAAATCTCTCCTTTTGCCTTTGGCTTCTCTAGCTTTAAAAGAAAATTAATTTAAAAAGAAAAAAAAATAAAACTTAAAATGGACCTTAGGCTTAAATATATAATTTTAAATTATAAAACTTCTAGAGAAAACACATGAGAAAATCTATGTGACCTTGGGTTAAACAAAGATTCCTTAGACATGGTATCAAAAGCATAATCTATGAAAGAAAACATTGATAAGTTTGACCTTATAAAAATGAAAACTTCTGTTCTTCAGTAAACAGTGTTAAAAGAATGAAAAGATAAGCCACAGGATAGGAAAAAATACTTTCAAATCACAAAGGCTTCAAATCCAGAATACACAAGGGACCTTCCAACTCAATAATGAGAAAACAAACTACCCAGTAAAAATTGGGTAAATGATTTAAAAAAAAAAAAAAAAGACACATTACCAAAAAGCTACACAGGTGGCAAACAAGCAAATAAAATACTTAACATTATTAGTCACTAAGGAAAAGGCAAATTAAAACCACAGCTGAGATAACTGCTACAGAATAACGGAAACATACAAAGGGGTGAAGACTGACAATTCCAAGTGCTAGTGAGGACGCGGAGCAACTAGAACTCAAGAGCACTGATGTCAGGAATGCCAGATGATGCAGCTATTGTGCAGCAGTCCTGCACCTTTTGGTAAAAGTAAATGTACACACATCATGTGATCTAGCAGCCCCGTTCTTCGGTGTGACCTAAGATGAATGAAAACTCAACACAAAGCCTGTATGTGGAAGTTCAGCTTTATTCCTAATCACTTCAAACTTGAAACAAGCCGAACTGGAAGCTGGAAACTACATAAACTCTGATATGTCTGTACTACAGACTATCGTTCATCACGGAAAGGAGCAAACTACAGAGACAAACAACATGGGCGAACCTCAGATGCATTGTGTCATGAGGAAGAGGTCACAACGGAAATGCTGCATGCTGCGTAATTCTGATTACTTGACATTCTGGCAAAGATAAGCCTACAAGGACAGAAAACAGATCAGTGGGTGGTGTGTCTAGGATGGGGAACGGGCTAACTACAAAGAGGCACGGGAAAAATTTTTGTTTTATGGAAATATTCGCTGTCTTGATTGTGGTAGTGGTTACATGTCGTCAAACTAGAATACTGTAGCAAAATGTGAATTATACCTCAATCAGAGAAGGGAAAAATGAGAAAGGTCAGTAGCGACAGCATAAAACCAAATAGGACTCAAGCAAAATGAGACCATCACTGCAAGGGAGATTTAGAGACGATCTGGGTGGTGGCTGAGCCAGCATTCCCACCACGCATGAGGCAGGCTCCTCATTCTCACCAGGATTTTCTTTTGTCTTACCCCCAGAGTCTTGATATATTTAGGTTGTCGATAAAGGGAATTTGGGAGAAAATGCAGACAGAAGCCAACAACTATTTCAAGGCATTAGTGCATCACTACTTGTTTTAATGTCTGGTCGTGGAGGGGAGAGCTACAGCTTCCCTGACATTTGCTTTATGAATAGAACTGGGGCTTCTAGAACCTGCATTGGCAACAGGGAGAAATAGATGTCCACAGGCCTAGCCTAATAGATTCCCAATAACTTAAAGTGACGGCCTCTAAATGATCCCTCTTCTATGCTAAGCAAATGCCATTTCTTGTTCCTTCATAGCTTTAGACTTTCCTGCTTAAAGGACATTTGATGTTCCTTCATTCCCAGTTACTTGTTAGGAGGAGACCCAGGAAGGGGCTAAATTTCAGTTTTGCTTATGGGTGAGGTGACCAAGATGAAGAGACAGTTTGCAGCCACTGGAAAGGGTGCAGACTCGCAGGGAACAGACAGTTAAAATGGCTGGTCAAGGAAAAACGTGTGTGTGGCCTTTGGAGCTATAGAAGAAAGTGGTCCCAGAGCTGTGATAGCATGGGCTGAGGACTATGGGTTTGTTCCAGTTCTCTGGGGTGAAATTCCTGAGTATTCCTGCCCAGTAGGGTATCCTTAGGGGAAAACTCAGATTTTCACAGAGGCACTTAAAGTTAGCTGAAACTTGGGTCCCTGCATTCAGAAAGCTGAGTTCAGGTCCTGGCCTGCCTACCCCCACACTGTGTAACTGCTCTGAGCCCTGGCTTTACTGTTCGGTGGGGACACTGTAGTATTACATTCTGGTGCTGTTGGGGGGTAGAATTTATGAATATTAAAATCCTAGTGCAGTACCAGGCACACAGTCAGGCTCAACAGCCTTTCAAAATATTGTTAAGGCCTAGTCTTACCTTGACTGTGTCTATCCCACACATGAAATGTGAGGCTGCAAAACTGCTCACGTCAGTATCCAGATCATGTACACAGCAACCTGTTTACACCTGTGTGCTAAGTCGCTTCAGTCGTGTCTAACTCTTTGCAACCCCATGGACTGTAGTCTGCCAGGCTCCTCTGTCCATGGGATTCTCGAGGCAAGAATACCAGAGTGGGTTGCTGTGCCCTTCTCCAGGGGATCTTTTCGACCCAGGGATAGAACCCGCATCTCTTGTGTCTCCTGCATTGTCAGGAGGATTCTTTACCACTAGTGACACCTAGGAAGCCCCAGCAACCTGTTTGACTTACCCCCAAACCTCCTTTTCCTGCCTTTTCCCATGTTACTAGCATGTTTGGGATCTAACCTATCTGTGTGCACATTTGGGAAACACAGGGTCTGCACTGCCAAAGTACAGGCTCTCTACTGGTTTGATGTTTTAGGATCTGGGCAATGAAAGGAGATGTGGAAAGCTCTAGTCCCTCAAACCTGATTGTCCTAAGAAAGTTTTTGAAATGCAAAGTTGACTAGTTCCTCGAAGCCCTCTGACAGGTCAGGGTGACTAGAGTACAGTGAGCTGCCCAGTGAGATTCTCTCAGAGGCTTCCAGGAGCAGGAAGTTTAGATGAATGTTTAAGAAGTAAGACTGAAGTGTCCATTTCCCAAGCTCTGTGTCCAGGTACCCTAGGGCACCTGAGTAAACTCACAGAGATGCCATAGTACTATATTTCTAGGCAAATACAGTGATGCTCCACGTCTATCAGAGATTGTAACATGATAGCTTGAGGTACACTGCAGTACCAACATTTTTTATTCATTTAGTTTGCAGTTAGTAGCTTAGTACTTAATAGGTTTCTTTTGACCTATGGGTACTGTGAAAAAAGACTTACTAATAATTTAAGGGTGCCATGAATGGTAAAACTTTGTGAACCTCTGCTGCAGAGTATCTTAAAGACGCTGCTATATACATTGATTGAGGGTTGTGCCTGGCTCCGTGCCTGGGAAGCTAACATGAATAATCTAGAGCACCATGACATCTTAGAGATGGAAGAAATCTTTCAAATCATCTCGGTTAACACCTTCCTTTTACAAGCAGTCACTGAGACCTTGGGGCAACTTGCTCAATCCTATTTTTCTTGGTGTAGGTCACAGGGGATGGAGTCAGGAAGAGGAGCTATGTGTGTGAAGGGGGCGATGGTGGAGAGCTGTGATCCCTAGGTAAGGAACAAGAAGAGGGCACAGTGACCCTTAAAAATCAAATCCCAGCTTCCCTCCCCCACCACTGAGTGGGTGGGCCACAGATAAAGGGGAGCTAGAGGGCACCCTCAGGGTGCGTAACACAGACGCAGGCGTTGAGCAAGGTGACAGCAGGCTCTGGCATGTTGTGGGGATGATGCGTTGTGTTCCAGCGTCTGGCTCCAAGAGCCTCTTGCCTTGTTTGTTCCTCAAGGGTAGACTGGGACATCCATATCACAAGACATCGTCTCTATCTAAATTAAATCTCCCCCCAGCCTCAACAAGGCAGGGCCGGGATCTGCCAGGGGAGTGGTTTGGGCTCTGTGTTCTTGCGTGCTTAGCATTAAGTCAGCTGGCCTGTGCTGCAGCCCCGAGCAGGAGGGTGGGAATCTGTTGAGAAAGGGGAGCTTGGCATGGGGAGGGATGCAGTGTCTAGCGAGAAAGGCAAAGGCTTCAGAGCCCTGGAGCAGGCTGTGGAGGTCAGGTGTGCAGGCGCTGCGATTTACCTAAGTGTTAGGAGATGGGCTCCCTGTCAGATAATGCAAACTCAATTATATCTGAAGGGATTCTAGAGGTCAGCTGAGCTCGGCTGGTTATCTGTTTGCAAGATACAAAGCAACATCCTGATAAATTGCTAATGAATGGGAGCGATGTAGCACTCTGCCGGGCCACCCAGAGCACAAGGAAGAGAGGCAGTTAGGGAAGATCAGGGCTTAAAGGAGGCAGCCTGCCTGGTGTGGCGGAGATCAGGCCGGACTAGGACTTGGGCCTTCTTGGCGTTAGTCCTGCCCAGTGGTTAATTAGCTGTGTGACCTCTGGTAACTCATTTTGCGTTTCTAGACGTCAGGTCCCCATCCACCCTCGCACAGGGCTGCTCAGAGGCCAGGGTGACATAATAAAGGCAACCGTCTATCAAATGCTTCCTAAGTGCCAAGAGCTGTTTTAAGCACCACACATGCTTTATCTTACTTAACCCTCACGGCCCTGAACCTCATGAGGTAGAGATTAATAGGATCTGTAATCAAAGCTGGTGTTTCCCAGGCGGTGCTAGTGGTAAAGAACACGCCTGCCAATGCAGGAGATGGAAGAGACACAGGTTTGATCCCTGGTTTGGGAAGGGAGAAGGGCATGGCAACCCACTCCAGTACTCTTGCCTGGAGAATCCCAAGGACAGAGGAGCCTGGCGGGCTACAGTCCATGGGGTCACAAAGAGTTGGGCACGACTGAAGCAGATTAGTTGCACAGCACGTGATCAAAGATATAAACAAGAAGACTGAGGTCCAGTTGGTGAAGCCTTTGTGTTCATCTCTGTGGGGGATTTAAAGGATGGCCTTCTATCCACCACGCAGGGCTGGGAGCTTGAAGTGTCCGTACGATTCTGATTTAGCAGAGCTGGGACAGGTTTAATAAGTGCTGGGTTGATACAGGTGGTTCATGAACTTGAGTTTGCAGAATACTTCTCTGAACCCCAGTGGCCCTTTCCGCGCCAGAGATGATTAGGTGATACACACGTATGGGGGAGATACTGATGCGAGGGCACCTCAGAGATCAGAGAGAGACAGATGCAAGCTGTGAGAGGAACATCCGGGAATACGTGGGCTCCCAAGTCCAGGCCACAGCCCCAAACTGACACTTCTGTCACCTGCAGAAGTGTAAAACGACGGCTTGTTGGTTGGGTAATTCTGCTCGAGAAGGGAAGGAGGAAGCTGTGTTGGTGAAGACTGGGTCCTTACCCTTATGATATGCCTGATTCCCATGAGATCTGGTATCACTCCATCATTATGCCATCACACATGTGCCCAGTATTCTAGAATTTTCTCTTGGTCTATCTTATTTAATTCTTTCACAGAAACTTTATAAAATGCATATGGCTTTCCTTTTTTGTGTGTTTAAGAAAACTGAAGCTCACAGACATCACATGCCCAACCACAAAGTTCTGAAAACTAGTAAGTGGTGGGTATGGACTGCAAGCCTGGTCGCCTTTCATTAAATCAAAGGCTCTTTTTGGTACCCAAGGCTGTGTGCCAGTAACCCAGAAGGTACTCAATACCTTCCTAGGTACATTGGGACAACAGAAGGAATGAAGGCAGCATCCTTGACCATAAATACATTACAATTTTATTGGATGACAAAGGTAACACAACTAGAGGAGTGGTGTCACTCAACCCCAGAGAGAACAAAGACTAAGCTCAGCCAAAACCTTGTACAGCGGGCCTGTCTGTGATTCAGAAGCTAGACACAAATGGGGCTTAGAGTCAGACACATCATAGGGACTAAAGAGCAACAACCACATCCAAAGGCAACACTTCCTTAGGCCAGCTGTGATTTGACGCTTCTCTGCCTGGGATCCTTCCATGGCCTGCCCTCTCACTCCTAGGATAAAGTCCAGAACTCGCCTCTCTCTGCAGGCTCATCTCTGGCCATACTTGCCTTCCCTCTGCTCTTGAGTCCCTAGAACATTTATCCCCTGCCAAAGACCCACCATTGCCATCTTCCTCTCAGTGGAAAGCTCTTACCCATTTTCTTAGGTCTCAATGTAACCTTCTTTCCTTGGAGGACCTTTTTTGCTTCTTTACCTTATTGGATACCCACGTAGCATCTTGAGCTTTCCTTTGAAGCTTATTGCAAATCTATTTGATATTTGTCTTCCCTACTATAAGATCCATGGGTCAGATATTGTGCCTATTACTCACCACTAAATCTCCAGTTCCAGTGATGACACATAGTAGGGATTTAAATATCTGTTGTGCAAATTAATGAACCAATAAGTATATGGACAGGCAGAAAAATTAAAGATCAAGTAAGTGATAGGAACTATGAGATCTATATTTCATGGTTGGAGGCCAGTATATTTGGCTTATTTCAGTTTGGTGGCTATTTGGGCAAAGGCAAGGAAGATTCTTGAGAGTCCCGTGGACTGCAAGAAGATCCAACCAGTCACTCCTACAGGAAATCAGTCCTGGATATTCATTGTGAGGATTGATGCTGAAGCAGAAACTCCAATACTTTGGCCGTGTGAGCCGACGCATTAGAAAAGACTCTGATGTGGGAAAGGTTGAAGGCAGGAGGAGAAGGGGACAACAGAGTATGAGATGGTTGGATGGCATCACCGATGCGATGGACATGAGTTTGAGTAAGCTCCGGGAGTTGGTGATGGACAGGGAAGCCTGGCGGGTTGCAGTCCATGGGGTCACAAAGAGTCAGACACAACTGAGTGACTGAACTGAAGGAAGAAAAAGGTGAGTAAGATTTAGTTCCTTACAGTCAGGCCAAGAAAAGGGAGGGGTTAAACAAAGACAACAAGATACATGGCTTTCTTTTGGAAAACTGGCATGTTTCCTTTTCCCAAAGGCTGCAGCCCAGAACCATGTCCCCACAGTTAAAGGTTGTTCCCAACAGCCTGCACTGTGTCCCTTCAGGATATAAGGGAAAAGGAAGATAAGGTCCTAAGAGAAGGTATTTAGAGGGTGGCAAAGCCTCCAAAGCCCTAGGTAATTCCCATGATATCTGGCACCTAAAAATCTTGGACTAGCAGCCTCTACACCACCTGGGAACTTGTTGGAGGTGCAAATTCTCAGACCTGCCAAGTCAAGCAGGCAGGGCCCAACTAGTGGTGCTGAGGCTGGCCAGAATAAGCTCTGGAGAGCATATTGTGCATCTCTTTCCGATTTCAAGGTAGCTTGAAATTGACTGTTGTGAGGATATTTACTCCACAGAAATGGGCAGTTGTAAATCACATCTTTTCCTCCAAAATGAGAAGATTGTTAAACATTTACAAGGATGCATGGGCCGAGAAATCCGTGTTTTAATAAAGCCTCTGAAGGATTCTGAGTCCTTCTCGGTTCTCCTCCCCAATGCTTAAAGGCATCCAAAATTCAGGTTTGTGCACATTTCATGAACCTGAGCATGGATGGCACAGGGATTGTTTGTCTCTGGTGGTGATAAGAGTATCAGCGAGGGAACAACTGTTCTTCCTCCAGGGATCTCCCACCTCCCACCTTCTGTAGCGAGTGGAGACAGAGGGTGACAAGTGACGCCAGAATTGCTGTTTTGGTCTCCACACCCAGCATTGCTGAAAAGAGGCCTGATTTGCAAACAAAGATTTCAGAGCTGTGAATCTCAGTAAGCTAAAAACAACCCTGTTCTGACTACAGAGCAAATTGAGGTGGTTGTTTTTTTTTTTTTTTTTTACAGAATTCAGAATCACTCTGGACAGCAGGGAGTCTCTGATAAAGTCAAATCCAGACTTCTACCTGCATCAGCACAGTATGTAGTATTAATACATGCCTGCATATGGTCCCTCAGGTTAAGTCACACAAACTAAGGGGGAGGGAGAACAGAAGTGAACAAAGGTGCTCTGAGCAGTAATATCACTGCTGCTATAGGAGGGGGAGGCGGGAGTGGAAAGGTATATTTTTTAATAGAAATGATGCTTTACTTGTTTAATCAGATGTGTTATCCACTGAGCTAGGTATTATCAGCTAATGAACTAGGTAGTTCTCTTAATGAGTCCAGGAGATCACCTGCTGAAAACATTTCTACGACATTCATTTCTCAGCTCTATGGCATCTTCAGAAGGTAGCGGATTCAACCTGGGGTCTGGCTCCAGCCCCAAGCAAAGCTTGCAGGTTTTGTGGCCAGTTTAAAGCAGAAGTGAAAAACTTACACCATGCAGGACAAAGGACAAGGAATTTGGTTGACTGCTTGTAGGTAACTTCTTATTCACTTGCTGCCATAAAGAACACTTTGTTACGGAAAGCAGAAAAGGAGACCAGTTTCATTAATTTTGTGATCTCATAATACCTGGTACTTAGTTGATTCTTGATGAAGATTTGTTCAGTAAATGAATAGGAAGGATGGAGGAATGAATGAGTGAATGGACTAAAGTTGTAAACATATGAACTTACAGATTTTCAGTTCAGTTCAGTTGAGTTGCTCAGTCATGTCTGACTCTTTGCGACCCCATGAACCGTAGCACGCCAGGCCTCCCTGTCCATCACCAACTCCCGGAGTCCACCCAAACCCATGGCCATTGAGTCGGTGATGCCATCCAGCCATCTCATCCTCTGTCGTCCCTTTCTCCTCCTGCCCCCAATCCTTCCCAGCATCAGGGTCTTTTCCAATGAGTCAGCTCTTCGCATCAGGTGGCCAAAGTATTGGAGTTTCAGCTTTAACATCAGTCCTTCCAATGAACACCCAGGACTGATCTCCTTTAGGATGGACTGGTTGGATCTCCTTTCAGTCCAAGGGACTCTCAAGAGTCTTCTCCAACACCGCAGTTCAAAAGCATCAATTCTTCAGCACTCAGCATTCTTTATAGTCCAACTCTCATACCCATACATGACCACTGGAAAAATCATTGCCTTGACTAGACAGACCTTTGTTGGCAAAGTAATGTCTCTGCTTTTTAATATGCTGTCTAGCTTGGTCATAACTTTCCTTCCAAGGAGTAAGCATCTTTTAATTTCATGGCTGCAATCACCACCTGCAGTGATTTTGGAGCCCAGAAAAATAAAGTCAGCCACTGTTTCCATTGTTTCCCCATCTATCTGCATGACATGATGGACTGGATGCCATGATCTTAGTTTTCTGAATGTTGAGCTTTAAGCCAACTTTTTCACTCTCCTCTTTCACTTTCATCAAGAGGCTCTTTAGTTCTTCCTTCACTTTCTGACATAAGGGTGTGTCATCTGCATATCTGAGGTTATTGATATTTCTCCCAGAAATCTTGATTCCACTTGTGCTTCCTCCAGCCTGGCATTTCACATGATGTACTCTGCATATAAGTTAAATAAGCAGGGTGACAATATACAGCCTTGACGTACTCCTTTTCCTACTTGGAACCAGTCTGTTGTTCCATGTCCAGTTCTAACTGTTGCTTCTGACCTGCATACAGGTTTCTCAAGAGGCAGGTCAGGTGGTCTGGTATGCCCATCTCTTTCAGAATTTTCTACAGTTTATTGTGATCCACACAGTCAAAGGTTTTGACATAGTCAATAAAGCAGAAATAGATGTCTTTCTACAACTCTCTTGCTCTTTTGATGATCCAGCAGATGGTGGCAATTTGATCTCTGGTTCCTCTGCCTTTTCTAAAACCAGCTTGAACATCTGGAAGTTCACGGTTCACATATTGCCGAAGCCTGGCTTGGAGAATTTCTTTACTAGCATGTGAGATGAGTGCAATTGTGCGATAGTTTGCACATTCTTTGGCATTGCCTTTCTTTGAGATTGGAATGAAAACTGACCTTTTCCAGTCCTGTGGCCACTGCTGAGTTTTCCATTTTTGCTGGCATATTGCTTACAGATTTTACTGTGACAAAATCTTTGGTTTCCACCATCCTCCCTGATATGCCTAAAATATCCTCATATCTCATAGGAAGTTGGGAGAATAGGAACTACACAGAGCACATATCCTATGCCAAATATTATGGGATTCAAATAAAATCCGCTCATTTAATTATCTCAATAACCTCGTGAAATAAGGATTATTGACCCATTTTACAAAAGAATAAAGGGTTAAGTAATGTGCGGGAGACCACATAGTTCAGTAATGGAGACCTGGGATCTGGGGTAGTCTAGCTTCACATACTCTCTGCTTTTCCAAATTGCTCTTAATTGTAGCAAAAAAAAAACCCCAAAACAAACTAAAAGATATAGGTGTGTTTGTGTGTATGTGACAAAACAAAACTTGAATACGTGGTTAGGAATCAAAAATAAAGAGTGTAACTGATACCTAAGTGACAAGAGAGGAAGTGCTGCTATGGCTTAGCTCACAAATGGCACCAATTTCCAAATTTGTGAATACCTGCTGACAGGCGGAAGGTCCACCCCACAGCTCAGCTTTGCTCTTTGTCTAATACTGACTACAAACAATTTTTCCAGTTACCTGAAATGACTGCAAATCCCACTATAAGTGCTGTTACCAGTGGCTAACATTTATTGAGTACTTACTTGTGTCAACGCTGCTTCACCTTTCTTTTGATTAGGTTTCATTGGGTATCTTTTACCATCCTTTCACTTTGAGCCTATCTTTGCTGTTGTATTGAAGCATGCTTCATTTTCAATGTTGTGTTAATTTTTGCTGTGTGCTCATGCACACACACACACACACACACACACACACACACACACACACACACACGTTGTCATGTTTCCTAGTCTTCTCCAATCTGTGAATATTTTCTTGTCTTTCGTAGCCTTGGCATTGTGTCTTAGCATTTTTGATTGAATATCAGGCATTATGGATAAAATGCAGCAGTGTTAGTTGCTCAGTTGTGTCTGACTCTTTGTGACCCCATGGACTTTATCCCACCAGGCTCCATGGGATTCTCCAAGCAAGAATATTGGCATGGATAGCTATTTCCTTCTCCAGGGTAACTTCCCCACCCAGGGACTGAACTCAGATCTCCTGCACTGTAGACAGATTCTTTACCATCTGAGCCACAAAAATACAGTAGAAGCTGCAGTCAATAAAAACATTTACTTCAGGAACAGGATATCCTCTTTTTCTATCTGGCTTCTGGCTTGTGGGGTTGAGTCAAGCTAGTTTGCATTTAGGTTAAATCAGGGCTTGGTTGTTAATTTCATTAGACTCAGTTTATTAGAGTCTTCAAATGATTGAAGGGCAGGATTAGAAACCTCCTTACAGTATGGTTTGATGTCTGAATTCCCGGAGGGTTTGTCTCCGCAATTCTGCTCACTAGGCTTCAGAAGATTCCACTATTGTGCATTTCAAGAAGACTTTTGCAGCTCTCTTGCCCTTACTCCTGATATCCTACACGAGCACTAAATGAAAGCCAATGGAAATGAGTTAGTGAGTGGGTTCAGAATCTTTATTTCTAGGGATCCTATGAATTCTAAACCATCATTTCTACCCAGTTTTGATCTTGACAAGTTTATTGAAGCTTTAGCTGCTTTCTTCTTACACATGCCTCTCTTGGCTTCCTTCTCCCCTTCTTCCTGTAGTGATGAAAACCATCATGGTTTTCATCACTTCTCTCCTAGGAGGGCTGCATTATTTTGTGAATCTTAGCTCCCTGGGTTTTTGTGCTCATCTTTGGCTCTTTAATTGGCTTGAAATTTATCATCTGTAGGTCGTCCAGCTTGTTATTCTTCTGAGTGATGTCAGCATTTTCTTGTGATTTTTTTACTTTTCATATAGAAGTGGAAGTCAACTTTTGTTTTTCAAAGCTCCATTTTTTTTTTTTTTTAAGTTATAGAATTACCTAGCATATTTTGACTGGTTCATTGGATGTTTACACTTTTTGGCTGTTTATGCCTCAACTTCTCCATCCATTAATCGAACTCCTATTTTACATCACATTAACAAAAATCTGTGATTTTTCTGGGTTTTGTAAGAAATCAAGCCACAGTGAAGTTTCAATGGTTGTTCAGTCACCCCATGGACTGCAGCACACAAGGTTTCCCTGTCCTTCACCATCTCCTGGAGCTTGCTCAAACTCATGTCCATTGAGCCGGTGATGCCATCCAACCACCTCATCCTCCATCGTCCCCTTCTCCTTCTGCCCTCAATCTTTCCCATCATCAGGGTCTTTTCCAATGAGTTGGCTGTTTGCATCAATGGCACCTCATTAGTATTTTAAGTGGTCATTGGGAAGAGTGTCACCTTGTAGAACTCTGCCCCTCTACTATCTCTCCTTCTCTATTCTCCTTTTTGCTTCTCTGTTCTTAACCTTGTCTCTCCTCGCCTCACTGTGTGGTGTCCTTATTTTTTTTCTCTGTTATGTTGTGCAGTCAATCTTAGCTTAAATTCCTAGCTCAAAGACTGGCGTCCTAAGATAGTTAATAAAATGATATATATTCCACATACCATGATATATCCTCTACTTCCTGGCTAGAGTTTATAATTTCATAATCTTCTTTTATTATAAAAGAAAAAGATTTCTAAATGGCATAAGAGATTGGATTATATGACTCCTAAGACTTTTTCAACTCTGAGGCCCATAGAGAGACATAAAGACATAGTGAGAAAATAAGCGAGTTGAGAAGAAAACCAATATTTGCTGCATGTCTGTCACATAGTTCATGAAAATAATTACAGGAACATTCCTGAATATGAAATGTTCCTTATTTTCTAGGCACTCTTCTTAGCATTTGAATGAATTAGATTCTAATCCTACCTATGAGATAGATTCTGTTAAAATCCCATTTTGTAGATGAGGAAACTGAGGATTGGAAAGGTTAGATCAGTTGCTCAAAGTCATCAGGCTGGTAGTTAGTAGGCTGTGGAGAAGACACTGAACTCTGGATAGTCTGACTCAAGGACGTACGCGCTTAATCACTGCACAAAATGCCAAGCAAGTTTCATATACTCTTCCACAATTATTACTATGCTATAAGGTAGGTGTTTTTGCTGCCTCATTTTACAACTGAAAATGCTCAGCGGTTGGAAAACTTATTTGCCCTTGGTCATACATCTAGTTAGTGGCAGGGAGCCTGGATGAGACCAGTTTTGTGTTAGTCCTGAGGTTCTGCTCTTCCCATGGTACCCTGGACACTCTAGCCAGGTGGTGCTTATGTAACACATGATGATGAGGCCTAGCCAGGAAGGGAGGCGGTTTACCCAGAAATTGTTCCACAGAGTGCAAAGAGCAGAGATGCTGGGCCAGAACCCCCACCGGGGCCCTCCCTATCCCTGCAATTGTAATTCCCCTCAAAGCAGCAGCTTCCATCCTTCATCTCAGAGCTGTCTGGCAGTTCTCACTCCCCGTGACTCTCTGGGGACAGATCATTGACCCACAGCGGCTTTGGACAGCAAGGGGCAGGAAACACATGAGCATTTGACTCAGTCGATAGCAGACATGTTCAGGCTAATGTCACCCTGAATGAGACCAGCAACTGCGGAAGCAGTGACGGAGTCTGCAGAGATGGTAGGTGGAGAAACAGATGTACCTTGACTGGAGTCAGCGCAACATCTGGTAAACCTGGCCCATTGCTTGATAATTAATCTCGGTGTTGAATCTAATGACATGATGGGATGGAGAAATTGGGCGATTTGATTGGACACATTTTGATAGTTTAATTTTCAATAACACATGGTCCGAGCTTGTTCACATAATTACTAAATAGATTAATATGCCAATATCTCTGACCAGCTGGAAGGGAAAGATTTAGGCCTTCAAAGATCTTCGACGGGCCTTTAAATTAAAGTTGATGGTCTGGAGAGAATGAGAGTGCAGGCCTCCTGGGGATATGAAGTCAAATCAGAGCCAGTGATGAAGGCCTTGGAAACAGTGATTTTATCGTTACTCTTAAAAATAAACCCCTGGCTGCCTGCAGCATGTCAATTTGTCTGCAGACACACTGTACTATGAGTTACAGGACAATTGGGAAACCTGTCTTCCTTTCCTGAGGTGTTTGAATTCACCGCAACTATGCTCACGATAGAGGTCAAGAAAAACCACGTAAATGAGTCAGCAAGGGCCGTGGAGCCTGATGCGGTGCCAATTGTCCCTTGAGCTTTGTGGCCTCTTCTCTCAGGATGACTGCTTCAGGACACAACCCAATTGCCATGTCTACAAGAACAGAAAGGAGAAAGCTAAGTGGCTCCACATCTATAACCTTCAGTGTGTGATCAGTGGCGCACAGGAGTCAGGAAGGTGATTATTATTTTCCTCGTGGAAAGAAGAGGTTGCGTGTTCATCTCTGAAGGGGTGAGGACCAGACCAATGCGGGTTCAGTGAGACAGAAAAGCACAAAAGAAGACTGTGTGGTAGTCTAAGTGTATAACCAAGGAGGATTAGTTACTCGATCATGATAAGCCTCAGTTTTCTTATCTATAAAATAGGATATTTGCAGTGCCTACATCATGGGTAAGAGACATAACGTACTTAGTAACAGCAAGGGGCACATCATTCCCTTCTCCAGGGCATCTTCCCAACCCAGGGCTCAAACCCACATCTCCTGCATTGCAGGCAGATTCTTAGCCAGCTGAACCACCAGGGAAGCCCAAGGGACACACAGTAAACTTTAATAAGTTTTAAGCAGGGTAAAGAGACGTGATCCAGGAGAACTGTGGACTATTCTGGGTTAGGGGCAAGGGGAAGGTAGTCGGGGTGATGCAATTTTGTGGGGAGGTAAAGTGGTGGTGGTAGGTGTGTGTTCATGCACAAGGATTCATTTCAGAGAGGGTTGGGAGAATTTTGCTTATTTTCCCTTGTTTGGGGTTGTGTAATTGACCCTCAAGTCCCTCCAACTTGAGTTGAAGCATCTGCTCATTGAGTTCTGGTCCATGAATCTGACAAAGGTAAGGAGGGATGAAGACTCTTTGAAAATGGGGCTGGGTCTTATTCCTGTAAACAGTGACGAGGACATAGCCTGACAGCAGTGGCTTTGTTTGCATGAATGAAACTTTCTAGCTGTCTCTCACTCCCTGGTGACTCAGACGGCAGAGAATCTGCCTGCAATTTGGGAAACCTGAGTTGATTCCTGGGTTGGGAAGATCCCCTGGGGGAGGGCATGGCAATCCACTCCAGTATTCTTGCCTGGGGAATCCCATGGACAAAGGAGCCTGATGGGCTATAGCCCATAGGGTTGCAAAGAGTTGGGCATGACTGAATGACTAAACACAGGACAGCACTCATTCCCTGGCTTTATTCCCCTTTCCTTTTCACTGAAAGGAGGAACCAGCCCCAGCCATTGCCTGATGAAGGACCATCCACTGTTTAGACAAACAGTCTGTCTGACATCACTCTCAGACAAGAGCTACAGGCTAAGACTCCTCCCACCTCCCTGCAGCCTGAGCATGAATACCCCAGCACCAAGGAAGGAGGGTCTCGCTTTGGCTGGATGGCACCTCCTTGAATCAGAGTTGAGAGTGAGGGTGCCCCAGAGCACTGTGGCCTTCCTGGGGGTCCATGAGAAGGGCAAGAAACAGTCCTCTCGACCCAAGTCAAGCTGTCAGTAGAAGGTAGGACTGGTTTCCTTTCTGCCCTTTTCCTCTTGGCCCTCTGGCTAGAACCACTCAGCACTCAGAGTTGTGGACACTTGAAAGAGCTTTCAGAGGAAAATGACAAGAAAGTGGAAACAAAATTAGAGGCAGCATGCTGCTACTGCAGAGAAAGATACTGGCTACACCATCCCCTCCTGTCTGTAGCCTCCCTGCACCCCTCCCACTGGCCTCCCCCTCTTCTCCACTTTCTCACATGTGCTTTGGAAATCAGGGACTGTCATCAAGGCCATTAGCGGCGTCTATTCTGGGGATGTACAGTACAAAGCTTAGACCTGGTATTTACCGCTGACTGACAGGGGAAATGCTTTAGCTGTTGCTGGGTACGGTCGTGACAGAGAGGCTGGGGAAAGTCGGCTCCTGTTCTTCCATTTGTTAATTAAAAAAAAAAAAATGTTTTAAGTGAATTTAGTGCTTGGGGAAAGGGGTGTGATTGGCAGCCCCTGGTGGGGGGCTTCCCTATAGAGATGGTACTAAAGTGAGGCCTGCTTCTTAAGAACCACTTATTGTCTGCCAGGCCCTTCATTTCTGCATCACCTGTTCAAGCCCTTGGCAGCCGTATAATAATAATAACAGTAATGATTGGGAGGGTGATAGCCCTTGTGTCTGCCTCTGAGGAGGTCAGGATGTGCTGGTTATCTACCCCTGGGGGAAGGATTTATTTCTTGAATTTCCATCTGTCTCTGAGAACAGGATAACGTCATTTTCTTCTCCTGGCAGGAAATTCACTTCAACAAATATTTATTGATTTATTGAGCACCTACTATGTGAGAGGCTGTCCCCCATGCTAAGTCAAGGGAGGACTCAGGCCAAACTGCAGAGATGTGATTCAAAGCCTCGAAAATGTGTGGGGAGCGGGGGAGGGAGAGAGATGCGGTAAGCTGCAGTGAAGGGTAGTTTTAAGACTTTGGAGTCAAGATTTGAATCCTGGATTTGAATCCCAGCTTTGCCACTTCCCAGCTTGTGATGTGGGGCGCATTACTGTCTCTAAGCCTCAGGCTCCTTAACTGGGAAGTGGGCACGGTGACAGCTCCTTGGTAGAGCTAAAATCTGTAAAGTGTCTGCAAAGAGTCGTTATTCAGTAAATGTAGTGCTGTTATCACGTATGTCATATGCCAGGGACCAACTCACCCTAGAAAAGTCAGCTAGAAATCCGGCCTTCCGCACAAAGACAGGTCCCCCTCCGGCAGCTTTTTAGGGCTCACCGACAAGTGGGTGACTGACCCCATCTCTGAGTCCACCTCCACTGCTCCATGAAATATTCAGAGTCGATGTTATCCGCTGACAGAGTCATTAGCTCTGCCGCACGTTCCTCTTGCCACAGTGAGGCGGCGATTCATTAATATTTATTCATCTTGATTTGCTTTGTTTTTCTTTTTTTAAAACCCATTTCAGGATTTATGGGATCATTTTATACAATGCATAACTCATGATCCCTCACAGCCTACGTTGTCCCGAGCTCAATCTTGCCAGGGGTGCAGCAGGTCAGCCTTATTAGGCGTCTCTGTTTAATCAAATTCCTGCACAAAGGCATCTAAGACAGGCTTTGGTCCCTTGGCATCGTGAGCCTCCATGTTCTTTAGCTGCTCCTGTCCTCATATTCTCCCAGAGCTTTTTTCCTGGGCACCAAAGGCCCTGACCAAGAGTCTCAGTAGGTCCTTTACACAGACACGCGCAGCCTTCTTCGGCCCTTCTCGGAGCTGAAGGCAGCTGTGACAGAAACAGAGTCTGGACCTGCAAGGGACCAGTTCCTGTTTCAAGCTGTGTGCAAACAGCATCCATGACCCAGGTGGGCAAGTGCGTTCGGAGACTGGGATCTAAAGCCTGAGACTATAGAGCTTTCCTCCCCCCTTCGGGCAGGGCGAAAGCTCCAGAGCTCGGCGTCGGAGACCAGGCCAATCCCCAGGGGTGTAAGAGGTTTGCCTTTCCAGGGGCTGGTTGGAGGGCCTGAGAGCTCCAGACCTGGCTGAGCCGCTTTCTTCCCCCAGAGCTGCCTCCCCGCGCCTGGTGCTGCCACGCAGGCGGCATCGCGCCTCGCTCCGACGTCGTGTGCTGCATCTAAGGTCAGATGGAAAGAGTCGGATGTGGGGACACGGGGGCTCAGCCAGCGTCGACTGGAGCGGTGATTTTCACCCCGATGCGTGGGCGTCCCTGGGCGCTGGCGTGTGCTGTAGCCAGCATGGACTCAGGACATTACGATGGTCTGTCGGCACCTACAAAAGGATCGAAGGGGATTTGGTGTTTCTATAGCAATTATTGAGGGGGGGCCGGGGGGAGGATACTGCTGATGAAAATAAAACCCTAAAATATGCCCCCTGACATGTGACTGCTTTATCCTCTGCTTTCAGATAGGAAAGGGAGAAGTCTGCTGTTTTATGCAGGTTTTTTTTGAAAAGAGAGGCAAACTGACCGACATGCAGAGACAGACACATGGAGATCCAGAAGGATACTTGAAGATCAGGAAGAGGGAAGGATGACGGGCCGGCAAGGATCCAGAGGCTGAAGGAACTTATTTTTCTTTTTTGAAATTTACTTGTTGCAGGGAATTTGCAGCCTAGCACTCCACTCAGTTCCACTTTACCGGAGCATTGGGTGGGAGGTGTGTCTGACTGTAGATGGATCAGTGTCTCCTGGCACAGCTGGCCTTCTTTTTTAACCAATAAAGTCAAAGAAGCGTTCAAAAAACCATCTCAAAGGCTGGTGCAGCTGAGGGCGGCACTAAGAACTGTCGCCCAGGATGAAGCCTGAAAAGGGAGTCAGACGGGAACCAGGTGAAGACGGGAGCAGGGCTGCTTCTCATCCTGGCTGGTACTCTTAGACTTGGCTGGCCCACAGGAGGAAGATCTCGGTTTCTCTTTTAAATAATCCATATTCCATCAACAAATTCTGATGATTTCCCATTCTATGCTAAGGACCCTGGGAGCATTACAGAAGTGTGATGTGTATTTCTCGCCTTTAGAGGATTTTCAAGCTCCTAGTGATATCAGTATACTAATATCACTAAATGGGCTTCCCTGGTGGCTCAGCTGGTACAGAATTCACCTGCAATGAGGAGACCTGGTTTGATTCCTGGGTTGACAAGATCAGGGATAGGCTACCCACTCCATTATTCTTGGGCTTCTCTGGTGGCTCAGATGGTGAAACATCCACCTGCAGTGAGGGAGACCTAGGTTCAATCCCTGGGTGGGAAGATCCCCTGGAGGGCATGACAACTCACTCTGGTATTCCTGCCTGGAGAATCCCATGGACAGAGGAGCCTGGTGGGCTACAGTCCATGGCGTCACAAAGAGTCAGACACGACTGAGCGGCTAAGCATGCACACAAAAATAAGGTTACAGGTGGAGTTAGAGTCGAGAGGAGCAGAAGATGGAATGTTCAAGCGAGTCTTTGAGGAGAGAGGGGGCTTGATTTGGGCCTTGATGGGTAGATAGAACTGGGGAAAGAAAATACCACCAAGGAAAAATGCAGTGTGTGCTGAAGCACCAAGGCAGAAACGACAGAAGAGTTCGTGGAACAGGAAGACCACGCTGCCTGGAGGAGGTGGGGTGGGAAGTGATGACGGCTAATAGGTGGCATAGAAAGACATTTCCTGAGCGTTTCCTGAGATCTCTAGCCAGGCAAGGTGCACAGTGAGGGAGAAGATGGATTCCATGTTTGAGTAATCTCGAATCCTCTTTCTGAGAGTCCCATCTGTGCTATGAAAAACCCTGCAATAAAGAAATCCTTTCATTGATGTTAATCTAGAATTTTTTTAAAGCATACATCTTCACAGTTATTGTTATTTTTTAAATATCCATTAGTAAACTTTGGAACTAGTTTTCCAAGACTCACACACTGGAAGACGTAAGCACAGAAAACCAACATCTTGGGCTTTGGGGTCAGATCAGTTCTATTCCCAACTCAGTACTTGTTAGCTGGTGACAAGGGTCAAATCACATCATCAGTCTATCCCATTCCATGGAGGGTTGTGAAAATAAAGCATAGGGTGAGTGGGGCAGACACAGTCTTACTAGAGTCAGCGCTGAATGAGGGTTGGCTGCACCAGGTCACCATGGACTTCAGGAACTGGTGGAGTGGCTTCAACTTGAAGCAGTGGGAAATGGGGGTGATCCCCAAAGTAGCCACCTAATGACAGCAGAGCTGACAGATGTGTCTGGACAGAGGGGCAGGATGGATTAGTGGGGGAAACGTGGGAGGGCTTATGAAGGCTAGCGCCCAGGCTAGGGATTATCAAAGATCTCCTTCCCTTGTGCTCCCTCCACGCTTTCTTGGGGTCCCAGCTGAGCAGACTAATAGGGGACTCAATGCTACAGGCAGAGGCTGTAGGATCCAGCCACACTTAGGCTCTGACCTCTCCAAAGTGAAGGTAGCAGGGGCCGGGGACCTGGATTCACCTCCCCGTCCCCAGAAGGCCAGGCAATCATGCAGCAGCTGCGCCTCCTCTCCTGTGACTCTGACATGGTGAAAGCCTGGCTCCCCAGGGGCTGGTGCCTTAGATCCAGCACAGATGATGGGCACTGCTCCACCCTCACACGCTTGGGCACATCATCAACACGGGGAGCGATTAACAGGGACTAAAGGGCAGGCAGGTCTGCCTTTCTTGCTGTGCCCGGCCATGCCTTGTGGCCCCGGTCCCCTTCCTCTCTTGCTCCCAGCAACCCCATTCATGAGGCTGCAGCCCAGCTCACCCAACCATGTGCTTACAGGTACTTGGGCCACCAACATAGAGATGATGTGTGTCCCTTTTATCTGGGACTCCTGCATGCTTTTTCTCTCTCTCTCTCCTTTTTATCTTACTGACTTTTAAATGCAAAAACAACAAACATTTACTGAGCGCTTGCTTGAGACCCATCATCCTGCTCTGTTTCATTGTATTTATTTAGCAAACACTCATGTAACATTTACAATATGTCAGAAACTATTCTAAATAATTTCCAAATATTAACTCAATCGAACATACAATGAAAGGATGAAAGTGATAAAAGTGAAAGTTGCTCAGTCATGTCCGACTCTTTGTGACCCCAGTGGAGTAGACAGTCCATGGAATTCTCCAGGCCAGAATACTGGAGTGGGTAGCCTTTCCCTTCTCCTGGAGATCTTCCCAACCCAGGAATTGAACCCAGGTCTCCCGCATTACTGGCGGATTCTTTACCAGCTGAGCCACAAGGGAAGCCCAGGGAAAGTTAGCAGAGGATACAATGCTTAAGGTATTACTCCTACTACTATTTTTTAATTTTTTTCAGATAAAGAAACTGAGGTGCAGAGACATTAACTAACTTGCCCAATTGTCACTCAGCAGTTAAGTAGAGATTCTATCCCAGGGACCTAGTTTTGCAGCCTATGCTTTTTAGCCATTTTGTTTTCTTGTATCTTTTGCATCTGAGCACATGAATTTTTATAATTAGCAAAAACAAGCCTCAGCAAAATGGCGGCCTGTTCGAGGTCATGCAGAAATGAGTCATACATTTGACCTTAGGTCTTCCCACTTCAGGTCCAAGACTCCTTCCCTCCATGAGGCTGACTGTCTTCTCTACAGCCCCCTTCTCTTGCAGTCCTGTATCTGAGAGGCAGACTGTGAGGGGAGGCTGGTGCGGGGGCAGGAGATGGGCAGGCCCCAGAAAGGACCATTTCCTGAATAGAAGCACACTCTCAAGCTAGAGGTAAGGTGTGAGATGGGGGCTGTCAAGGCAGGGGCCCGTGGGGGAGAGGCAGGGCCAGGAGCTCTGGGTGGTGTGAGCGCTCCCGATTAACACTGGCAACTCCAGGCAGGGTTCCTGTCCAGACGGCTCTCACCACCCTGCTGGGCAGGCAGAGTAGACAAGCCTGGAGCCCCGAGGAGGGATGGGAATGCCTGTTCTGTGCTTAGACTTGAATATGCTTGTGAGTCTCCTGGCTCTGTTACATGCAGGTCTGATTCAGTAGGTCGGGAGTGGGGCCCGAGGTTTCACATTGCCAACAAGCTCACAGATGCACTGCTGATCTGAGGACCACACTGACCATCGACCTGTCCCAGGGGTGTTCTCTCTGTAGGTTTCAGGCCTGTATTTGTGGAAGGCCAGTGGCTGCAGTTTACAGAGGTCTTGATGGATGCTTCCTTTTGCCGGTTCTGGGAGAGAAGGGAGGAAGCAGAGGGATTCTGTCTGAGAAGAAGCAAAGGCTTTGCTCTGCCACTTTTCTTAGACACCTTTGCCCTTCTGCTGCATTCAAAGCCTCAATTCCTTGCAAGGCTAGCCTGAGAAGCCCACCTCTTCCAAGCCCTTTCTGACCTAGTCAAGCCCTCAAGCATCTCTCCATAGCAACACGTTGCTTTTTAATCTCTTGCCATCTCCCCTTGCTTCAGATTGCCTTAGACTGTTGCTGTAATGGCCTCATATGCATATTTCCTCCCTCCGCAGCCAGACTTCACAAAAGCCTCCTATTCCTCTGTCCTCAGGTCAAGGACCTTGCCGGAACCTAGGATGTGTTCCAAAATGTTAAATAAATGAATTAACCGAATGAAGTGAATCATCTTTCAAAACTTTACTTTCTAATGAGGCTCCCTCAGAGGAATGTTTAGCAATCCCTTCAAGTGTTAGGTAAATAGTTTTAATCTGTTCACATTTTCAAGGTCTTTCCCAATGGTCTGTGTTTCAGGGTGGGGCAAGAAAGCAGAGAGGGCCGGCTGGAGAAATTTCACAGGACACAGAGAGCGGCCAAGGAAGCTTGTGCACTGACTCACTTATTCAGGAGGATGCAAGGTCTGCAGCCTGCAGCTGGGAAGTGATCCTTGGCCAGACCCACAGCTCACCGCTCCCCTTCTCCTTGACGTTTCACAGGTCATATTTCAGCCTCAGTAAATGCCATAATCTCCTGCTCGGATTCCGTTTATATGCCAAGACTGTGATCGCAGATTCCCAAGAGGGTTTATCAAATCCATGAAAATGTGCCCCTCTCTCCCCTGACGGGGAGATTTCCTAGGGAAAAATTGAGGGCCCTAATAAGCTTTCTTGCTGTCTAATCAGCCACCCGAGGCAAACCCCAGCAGCCCTAGCTCCCAGGTAGCATGATAGATGCGGGCCCCGAGCGCAGCTCCTCAGAGCCAGCGCTGCGGATGCAAGGGGCACACGGCATGTCTGCTTGCGCGCTCCCTGGGCAGTGTCCCTCCAGGACTCCCGGGGACTGAGGTGGTTCCGTACCATCGGGGAGGCTCAGGCCGCATAGGCATTATTTTCTCATCAAAGACCACCCGTCTGTGGCCTAGACTGCTTTAGAACTCCCTTCTTCCCCTGCTGTCTCTTCTCTCTCCGTAAGAGCGGAAGTGGGGGCATCAGTAAGAAGGTTGGACGTTCTGCACGTTTGTTAGACTTCCAGCTTCTGTTTTGGCCAAAGGGTCTGTCTGGGCTGCAATGGATACTGAGGAACTCTGGAGTCTCATTGGTGAAGGAGTTTGGGGAGCAGCTGCTCCTAGCTGGGCTGATATTGCATTGCAAGAAATGCTCAAGATCCTGTTCTAAGGCACAGAAGTTGGGGCTAAAGAATACACTGCTTGCCCTTGACCTTCTTTCTTACCTCAAAGACCACGACCACACTCCCCTGAGCCCTGCAGTCAGCCAGCCTCCCCACTGTCAACCCCTGGTAAATCCCTTTTTTGCAGGTACTTCTGAGCTCACGGATGGCTTTTGAACAGCTTCCTTGTGTTCATGTCCTTCCAGATTTCCAGCGGGATGAAGGCTCAGATGAAGAGTTCCAAGAACAGATGGGAGGCTGTCATTACACGTTACTGATACACAGAGCTGCTTCAGCCTCACACATGCCAGCATGCTCAGCCACACTCGTAATTCTTCCTCTGTTCCCCAGCCGGAGCCAGGAGCTCAGCCAGTTTTGGCAAGATGTAAAAGTGAGAGCTTTCTAGGGGCATTTATATAAAATATGTGAGGATTGATGATGAACTAGGGAATAAAACCTTTCTTTTTCTACTAGGAGAGAAAATACTGTTAATCCAGTTCCCTTGAGAGAACCAAAATCAGAGAAGTCAAAAATTGCTTGCCCAACTTGGGTGCCCTTGTGATTATGTAATGCGGGAGCCTTCTAGAGAGAGGCTTTTTCTGGTCCAAGAGCACCCTGATGGCTACAGGATGTCCTTGATAAAGAACATTCTAGCAGCCCCACAAGGTCATGTCTCAGTCCTTACTGAGCCACAGGGACCTTCCATTTCAACTTTCTGTAATTGACAGAGGAACGTGCACATTGGACAGAGGTGAGAAACGACTAGTCAGTGGCTCATTAGTGGAGAAATTGAGAACTCAAGTCAGGTATAGGTCAGTGCTTTTTCAAGAAATGACAAAGACCCTAGGTTGGAGATATTTTTTTTCCCTAGCAGAAAGGCAGTGGCTTCTTTGCAAAATTTTATTAGAAAAGCCCAGAATTTTGCTTTATGCACAGCCCCAGGACCCAGGGGGAAGGAGCAGTGACCCCATGGAGACTAAACCAGACCTGCCTGTGACTTTTGAAGATCTCCCACAGAGGCATGGCGTCAGCAGTGGCCTGTTGTAGGGACAGGGACACTGGCAGCAGCAGGCCTGAGAGGGGCATGCTGGCCTAAATCCTCTCGGAGCTTGTCGTTAGCCCTACCAAAGAGCCTATAGACTCCAGGACTCGGTTGTCTCAGGTCAAACAACTAACAGGGAGGGATCACAGCCCCACCTATCAGCAGACAATTGGACTAAAGATTCATTGAGCATGGCCCTGCCCACCAGAGCAAGAACTAGTTTTCCCTATAGCCAGTTCCTCTCAAGGAACTTGTACAAGAAGCTTGTACATGTCTCTTATCCTCATCCATCAGAGGGCAGGCAGAAGAAGCAAGAACTCCGATTCTACAGCCTCCAGAAAGAAAATAACAGTCACAGAAAGCTAAACAAAATAATCACATGGACCACAGCTTTGTGTAACTCAATGAAGCTATGAGCCATGCCACGCAGGGCCATCCAAGATAGATGGATCACGGTGGAGAGATCTGACAAAACATGGTCCACTGGAGAAGGGAATGGCAAAACACTCCTGTATTGCTGCCTTGAAAACCACATGAACAGTACAAAAAGGCAAAACAGTATGACACCAGAAGATGAGCCCTCCAGGTCTGTAGGTGTCCAATATGCTACTGGGGAATAGCAGAGAAATAGCTCCAGAAAGAATGAAGAGGCTGGGCCAAAGCAGAAATGATGGAAGGTGGTGTATGTGTTTGATGGTGAAAGTAAAGTCAGATGCTGTAATGCACAATATTGCCTAGAAACCTGGAACCATAAATCAAGGTAAATTGGATGTGGTCAAGCAAGAAAAAACATTGACATCTTAGGAATCAGTGAACTAAAATGGATGGGAATGGGTGAATTTAATTCAGATGGCCATTATATCTACTACTGTGGGCAGGAATCCATTAGAAGAAAGGGAGTAGCCCTCGCAGTCAACAAAAGAGTCTGAAATGCAGTACTTGGGTGCAATCTCAAAATGACAGAATGATCTCAGTTCATTTCATTTCCAAGGTAAACCATTCAACATCACAGTAATCCAAGTCTAAGCAAAAACCACTAATGCTGAAGAAGGTGAAGTTGACCAGTTCTGTGAAGATCTACAAGGCCTTCTAGAATTAACACACAAAAAATGATGTCCTTTTCATCATAGGGAATTGGAACGCAAAAGTGAAAATTTCAAGAGAAACCTGGAATAACGGGCAAGTTTGGCTTTGAGTACAAAATGAAGTAAGGCCAAGGTTAATTTAGTTTTCCCAAGTGAAGACACTAGTCATAGCAAGCATCCTCTTCTAACAATGCAAGAGATGACTCTACACATGGATATCATGAGATGATCAATACTGAAATCAGATCAATTATATCCTTTGCAGCTGAAGATGGAGAAGCTCTATACATGATCTGATTGTGGCTCAGATCATGAACTCCTTACTGCAAAATTCAGGCTTAAACTGAAGAAAGTAGGGAAAGCCACTAGACCCTTCAGGTATGACCTATATCAAATCCCTTATGATTATACAGTGGAGGTGATGAATCAGTTCAAGGGATTAGATCTGATAGACAGATTGCCTGAAGAACCATGGACAGAAGTACATAACATTGTACAAGAGGTGGTGATCAAAACCATCCTCCAGGGAAAAAAAAAATGCAAGAAGACAAAGTGGTTGTCTGAGGAGGCCTTACAAATAGTGGAGAAAAGAAGAGAAGAAAAAAGCATGACAAAGGGAAAGATATACCCAACTGAATGCAGAGTTCCAGAGGATAGCAAGGGGAGATGAGAAAATCTTCTTAAGTGAACAATGCAAAGAAATAGAGAAAAACAATAGAATGGGAAAGACTAGAGATCTCTTCAAGGTAATTAGAGATACCAAGGGAACACTTCATGCAAAGATGGGGACAGTAAAGGACAGAAATGGCAAGGACGTAACTGAAGTAGAAGAGATTAAGAAGAGGTGGCAAGAATACACAGAATAACAGCACACAAAAAAGCTCTTAATGACCTGGATGACCGTGGTGGTGTGGTCACTCACCTCAAGTCAGACATCCTGGAGTATGAAGTCAAGTGCGTCTTAGGAAGCATTACTACCAGCAAAGCTAGTGGAGGTGATGGAATTCCAGCTGAGTTAGTTCAAATCCTAAAAGATAATGCTATTAAAGTGTTGTACTCAATATGCTGACAAATTTGGAAAACTCAGCAGTGGCCACAGGACTGGAAAAGATAAGTTTTCATTCCAATCCCAAAGAAAGTTCAGCTACCACACAATTACACTCATTTCATATGCTAATAAAGTGAAAGTTACCCAGTCGAGTCAGACTCTGCGACCCATGGACTACACAGTCCGTGGAATTCTCCAGGCTAGAATACTGGAGTGAATAGACTCTCCATTCTCCAGGGGATCTCCCCAACCAAGGAATTGAACCCAGGTCTCCCACATGGCAAGAGGATTCTTTACCAGCTGAGCCACCAGGGAAGTATATGCTAGCAAGGTTATGCTCAAAATCATCATAGCTGGGCTTCAACAGTACATGAACTGAGAATTTCCAAATGTACAAGCTGGATTTAGAAAAGGCAGAGGAACCAGAGATCAAATTGCCATTATCTATTGGATCATAGACAAAGCAAGGCAATTCCAGAAAAAAACATCTACTTCTGCTTTATTGACTATGCTAAAACCTTTGACTGTGTGCATCATAACAATCTGGAAAATTTGCAAAGAGATGGGAATATCAGACCACCTGACCTACCTCCTGAGAAACTGCTATGCAGGTCAAGAAGTAACAGTTAGAACTGGACATGGAACAACAGACTGGTTCCAAATAGGGAAAAGAGTATGACAAAGCTGTATATTGTCACCCTGTTTATTTAACTTATATGCAGAGTACATAATGGGTAATGCTGGACTGGATGAATCATAAGCTAGAATCAAGATTACTGGGAGGAATAGCAACAACCTCAGATATACAGATGATAGCACTATAATTGCAGAAAGCAAGGAGGGACTAAAGAGTCTCTTGATGAGGGTGAAAGAGGAGAGTATAAGTGCTGACTTAAAACTCAACATTCAAAAACTAAGATCATGGCATCCAGCCCCATCACTTCATGGCAAATAGATGGGGAAAAAGTGGAAATAGTGACAGATCTTATTTTCTTGCATTCCAAAATAACTGCAGACAATGACTGCCTCCATAAAATTAAAAGACATTTGCTCTTTGAAAGAAAAGCTATGACAAAACTAGACAGCATCTTAAAAAGCAGAGACATCCCTTTGCTGACAAAGGTCCATATAATCAAAGCTATGTTTTTCCCGTAGTCATGTATAGATGTGAGAGTTGAACCATAAACAAAACTGAGCACTGAAGAATTGATGTGGTGCTGGAGAAGACGTTTGAGAGACCCTTGGACAGCAAGGAGATCAAACCAGTCAATCCTAAAGGAAATCCACCCTGTATATTCATCAGAAGGATTGATGCTTAAACTGAAGCTCTAGTACTTTGGCAAACTGATGCAAAGAGCCAACTCATTTGAAAAGACCCTGATGCTAGGAAAGATTGAAGGCAAAAGGAGAAGTGGGTGGCAGAGGATGAGATCATAGGATGGCATCACTGACTCAATGAACATGAGTTTGAGCAAACTCTGGGAGATAGTGAAGGACAGGGAAGCGTGGTATGCTGTAGTCTGTGTTTGCGAAGAGTCAGACATGACTTAGTGACTGAACAACAACAGTAGTTTAAGAATCTCCATTAGGAGAGGGCATTATTTATCTCCTGGATTATCTAATACTTTTAGCAAAATAAATAAATAAATAACTTTGTCCTTCTTCAAATGGTTTGAAGAGACAGAAAGCAAAATAGTTTTCCTTGAGCTTTATTTCTTCATGAAACTTGGTCCTAAGCCCTTGAAACCTTGATAGAAACAGTGAAGTTTGAAATAGTAAAGCTTGAACTTGAAAGCTGTCCAAGGGCCTGGATTTTCCCTTTTCCTGTCCTGTGGGAATTGAAGCCCACATGCATGTTTGATGCAGTGTTCTTGGAGAGCGATCATGGGGTACAGACATTTTGAAACCAAGCGCTAACCTGCCAGGGAGGTGACGGAGACATGTTTGCTCTGAGGAGCCCCAAGGTCCCCGAGTCAGAGATTTGTCTGTGTGGTTAGCATGGCTACATCTCCTCAGATCCTTTCCTTTGAGGCAGTGTTTCTCTTCTAAGTATGAGTTTAGGCTGAACTGTGCCCGCAGACCATTGCTCATTCTCCTGGTGCGTCTTTGTTCTTGTTTGAAGTGGTCCTCCCAGTGGATGATGGGCTCAGGCCTAGGAGCCAGCAGGGAAGGGTGGCCAATCTAACCTCCACCTCACACTGGAGACGTGGCCGCCGCAGGAAGTGACTCAGAGTCAGGAGACTCAGCCCACGCTCCCCTGTGGTTTACCCACCATCGTGTGACGGGTAACCGAACACCTTCCACGTTACGGAAGAGGGCGAACAAGGGTAGCAGATGAAAGAAATAAAGGGCGCTGGCAGATTTTCAGGTCTTCAACGAGAAAAGCCTGGGACGGGCAGGACTGAGTGTGGAAGACAATTACGGGGAAGAGGAGAAAGGATTTGGAGGCAGACAGCATCTAGGGGATTAAGGAGAGGGGATAACGGATACCATCTCCAAGAGTTCTGCAGTGACCTTAACTGAATAAAGGAATTTGGGAGAGGGGAATCATTGGAGGTCTGCCTCTGCTCTCAGCTGTGACAGAACCACCCCCCCCCAACCCCACAACACAATAGCCACCCTAGCCGACGGCCACGCCCTCCCCCAAACACACTGGGGCCGGTGTGAGTGGATTTGCTGCCTCCTGGTCTTTATTTTTCTGTGGGTTGGCCTTTGATTTCCTAGGGAATGGCACATTTATTGTAAAGTAGCCATGCAGAGATAAGGTAGATAGACTGGTGTACAGGGGAAACAATGCAGTAAGAAGATGAGAGTTGGCAGCCGCTATGCCAAAAACAAGAGAAAGAAGCCTCACTCCCTTCAGGAAGCTGACATCTTCTTGACACATTTACGTAAATTGATTTTTTTAAAGTTTGAAACCCTCCGCCCCATTATTCTTATTTTCCTCTCAGATCAATGAGTGCATCTCCATTTGGTTTTCTATAATCAGTGGCTTGCCATGAGCATGTCTCTCCTACAGTTTTGAGACCGGAGGGTAAACTCTTGAGTGCACCCAAGGGAACGGCATAAGCCACACTCGCTGCATCTGTTTCCATTTTCACGTATCCAAGTCTTCCTAAAGAGAGGTATTCCTTAAGTCAAGGACCCTTCTGGAAAGCCCCCGTCAGCCCCAGGCTCAGGTGCACAGCTGGGCTAGGCTTTGTCTCCAGGGTCCCTTGACAGTAATGGGCTCCCTTCTCACCAGGTGCTGACCCAGCCTCTGGGAACAATGGATGCACCCACCAGCCTTCCTCAGGAGTCACTGAGTTCTCCTTTCGACCTTGCCTTTCAGAAACTGATCCTTATGAACCATCAGGATGGGGTAGGGGCAGCTGAGATAGCTCACAGCGGCAAGTTGACCCCTGAGCTGTGTCTGCTCGGAGGCACTATAACCCCAGAGCTTTAGGGTTCTGAGGGTACTGATTTAACAAATCATATGTTTAAACAATGTGATGGCATACTGCTGTTTGAGGGGTTGTGAAGCACATTTCAAAATAATGGGGGAAAATAATGAACACCTCTCACAGTGCATTTAAGTGACGCATACATTAGGAGGTGATGGGGGTGGGATGCTCGTATTCCTGCATAATGAACGTTTGTTTTTTTCCCTATTCTTTCATATTGCTTTCACTTCATGTTTCAGAAATGGTCACTGAGTGAGCAAAACTCTGAGCACTTTGTAAACAGAAGGAAAACGGCAGCTGATGGCTCCTCACCAGGCTCACAGAGAGGCTCAAACTGATGTTCTGATGCAGGGAGGGATGCAGAGGGTAGCCCAGTACCCTCCTGTTCCCAGATCTCATCCTTCACCTGCCATGGGAAACATTCTCTTATATAAAGCAGGACTATTTCTCTAGAGGAAGTGGTGTAGAAAGCTTCTCGTGGGCAGGAGCATTTTGGCACACACAGGCAGGCCTCACCGGTTCTGTTCCAGGGCACTGCAATAAAGCCAATATCACAGGATTGGTCATGTGATTTTTTGGGTTCCTTAGTGCCTATAAACTGCTTCCCTGGTGGCTTAAACAGTAAAGAATCCATCTGCAATGGGGGAGACCCAGGTTCGATCCCTGGGTTGGGAAGATCCCCTGGAGGAGGGCATGGAAACCCACTCCAGTATTCTGACCTGGAGAATCCCATGGACAGAGGAGCCTGGCAGGATTCAGGACATGGGGTCGCAAAGAGTTGGACACAACTGAGCAAATAAGCACAGCATAGGCATATAAAAGTAATGCTCACATTATAGCATAATCTATTAAGTGTATACGCTGCTGCTAAGTCGCTTCAGTCATGTCCGACTCCGTGCGACCCCACAGACGGCAGCTCACCAGGCTCCCCCATCCCTGGGATTCTCCAGGCAAGAACACTGGAGTGGGGTGCCATTTCCTTCTCCAACTAAGTGTATATACCTTGATTAAAAACTACTGATAAAAAGGCTAACCATTGTCTGAGCCTTTAGCAAGTCACAGTAGTCACATCAAAGATCACTGACCACAGATCATTGTAACAAATACAGTAATCATGCAAAAGTGTGAAGCATTATGAGAATTCCCCACATGTGACACAGAGACACGCAGTGAACAAACAATGTTGGAAAGATGGCACCCATAGACTCACCCGAGGTGAGCTTCCCTGGTGGCTCAGACCGTAAAGAATCTGCCTGCAATGCAGGAGACCCAAGTTCAATCCCTGGGTCAGGAAGATCCCCTGGAGAAGGAAATGACAACCCAGTCCAGTATTCTTGCTGGAGAATTCTATGAACAGAGAGGCCTGGCGGGCTCCCCGGTCATGGGGCCGCAGAGAGTCAGACACGACTGAGTGGCTAACACCTTCATAGAGTCGCTGGGTGCAGGTGTGGCAACTTTCAATTTTTAAAGAATGCAATCTCTGCAAAACACTGTGAAAGGAAATATGCTTGTCTTTGTTACCCAGATTATGTTCTACGAAGACTATGGGCCAGGAGGGAATGAGGCACAGGATTGGTGAGTTTTGATTCAGGGCAGTGGGTTAAGTGAGGGCGTGGAAGGGAACAGGCTCACAGGACATTACAAGTTGTTAAGACAGGGGCTCAGGTTCGCGCCCACATCCCTGCCTTCTTCTTTACCTAACCTCTCCCTGCTGCCTGAATCCAACTTGTTCCCTAACATCACTCGGTCACTGGTGTTTCGGGCTTGCTTGTAAGGGTTTCCCCTACCAGCAAGTGCCTTCCCTCTCCCCACGTTTCTTAGCTACCTTCTCCTCTGCCCTGCACTTTTCTTATCTAGGCAGAGTCATAGCCTGACTTCGGGAGGCCCTGTGCTGTGTTGTGCTCAGTCACTCAGCCGTGTCTTACTCTGTGACCCCATAGACTATAGCCCAGCAGGCTCCTCTGTCCATGGGATTCTCCAGGCAAGAGTACTGGAGTGGGTTGCCATGCCCTCCTCCAGGGGATCTCACCAACCCAGGGATCGAACCCAGGTCTCCCACTGCAGGTGGATTCTTTACCAACTGAGCCACTAGGGAAGCCCATGAATACTGGAGTGGGTAGCCTATCCCTTCACCAGGAGATGTTTCTGAGCCAGGAATCAAACGGGGGTCTCCTGCCTTACAGGTGGGTTCTTAGGCAATATCATCGCTATGAACCTCTCTTCTAAAAAACGTAATTGAGAATCATATTTTGCAACCACATTAGTATACAAGGCTGAATTTATTGTTATATAACCATTGTACTTCTATTCATTTTTTTCTTCCGGTTTTAAAAACACTTAAAATTAAAAATAAATTATCAAACGCTCTTAAAAGCATTGTGGGTCCTGGGCATGTGCCTTGTGGGCCTAATGGATAAGGCGGCCCTGCATCCAATGGGCCTTCCCTGCCTCTCTGGCTGGCTGGGCAGCCCTCCTGGGCTGTTTTCATAAATTTCCCTCAGGTATTGCCCTTGCCACACCACTAAACCGGGTGCTTCTTGAGAAGAAAGAACTGTGCTTTATTCTCACCGTGGAACCCAGAACAAAATCCAGGGATGGCCCACAAGCAGCCTCCTCCATATACCCATGAAGAGCTGGATGGTGGAGGAGATCAGAGCTGGAGGCGTGTCCTCAGGGACAAGCAGGCACAGGTCAGCCGGGGTTGCCGCTGGGCTGAATGGATGGGAGGGTTTTGTAGACCTGCCTTGCCTGTCTCATCCTTTCGCTGAGGGTCTGAGCTGCCTACAGGCAGGCACAGAGCAGCAGCAGCCGCCAAAGTGGCCTGCAGATTCAAGAGGGAAGGCTCAGCCGCTGTAGCCTCGTAGCATCCTGCCCTAGAGGGGGCCACCTTGCAGAGTACGGCAAAGCCGCTCTGCCTGCGAGGAGGCTCTGTGTGCCCCCAGAAAAATGCAGTGACAAAAACAGAGCAACAGTTAAACTTGAGCCATTTCATAAGTACAGTTTGGGGTCAGTTTGGCCCGAGGGGAGAATGTAATTGCAAAGCTCCTATGTCTCAACTGCCTGAGGCTAGAAATTGGAGAGGGGAGGTGGGGAGACTCGGATGTTGAATGTTGATGACAAGCAGGAGTAAAGGTTGAGGATGGAGCAAGGCCCGTCAAAGACTGGGGTTAAAATGCTGCTAGGGTCACTTCCGGTGAGTGCTTTGAGTTCATATTTCTCCTTCCAATGATCCTGGGCTGAGGAGGATGATTGGCATCGTGTTTCAGAATTTGTCCCCTAAAAAATTAAAAGCCTAGTAGGGTATCAGGCCAACAACCTACTACGATACTGTTTGGCATAAGAGAAAAAGAAGTTTAAGTTAGGGTCCTGACTATCAAATAAGTTGGAGTCCAATCTGAACAAAACAGATCATGTGTTTTGTCCTGGAAAGAAAGATTAGTGCAGAGTTGGAAACCAGGTAGACCTGGCAAAGGGCAAGAGGCAGGCGAACAGAGAAGTGAAAGAACCCAGCCTCTTTTTCCACCCGATTGCTCTAAGGGTGCGGGGCTAGAACAGCCCTAAATCTGCATCTCTAGACCCAAACTCCGGGAGTTGGTGATGGACAGGGAGGCCTGGCGTGCGGTCCATGGGGTCACAAGGAGTCGGACACGACTGAGCGACTGAACTGAGACCTCATCCCATCCCTGAGCCCCGAGTCCAATTCTATCAGCATGTGGGATATACTTTTCATAAAAGATCTCAAATTCTGTCACCTAAACAGGCCTCACCCTTTCCCTCCCCCTCCTGCTGATGTCCCTTATGCATTAATGGTTCTGTCACTCTCCAATGAGATCAGAGTTTCAGGATCTTCCAAGACTTCTTGTTCTTCCCCTTGTATGCTGGTTTAATTGGTACCATGGCCTCACGAGTTCTTTTGTCAGTCACACCTGGGTAAAATCCTGTATTGCCTTTTCTATTCATAGGCCACCCCCTTAATTTCATCACGTCTCACCTTCTTTGGGATCCTTCAAGTGTTCTCCTACTTGTTTCTTCTTAGCGTGACTTCAGCCTCTGTACTGGCATTCAAATCATTTTACCTACAGTGTTCTGCCCCAATGTCTCCAATAGCTTTTCATCGCCTCCTAAAAAGAAGTCTTCACTCATGCATTCTAGAGAAGTGGTTAAGAAGAAAGGGCTCTGGTGTCATAGAGACTCAGTTTGAGCCCTGGTTCTATCATTTATTACCTGCATGACATTTGATGAGTGAACCACGCTAATCCTGGCTGTTAAAATTTAGATGAGAATTCTATCTACATCATGGTATTTCTGAAAAGATGCATGCACTTAACACAATGCCTGACACAAATCAGTGCTGTTTAAGGAACTATTATCACTAGTAATTAGGATTTTTTTGTCTCTTATCAGTCGCACTACATATATCATTAAAAAAACATAGCTGGTGGTAATTCCCCTACACTTACCTTATGTATGCTTAGCACGTGAGGCTCTTCATTTGTCTCCTATAGGGTAGGCTCTGAAATTTCTGCTGCTGCTGCAGGCCTGGTACCCAGGACATCGGGGGAAGGACTCAGTACCAACTGCTCCCTGAGCCCGGTCTGCCTGTGTCACTTACATTTCCCAAGCCACAGGTTCAAGATGCTTCTTCAGCTTTGGATTAGCTCTGATCTTTTCTTCAACACCTGCAGCCTTCCTTGAACCCCCACCAGATGAGTTGCCCTGGAAACCCACATTATCCTTGCCAATCTGTGCATCTTCATCCCTGGTGTGGCATTTTCTCTTCTCCCAACAGGAAGGACCATCTCCACATGAAGCACTATCATCGCCTGATTCTGAGGATGAGGCTGCACACCAGAGCAGTTAGGCCCTGGGGGCTGGAATCAGATAAACTTCCTTTTGATTTTTGACTTCAATGTGACCTTGGACAATTTATTCAAAGTCCTCCTTATTCATCTATAAAATGGAGATAGTCATATCATCTTACCTTGTGTTTCCCTAAACACAATGTCTGCTAAATACACAGTGAGTTTGTTTAGGAACGTGGTCCCGGGCAGAAGGAACACAAAGACATGGAAAGTGAATCAGGGTAAAGGGGGCAGACAAGGCAATAGGAGAAGTCATGATGGAGTTGGATACTGCACACAAGCCTGGCCCAGGATCCCACTGGAATTTCAAATCAGAACTAGCTGTTCAGGGGAACAAAAGCAGAAGCACTTAGCCATCATTTTGTCACTCTTTGGTCTAGGGTGACCTCCACTGGGTGTCAACAGCTATCCCTTCCAGATCAGATCCCTGAATGCCAAGGTGGAAGCCGGAGAAGCTCTGGGGCAGGAAGTGAGTGATGCTTGGTGAAGGGCTCAGGTACCGTGCTGTCGGCCTGTGCTTGAGCAAAGCTAGTGCAGGCCCTTGTGGGACTAGTCCTGCAGAAGCTGCGGCATAAGAAGTGAAGCCTAGGGAAGCCCATGCACATCCCTATGTCCCAGACAAATGACTTCACATGAGGAACTATATAGGTAAAGGCTAAATTCCCTGAGGCACATGATAAACGTTTCTTTCCCCCAAACCTTCCCTTGTTTTCCACCAAATTAGAACAAAATTCAAAATCCCTTTCCCTGACCACTAAGCCCGCACCCCGTCTGAGCAGTCTCATAGACTTCATTTCTGCACTCTCCCCTTGGGTCATTCCTCCCCATCTTCATCTTGCAGGCTGGACCACGTGCCCACCATGTGCTACTATGCCTGCTCTGACACTAACACACTCTGAATCTGCTTTGGCCTCAGGGCCTTTGTGCTTTCTACTGCCACTGCCTAGAACGTTCTTTCCTTGGATGCTTGCATGGCTTCTCCTTCCCTTCATTCTGTTCAAATATCTCACTCCACCCCTCTGCCCCAAGAAACCTTTCTTGGCCACTTCATCTAAAATAATACTTCTAGTATTATAGCCACACTATTTCTTTATCATGCCCCTCATACCATTTACTATTCATGATGTGATAATAGGAGAAATGTATCTGTTATCTATATCCTCTTTTAGAATATAAGCTCTATAAAGAACTTTGTCTATTTTGTGCCCTGCTCTATTTCCAGTACCTAGAATAATGTCTGGCACATAATGACTGCACACCACATGATTCTTACATGAATGAATGAATGGTATGTACTGTCAGCGCCTCATTCCCTTTAGATACTGACATGTGAACAAACGGTCATCATCTCTTGCCCCTGTCAGGGCTGGTTGGTTCCATCCCCCGACTCCAGACCTTGCTCTGAGATTTCCTCCCCTTCCTTCCCTGCCTCCCTGTGCTCTTGAAATCTCACAATATCTTTCCGCAGATTTGTCTGAATTATAACAGGTAATGCAGAGAGAAACCATTTTCCATCTTGCTGTGTCACACATATAAGTTTTCCTTTAGAGACAAGGTTAATTTGAAACAGTACATCCCTTCATGCTTCTGGGAAAAAGTGACTATTACTCAATTTGTATGTGAAAATATGTAATAACCTAAGCTTAACCAAATGGTGCTACAGGCATTCTGGAGCTCAGTGATCCTCTCACATGCACCAGTGAAGGTGTGCATATCGGTACGTGTGCACATGCTTACACAGGCACACATCTGCTCAGCTCTCCACAACCAGCCGCCTTCACACCCTTTCCCTTTGTCTCTGCTGCCTGTAAGTATACAATAGCTTTTTAAGTGAACACTTCATAAGGTACTGGATGATACGACACTGGATTGATGGAGTGGTCTCTTGACCACCTGGGGCAGTGTTCCTTCCAAGGTCAGTCTTCCCATTCAGCCCAGGTGCTGAGGGGGCATATATTCTGAATATTTGCATCCCCCTAAAAATTATATTTTGAAATAATAACCCCCAAAGAAGTCGGTATTAGTAGGTGTGGGCCTTGGGAGGTGACCAGGTCATGAGGGTGGAGTCCCCAGGAATGGCACTGGTACCCTTCTGAGGGGTCTCCAGAGAGACCCCTAGCTCCTCTGGCCAGGCAAGAACACAGCAGAAAGGCACTGACTGTGAAGCAGAGATCGTGCTGGTGTCTTAATCCTGGACTTCTCAGATTCTAGAACTATAGGACACAGACTTTTGTGGTTTATAAGCTACCTAGTCTGTGGTGTCTTGTTACTTGAAAGGAGCAAGTCAGGAGACTTCCTCTTCATGCTACTAACCAGCTACTCCCAACCCCACCTATTCTGAGCCATGGTCAGGGAAAGTTCTGCTTATTTTTCATATCTGAAGCACAGTCCCCTGGGGGATGTATTCTATTTTTCTCTGTCCCTGTACTCTCCCTCCATTCAATTTTCCACAGAGGACTTGTCCACCCTGTTAGGCTGATGGTGGTGGAGAGGAAAAGAGCCACCATATAGTGGTGGTAATGGAGCCAGTGATGAACAGGAAGATGGAGGTGGAGGTGATGGTCAGTGGTGGAGGTGGAGGTGGAGGTGATGGAGACGGTGTTGATAGTGGTGGTGGAGGTGGTGGTGGAGTTGGTGCTGGACGCAGTAGTAGAGGTGATACTGGGTGTTGATGGAGGTGCAAGTGGTGTGTGGTGATGGAGGCAGAGACGTGGCGACGATGGTGGAAATGATGGAGTTGGTGGTGGTAGAGTGGAGGTGCAAGTGGTGGTGATGGAGGTGGAAGTGCTGGTTGAGGTGATGCTGGTTGCTGTGGAGATGGAGATGATGGTGATGGTGGCAGCCATGGAGATGAATGTGGCTATTTTGTCAGTCAAAGGATGGGATTAGCAACGGGCACAAAGCGAAAATATCCAGAGTTTCCTCTTACCTCTTCTGAGGAGTAGCTTCCCCTCGTGTAACAGCTGGAAATTTCCTGAATGTCAAAATTTCACTCTCCCAGTTATCATTCAGTCTCCCCACTCTATCACTTGCCTACTCATTCCTCCTATGATGTAATATTTTTAAAAATACTGTTAGAAAATGTGATATTTTGATAAGCAATTGAGGTTCTAATAAGGCATATGTTTTCTGTTTATGTTATAAGCAATGTAGGATTATTTTAGAAAATGTGAAGAAATGGAAGATGCTAAAGATGAAAATAAATTAAAAAATACTAAGAACCAAATACCAAAGATAACCTCAAATTTGCATATTTCTGCATTTTCCCTCTTTAATCCACCTGTCTCCTTCCTTCCTCCCTCCCTCCCTTCTTTTCTTTCTTTTCTTCCTACTATCCTTCTCATCATCTTTTTATCTTTATGTTGTTACATTGAAATTACTTACTATAGTTACATAAAAATTATATATATAAAGCAAGTTTATATGGTGAGATTCTCTCATGCTACTAAAAGTTCCTTCAAAAATGTTCTTAAGGTATGAATAATATTACATCACAAGGATATATATATATATATATTCATAATGTATTTATAGGGTTGAGCACTGAGGTTATTTCCAATTTACTTTTCTCATGGAAAGTTCAGCTTCCCTGAGGCCAGGGGAGAGTTCTACTTCAGGCAGCCCAAAGCATCTCTGGTCCTCTGCACACAGTTATGCATACGCGATCAGAGGGCTTGCAAATGGAAAGCGGAATTGCTGCCTTTGGGGAATTTTCATCTAGTTCGGAGAGAGATTGAAATGAAGTCACAACATTTATAAACTAACACATCATCAGGTCAGAATTACTGCACAGTTGTGCCACAGTATAAAGCCGGTACCTGGGAAAGAGATCAAACTCAGTGGCTCACTCTGGACATCTAGGAGGGATTTCAGGGATCACAATTTATCCCACAAACATCCAAGTCCAGTCACAAGCTGAGGTGCAATTTACTGCCACAGTATATACGTCTAGGAGGGCTTCCAAGGTGGCTCAGTGGTAAGGAATCCACCTGCCAATGCCAGAGATGTGGGTTTGATCCCTGGGTCGAGAAGATTCCCTGGAGAAGGAAATAGCAACCAATCAAGTACTCTTGCCTGGGAAATCCCATGGACAGAGGAGCCTGGCGGGCTACGGTCTATAGGGTCACAGAAGAGTCGGACACGACTTAGTGACTCAACAACAGCATACATCTATGAAGGTGTCATTTTGAAATAAACTTTGAAGAGCAATCATGGTTATGAGTTAGTAGAGAAGAAGGGGTAGGCCATTTCAGATCAGGGAGCGATAGGTCAAGGTTTATGAAAGAAAATCATATTCAGGGCTTGGGAAGCCAGTAAGCTTGACTGCAGTGGAGGAGGCTGTGTAGAAGAGCAGGGAATGGGACTGGTGAGGTGGGAGGCAGGAGGCAACCAGAGACACCAGAGGCCCTGGAGACTGGGGGTGATGTGAAAAAAAGCACTGCCTAAGGAAGACGGTCTTGGCAGCTGTGCTGAATGTATTGGAGTCGGCAGACCCTGGAGACAGGGACATCTGCGTGGAAGGTGCTGAATTAAATCAGGCATAAGCTGACAAGGGCTGGCTGGAGAATGGTGGCAGTGGAACGAAAATAGAAAGGGAAGGCAAGAGAAACATTTTAGCAGCAGAGAAGTCTCCACGTGTAAAGGGCAGATTAGGTAATGGGAAGTGAAAGAAAGAAAACTTAGGAGGGGTTTTGTTGGGTTGAACTGATGGGACAGATCACCGTTGGCTGGAGGAGGGGAGTAGACTGATTCCTGGGCTTGTCCTTTCTGCTGCTTAGATTCCTTTCCCCACAATGCTGTAATGGAGAAGGTGGCATGGCTCTGAAGCCACCATTAGCGGCTGCTGAAAGACCCTCCCAGGGACTGCCAGATATGTAAATTCATCAGGCATACGTGTTCTTATTCTAACACCTTCTCTCTTCTTTGTGAAGCGCTTCCCTGATAGCTCAGTTGCTAAAGAATCCACCTGCAATGCAGAAGACCCCGGTTTGATTCCTGGGTCAGGAAGATCCCCTGCAGAAGGGATAGGCTACCCACTCCAGTATTTTTGGGCTTCCCTTGTGGCTCAGCTGGTAAAGAATACATCTGCAATGTGGGAAACCTGGGTTCAATCCCTGGAGAAGGGAAAAGTTACCCACTCCAGTATTCTGGCCTGGAGAATTCCATGGACAAAAGTCCATGGGGTCGCAAAGAGTCAGACACGACTGAGTGAATTTCACTTCAATCCTCTTCCTAGGACAGGAATTAGAAACTCGGTTTTTATTCTGTTGACTTTGGCTGCTTTTGTTCCTGATCTTAACATATTTTCATCTGTTGGTCCCTGGTCTCACTTCTGATTTCTCCCACTGCTAGATATTTGTCTGGCGCTTCTGAGCCGGGACTGTGGCTGAAGTGGAATTTATGTGTGCATAAGAAGGGCTCAAAACGGCTCCTCCAATGATGTCAATGATTGTTGTATTATTATTCCTAATTTTTATTGAGTAATTTTATTTCAGGTTCTTACATGCATTAATTTTCATCTTTAATGTTAGTTAGGCTTATTCTTTCCATTTTACTGAAAGGAAACAGCAATTCAGGGGAGCAATGTATACTTATCTAAGGTCATCCATTCATCTATGTGGGGTCTGGGAATCCACAGTAAATCAGATAACAGAGTCTCTGCTTTTATTTATTTATTTTTAAATTTTATCACAGTGCCTTTAAGTCAGTTACATCTATACAGAAAAAAGTACCAAGTATCAGCAGGATGTTGTTACCTTCTATTTGGATCTTGAGTTCATCTCTGAAACACTGTTCTCTGCTGTCTTATTTGAAAGTCCTGGAATGGAGAGGCACTGTAAAATCAGGCTGAAAACTTGAGAATCCATCCCTTCCCTTTTCTCTCTGTCAGAACCAGGACTCAGTCATGGATCTCCAAATCTAAATGGCTTAGCGTTTTTATAATGGCTTTCCTTTCATTCCTTTTTGTTGTACTAGCTAATTGCTGTAGGAAATCTTGGCAAAATCCTGCCTTTTCACCATCTATAATGTTTATCTCTGTTGTGTGAAATTGAGATCACTTGGAATCTTCAAAGCACAGTGTGCAGAATCAGAATGGTTTCATGGCGTGCCAAAGCAGGAGGTGAGTCCTGAGAGGGGCTGAGCACCAGAAGCTTTCCCTTAGGTCTCCATTATTAATGAAATGTGGGTTGTCATGGTGATGGGAGAGAAGTGGGATTGAGAGAAGACTTGAGAAAATATTGTAACACTGGGAGCTATAAAATCTATGCAACAGTGTGCATCCTGTGATATGCTTGAGACATCACATCCTTCTCTCCTATGACATATCTCAGACAGTATGAGGTCAATATCATATCCTAGAATTAGTCAAGCCAGGTGGCTCCCTGCCTCCCTTTAGTTAGCTTGGACTCTAAGAGGCCACTGTCAGGGCAATAGATTCTGATAGCTATTACTTGTGATAACCAAAGCCTATGTAAATTATCTATAGAACCCAACTAGGATGTACATTGAGAAGTCCTAGGTGAGGATATCTGTGTCAATAAAGCCTTTGTTTCTGTGCTTTTATACAAAGTGCTCTTGTTTGCTCCCCGACCTACAGAGAAGTAAGAAAAATGTAGACTTGTTAAATATATATAGACACAATTCATGAGGTCTACTTGGGTGACCATATATTCTAAACCTGTTGTCTTGGTATAATCATTAAACATGACTCCTTTCAGTAAAACAAGTGTCTAGACTTGACTGATGCATGGTGATCCATTAGTGGGCTCATGTTGCGATCATGAGATGTATCTGGGAAGGCTTCATATGTCAGCATGGAAGGTACTGGAAGTGACCAGGAAGCCACAGCCACCTGAAGAACTGAATATGATTTCAAAAGAGGGTAATGTTACCATGAGGTGAGGGCGAGAAAAAGGGCACTCCCTGTAGGAGGAATAACACAGGCCAGTACACAGGCCTGTGAAAGAAAGTTTGGGAAAAAGTCAGTGTCCAGTTAGTGGGGCTCTAGAATAGGGTGTAAATAAAGGCAGTACTAGGAATATACATTGAGAAATGCATACTATGGCCAGAGAGTAGAGGACTATGGAATAAAGGGAAGAATTTGAAACTTATTTCAGTACCTGGTAAGGAACAATATAAGATATTTTAAGGAGAGGGAGGGTGAGAGTTGTATGTTTGGATGATTAATCAAGAGAGGAAGAAACAGACAGTGACTTGTTGATCCTTGAAAAAAATGATCCTTGACTCAAGCGATAGTGAGATTGAGAAACAGCCTTAAATGGTTTTTATTATTAAACAGGGGTCTTCCCTAGTGGCTCAGATGGCAAAAGAATCTGCCTGCAATGTGGGAGATGTGGGTTTAGTCCCTGGGTCAGGAAGATCGCCTGGAGAAGGGAATGGCAATCCACTTCAATACTCTTGCTTGGGAAATCTCATGCACAAAGGAGCCTGGAGGGCTACAGTCCATGCGGTTGCAAAGAGTCAGACAGGACTGAGCTATTAACACACACACACACACACACACACACACACACACATTATTAAACAGAAAGTCAACACCACCAAAAATAAACAAATTAAGCAGCAGACTCAATAGATTAGCAACAAATCTAACTGAAAAGAAAAAAAAAAGTAAAAGGAGAAATCAATTAAGGAAGATAAAGAGTAAATTTATTAATGTATTCAGGAGATAGTTCTTTGAGAAAAATGAATTTTAAAATCTTTTGACATTTCAAAGTAAGAAATAAAAATTACAAATATACAACATTTGCAATGATAAGAAAGATATAAGGTCAGTGTAAAGGACATTTTAAAATCCATAAACCAGATTATCCTGACCTATGATAATAAATTTGAAGTACTTAATGAAATTGATGATATATTAGAGAAACTATACACGTAAAATTTGATTTAAAAAAAATAAAGAAAAATAAACATAATAACTCATCTTAAGAATTAGTTCCTCCCAGAAAACCAGTTGCAGAGTATTTTATAGTTGTCTTCTGTCAATTTTTTAAACAACAGTGTGTAATTGATTAGTCTGCCTAGAAAAGAATAGAAATCTTAATTCATTTTAAAAAGCAAGCATTATCATGATACTAAAACTTGACAGAGTGCCACCTCCACAAAACAAAGCCAAACAAAACAGAGCAGAGTACTGGCAGGACAATCTGAGTTATAAATATTGATGTAGCAATCCAAAACAAAAGATTAGTAAATCACATTCATAAGTATATTAAAAGAACTATGGTATCATATTTACCAAGTACAGTTTATTCCAAGATCGCAGCACAATAAATATAACAAGTTAAGGGCTTAAGCCTTAATAGAACTCATTGGAATTCATAAGAAAGCTTCTAAAATCCCAATAGAAAAATGAGCAGGATATGAATGGACAATTCACATAAAATATAAAAAGTGGCTAATAAGCATATGAAAAAGTATTAACCCTGTTAGTTATCAAAGAAATGTAAATGAGGCATCACTTTTTGTAAATCAAATTAGCAAATCTTAAAAATAAATAATAGTAACACAAATGCCAATAAACGTATGAAACTATGCTCAACCTCATTAAGTCAGGAAAATGCAAATCAAAGCCACAATGAAATGTCGTTTTACACCCACTAGCTTGGCAAAAATGGGAAACTGGCAATCCTCAGAGTCTGGGAGAATGTTCAGCAATTAGGAACTCTCTAGTTCTGATAGGGTTGGACAACTTGAAATATAGAGTGACATTACCTAGAAATATTGAAGATGTGCACACCATTGACAAATTCTGCTCCTGAGTATACACCCTTGAACAGAGGGTGTCAAATGTTTTCCCCTGGGCACCCTCTAAAAGAATTCTGAAAAACTATGCACTGCTTGCATAATTTTAAGTTGTCACAAACTTTTCATTGAAGATTTTAATTCAGGAAACAAATATAATTCCTTGTGTATTGACTTTAAATAAAATTAACCAGGATTAAGTTATTTTAAAATTTGAGTTTAATTACTTTATTTCTTAGACCTTTTTTTTTAAAAAATTCCATTTGTCTCTAAATAATTTTATCCAAAATTAATATGGTTTTAAGCTTCAAAGTATTTAATTGATTACCTTACCACCCATCTTTAGAACTGATTTCCCAGGTGGCACTTGTGGTAAAGAACTCGCCTGCCAATGCAGGAGATGTAAGAGACACAGGTTTGATCCCCAGGTTGGGAAGATCCCCTAGAAAAGACATGGCAACCCACTCCAGTATTCTTGCCTGGAGAATCCCATGGACAGAGGTGCCTGGTATGGGGCTGCAAAGAGTCGGACACAACTAAAGTGACTGAGCACACACATCTTTAGAGCAAGAATATGTGCAGCCATTGAATTTGTCAAAGATTTTCATTATGATAATAAGGATCTAAGTAACAAAATGTTCTTATAGATTGAGTTATTACAGTTATTAGCAATAAATAATTGATTCAAATTATATGGATAAACAACAACCTTGTTATATAATTGTTAGTTATGGAAACCAAAATCTTATTGGAAATGTATATTTTCTTGGAAAAGAATTTTGTCAACTGGTTTTGTGTGTCTAAGGACAAATATCATTTTTGGCTAGAATGAGGCAGAGCAAAGCATCACTCTTATTGCTATGTATTGTTTTTATAGATGTAAGTGCTAAGAACCCCTGTTCTTATAAATAAACAGAGGGATAGGAGTGGTTATGTTTAGCACTACCACTCAGCTCTTTGAATTCATTGCTTGCTCTATGCCAAGTATCACCTACTGGTTTATGATTGATGATTTTATCATTGGAAATTATTTTAAATAATCTAGCAGCTGAAAGCTTGGTTTTGTGGACCACAAGGAATTGAAATGCATCTGAACTGCAAAATGATTTGTTATCCATTCATTAAAGTCATTCGCTTTCTCAACATCATCATGAAATTTTAAAATGTCCCTTTGTTTGTCATCCTGAAGTCTTTTATACTCCAATTTAATGCACCATAACAAGAATCTGGGTGAGTGAGAGGGATCCCTTACTTTTGTGAAGTGGAAAAAGAGCTATTAAATAGGAGAGGTTAGAAAAAATTGGTTTAAGGAAAATATATGGATAGAAATAAAAAACTTTGGAAACATTCCCCAAAGTCTGTCTATTTCCAGACTTTGGAGAGCCTCATTTCTCCCTGGGACCATGCACTCTCCAGATTATGTCACTGCCCAGGAGAAACTCTCACCCAAGGATGATACCAGGAGAGAAAGCAGCATCTTCACAGCAGCATTGTCCATAACAGACCCAAACTGGGGACAGCCCAAATATCCATCGACAAGAGCGAGGATAAACCATGATACAGTCATATGATGAAATTCATCTATAGCAGTGAAGTACATGAGTAAAAAAAAAAAAAAGTTGCTGAAAAATTCATACCGTATCATATTTACAAAGCTTGAACATAAGCAAATTCAACATCACATTGATTTCTTAGTGGCAGGGAGAACTGGGATATGTTGGGGAAAAGCACATAAAGAAGTTGCATCCTTGATTGTATTTTCCTACATAACCTGTGTGGCAGGTTTTAATATGTCTACAGGCTTTGAAACTTTCATATATTAGTTTCAAATTGTATGCATGTTTTATACTGCAAATAAGATTAAATATATGATTATATATTTCTTTGTACGTATGAAATAATATACAATTTTAAATGGAAGAAAGTACATGTAGCATTCCATGTTTAGATGGTTTTAGTGAAACCAATACTTTTTTTCACTGCTCTGGGAATAAAAATGGATACTATGTTGCTGGAAAGTGATTTAGAGCTATTTATAAAGACTTAAACTGCTCATAGTTGGGGATTCAATAATACTACTTCTAGGAATATGTCTTACAAATCATTAGCAATGCTATCAAAGATTAACGTTAAAGGGTGTTTATCACAATACTATTTGTAATGGAGGAAAAATGGAAATAACATAAGCAGGCAATCATAGAAGAATGTTTAAATATATTGTGGTAAAGCAATATGATAGATCATTCAGCCATTAAGTCATATTTTTAAATAATATTTAATTAGCAGCATAGCCAGAAAGCTAATGCTTTATTAAGGGAATAAAACTGGAAAACTGTACATCAGGATTCCAATTATTATTGCACATGTGTGTGTTTGAGTGTGCAGTTAGTATGCTTTTATATTATAAAACATTTACATACAATTGAAATGTTGTATAATATCTTCCTATCTTTCTGAGATACCTTCACCTACCTGAGCTGAGAAGAAATCCACTTTCAACTGGATTCTCTCTTTGATTCTTTCCAGCGTGCCACCTCTCTGGTCGCTGAGCCTGAGTCACGTGGAGCCTGATTTACACGCCAAGCCCATCCATATGTATACAAGATGTTACAGTGCAGGTGGTATATACCAGAGAGAGGCAGACTGTTTGAAACCAGGCCCTCGCTGTCTAAATGTCCCAGTCATTCTTAATAGATAATGAATCTTCTCTTTGCCTGGAATGATTTCCCCTCCTTACCGACATCCAAATCCTCTAGTTTCCGGGTCTATTAGCCCCTCTGTTAACCTGTTCTTACTTCATCTCATGACCCCCTCCCCACACACTCAAAATGCCCTTCTTGCTCATATCAGCAGCCCTAAGACCCCACACCACACACTTTATACTTGTACTTGTTATACTAGTGGTCACAGATCACTTTCATTTTGTTAGTACTAATTGTTCTTTTCGTTTAAGCTTCTGGTCACCGAAGTACTTAGTATAGGGCTGGGAACTCAGGTAATGCCCACTACTTAGTGGTGAATTAGTTAACTGATTGAAAAAAAAGAAGCTAAGCGTAGCTTTCAAATGACTTTTCGTATTAGATCTAAAATCCAGAGTCTGAAACATCAGTTTTCATTTTCCCCTCTAACATGGCACCATCTTTTCAATCTGAGTTGGGGTTAAAGATAGTTCCAATACTGAGAAGGAAAAATAGAAAAGCAGGAGGAATGAGGTCCTTTGATGTGCTTGCTACACAGAGAACTAAAGAAAAATGCAAATGATTCCCTTCAACTAGGAGAAGCATATCAATATTAAGAAGTACATGGAAAAGAAGAAAGAGGAAAGAAAAAAATATATAACACTTAACAAGAGGATAATTTAGCTTGTTGGCAAGCACTTAGGAGTCTGGTTCATGAAAAATTACTCACACAATTGCATAGCAGATTTTTCTGGGCTTTGTGTGTGAATCATGGTATTGATTTCATGCAAATAACCTCATTTTGTTGGGTGTTGGGCTGTAGAGAGATGGGGTGGAGAGGGAAGGGCAGTTGAGAGAAAATCAAAGAGGGTGGAGCAAGAGAAGCCTGTTGCTCTCCCAGCCTTGCTATAATGTCCAGTGCGGGATGCCACACACACTGAAAATTAAAAGATGGGAGCCTCTTTCTCCTACCTCCTTCTTTCAAGGGGTCCTCTAGAGAGATGCTTGCCAAAGAAAGCCTTTCATTCTCCTGTTTTGGTTGGAATGAAATTATTGGAAAGGAGAAGAAAGGAAGATTACGGCTGTACCTTAGGGAGAAAAACTGAGTTAATTTTTGTTGAAAAAACACAACCCATGTCCACAGCTCCGGTAGAATGTGATAGGAAGTTTTCTGGCTGAGAAAAATCCACGAGCTTTTGCCAGTTGGCCTGTTGGTGCATCTCTCAAAGTGATTTTTTTTTCTTTTTTAATTAAAAAATAATAAGAAGAATTAGTTTATTAATAGAAGCATCTGGGAGAGTTCATGTTGGGGTAATGAGGTGACAGTAACAAAAACATTTAATATTTATTGGGTGTTCATTATTTGCCACACACTGTTTTACAAGTATTTTGCATATTTTTATTTCCTTAATCTTCATACCAATTGTATGAGGTAGGGCATTTACTGATGAGGAAATAATATTCCGGCCTTATGAAGCATGGAGGTCTGGAGTTCACTTCTGTTCACGTATGTCTCTTGGGTCCAGAAGGGGCCCATGGTTCTAATCATCAGTGTGTGCTTGATCACTTTAGTCATGTTAGACTCTGTGACCCCATGGACTTCAGCCCGCCAGGCTCCTCTGTCCATGGGATTCTCCAGGCAAGAATACTGGAGTGGGATCTTCCTGATTCAGGGATCGAACCTGCGTCTCTTGTATCTCCTGCATGGGCAGGTGGATTCTTTACCACTAGTGCCACATGGAAAATCCAATTCTAGGTGAGATGGCAGAAATAGAAGGGTAAAGACTGTTGAGGGATGGACATGAGGAAGAAGTAAGGATGGTACTTCAGAGTGACACCCCCCACTCTGAAGAACAAAAGACAGAGTAAGAAGCATTGCATCCAGAAATTATGGCCCAGGAGGGTCCAATCCCATCAGTTAAGTGAACATGCATTGAAACAGAGCCCAACACAGCAGTGCTTGAAGCCTAGCAGTGAGCAAATGGAGCCCTGGGAGAACGCTATGGCCCCAACACTGAGAACCAGACGTGAATGCTGCCTCATCAGTCTACCCACTTACACTGAAGGTGTCAACAGAAGTCAGTCTGTGGAATCACATGGGTCAGCTCCTAACTTGATTCCAAGTCAAGTTAGCTCAGGGGGAACAAAAACATAACAGAGAACATCTTTCTCAAGCCTGCTGGTCGTCAGTGCAGGCAGGGTGGGACTCTGCCTGTCTGAGTGGGGGTTATTGCTCAGAACAGACACACCATTCTGCTTCTCTTTACTTGAGAACCACCGCCACATGGCTACAGGCTCTTCTGTTTCATTTGGGGATAAGCTGACAAAATCAGGGACTAGCTCTTCTCTTTAATATGAGAAGTCACTGTTCTGCTTCCTGGTGTCATTAAGGAGCCCCATGTGAAATCATGGGGTTAGTTTTCACTAAGAGAGCAAAGACTACCAACAACTGGAGACAAGAAAGCTGAAATGTATTTAACGGGCCAATTTTGTGACGCAATCAGGAACCCAGGCATTTTGCCACCTGCCAAGCTCTCTTGAATTAGTATAATACAGAAATCGACAGAGAGAAGACTTAGAGAACTCCGTGAGAAGAATCAACGAATTTGTTCATTCTGTTAAGGAGAAAAAGAAAAAGGCATAGAAAAGGAAGAAGCATTTATTTCTTTCTTTCACAATCAATTCCTCAACTTCACAGGCATAAGAATTACATTGCGCTATTTTTTTGTGCAGAAAGCTGGAAAGTGTCCCAGCAGGGAAAGGTCAAGTTTTATGTAAGGAAATTCGAATTGATAATCAGCCTTTCACCTCAGTGATGTCTGTTGTATTAAAAACTTAATAAATATTAATTACATGGTAAAGCTATCCCCCCTTTTTTTTATAGAATCAGACACAACTTAGCGACTAAACCACCAATCTTGATTGTCCACCCCTGAACCCATTTCCCCCTTTCCAGGTACTCAGCCTTATCATACAGTGGTAAGGGGAGAATTATTGCCTATAGTGAGAATTTGTTACTTTTACCTGTCTAGCATCTTTCTTCTTCTCCTTTCTTCTGACATCAAAGCCGTGTTTGGCTTGAGGAAAACCCTTTCTTCATCCTTACTTCCTGCCAGTTGAGTGGTGGCATCGGGAGCAGCAAATGACCCAGACTTGTCCAGGCTAAGCATCAAATGCCCTCACCTTACCAGTGGACTCAGGGATGGATGCACAGACTAGCCCTGGCTAATCAGCACAATTCCCATTTTGTAGTCCATGATGAATAGTTGACAGATGAGCACACAACTAGGTTAGTTTGATAAAAATTAATTCCAGGCTGATCATTTCAAAGAGAAATTTTCTTTCTAATAGGATGGGAGATGGAAAGTCATAAGCCTGGAGACGGTGGGGATCACTCACAGAAAGGTCCTGCCTGACAGCAAGACCAACAGAAAGGAAAACAGAGTCATGGGTGAATGTTGGTAGCCTAGCTCCGCTGAGCCCCTAGTCCAAGTCTGTCATGGACTATCTTTACCTCTGGACTGTCTTATATGTTAGACAATAAATTCCCCATTTATTAATGCTTAAGTCAGTTTCAGTTGAATTTTTGTCACTTGCAGATATTAATGCAGCACTCTCTTCCAAAATATGACCAGTCCATTCAATAATCATTTGTTGTTGTTTAATTTTTTAAATTGGAATATGATTAAGAATGCTGTGTTAGTTTCTGGTGTACAGAAAAGTGACTTAGTTATATATCATATATATATATAATATTTTTATATGTGTGTGTGTTTGTGTGTGTGTGTACCAAGGGAACATTCCATGCAAGGATGGACACAATAAATGGTACAGACCTAACAGAAGTAGAAGATATTAAGAAGAGGTGGCAAGAATACACAGAAGAACTATACAGCGAAGATCTTCACAGCCCAGATAACCATGATAGTATGATCACTCACCTAGAACCAGACCTCTTGGAATGCAAAGTCAAGTGGGCCTTAGGAAGCATCACTATGAACAAAGTTAGTGGAGGTGATAGAATTCCAGTTGAGCTATTTCAAATCCTAAAAGATGATGCTGTTAAGGTGCTGCACTCAATATGCCAGCAAATTTGGAAAACTCAACAGTGGCCACAGGACTGGAAAAGGTCAGTTTTCATTCCAATCCCAAAGAAAGGCAATGCCAAAGAATGTTCGAACTACTGCACAATTGTACTCATCTCACATGCAAGCAAAGTAATGCTCAAAATTCTCCAAGCAAGGATTCAACAGTACATGAACTGTGAACTTCCAGATGTTCAAGCTGATTTTAGAAAAGGCAGAGGAACCAGAAGTCAAATTGCCAACATCCATTGGATCATTGAAAAAGCAAGAGAGTTCCAGAAAAGCATTCTGCTCTTCTGCTTCATTGCCTATACCAAAGCCTTTGACTGTGTGGATCACAACAAACTGTGGAAAATTCTTAAAGAGATGGGAATACCAGGCCAACTGACCTGCCTCCCATGAAATCTGCCTACAAGTCAGGAAGCAACAGTTAGAACTGGACATGAAACAGCAGATTGGTTCCAAATCAGGAAAGGAGTACGTCAAGGCTGTACATTGTCACCCTGCTTATTTAATTTATATGCAGAGTACATCATGCAAAATGTTGAGCTTGATGAGGCACAAGCTGGAATTAAGATTTCTGGGAGACATATCAATAACCTCAGATATGTAGATAACACCACCCTTATGGCAGAAAGTGAAGAAGAACTAAAGAGCCTCTTGATGAAAGTGAAAGAGAAGAGTGAAAAAGTTGACTTAAAGCTCAACATTCAGAAAACTAAGATCATGGCATACAGTCGCATCACTTTACGGCAGATAGATGGGGAAACAGTGGCAGACTTTATTTTCTTGGGCTCCAAAATCACTGAGATGGTGAGTGCAGCCATGAAATTAAAAGACACTTGCTCCTTGGAAGAAAAGTTATGATCAACCTAAACAGCATTTTAAAAAGCAGAGACATTACTTTGCCAACAAGGGTCGTCTCGTCAAAGCTATGGTTTTTCCAGTGGTCATGTATGGATGTGAAAGTTGGACTATAAAGGAAGCTGAGCACAGAAGAATTGATGCTTTTGAACTGTGGTATTGGAGAAGACTCTTGAGAGTCCCTTGGATTTCAAGGAGATCCAACCAGTCCATCCTAAAGGAGATCAGTCCTGAGTGTTCATTGGAAGGACTGGTGCTGAAGCTGAAACTCCAAAACTTTGGCTCCTGTATGCAAAGAACTGACTCATTTGAAAAGACCCTGATGCTTGGAAAAGATTGAATGTGGGAGGAGAAGGGGACAACAGAGGATGAGATGGTTGGATGGCATCACAGACTCAATTGACATGAGTTTGATTAAGCTCCGGGAGTTGGTGATGCACAGAGAAGCCTGGCATACTGCAGTCCATGGGGTCACAAAGAGTCAGACCCAACTGAGCTACTGAACTGTACTGATAATATACATGTGTGTGTGTGTGTGTGTGTGTGTGTATATATACACATATACTTTTCAGATTTATTTCCATTATTAGTAGGTAATTAGAAGATATTGAGTATATTCCATGTGCTGTATAGTACATTCTTGTTTACCTATTCGATATACAGTGGTGTGTGCAAATTAACCTCAAACTCCTAGTTTTCCCCTTTCCCAGTTGGTACTAGTAGTAAAGAACTTTTCTGGCCAATGAAGGAGAGGGAAGAGATGCAGATTTGATCCCTGTTTTAGGAAGATCTTCTGGAAGACCGCATAACAACCCACTCCAGTATTCTTGCCTGGAGAATACCATGGACGGAGGAGCCTGGCAGACTGCAGTCCATAGAGTCACAAAGAGTCAAACACAATGGAAGCAACTTTGCATGCAGGCACTTTCCCCTTTGGTAACTATAAGTTTGTTTACTATGACTGTGAGTCTATTTCTGTTTTGTAAATAAGGTCATTTGTATCATTTATTTCTTGGATTTCATGTATAAACAATATCATATGACATTTATCTTTGACTTCCTTCACTTAATGTGATAATTTCTATGTCCATCCTCATTGCTACAAATGGCATTGTTTCATTTCTTATGGCTGAGTAAGATTCCATTGTATGTCATAGCCACTATGGAGAACAGTATGGAGGTTCCTTAACGGATTAACAGTAGAGTCATTATATGATCCAGGAATCCCATCCTGGGCACATATCTTGAGAAAATTCTAATTCAAAAGCATACATGGCCTTCAATGCTCATAGCCGTTCTGTTTACATCTGCCAAGACACGGAAGTAACCTGTGTTTATCGGCAGATGAATGGATAAAGAAGATGTGGTATACAATTATTCATGTTTATATCTCTTATTTTCAAGGTGTTATACTTGACTCTGGGGATGTTAACAAGGTCTGATTTAGTAAGTTGCTAAATATGCATTTAAGGAAATAAGAGAAGAGGTAACGGGAAAAAAAAAAACTTGATGCATAAATGGATGAGTACGTGTCTCAATAGACATGTTAGGGGAATGCTAACTCATTGCACTGAAGCAAAGACACGATCTGGAAAACCTTCATCTGGGTAGAGAGGTTTGAATTAATTAATTAATTAATTTCCATTAGGAAATGAGGACTTTGGATGGGTGAGTAAGAGAAGCTTATTCTAAGGAAATCGCTAGTGGGTACCTGAGAAGCGGAAAGATATGGTGAATGGCCAAAGTATTACTAGGAAATGAAGATGACTGGGAAGATAAAGGATGAAGCCAGGTCTAGGAAAGAGAGAGCTTTGAGTTTGTATGTGACCCAGTTGGTGATGGGGACATGAAGCAAGGATTTGGATGCTAAAATGAGATTTTGTATAAAATTTTGTCAGTAATAAGAGTATTTGGAGTGGAAGATAGGAGACAATGGGGCGGAGGAGAAAACAAAGCCTCTGTTACATAAATCTAGGTAGGTATTGGTAAGGAGAATTGACTGGGATTGGTGAGCAAGAGGAAGGGTTATTGGTGAGTGAAGCCAGTCCTCAGGGACTGGTGAGAATTTTGGAAGAGATGAGTAAAATGCTGATGTCGTGGTTTTAATAAATTTAGAATGTGATACACAAAGGATGAAAGCAGGTTGAAAGGAAAACATATTAGGCTTGATTTTAGACAGTACTTTGGGGGGAAATTTCAGTTTAAAAAATCCTGCGTGTCGATCGAGAGGTGGACATAAACTACAGAGGAAAGGCCAAGCTTTAGGTTAGAATGGAGATCCCAGAACCAGTGTCATGCTGTCTTTGGCCAAAGTCCTCAAGGATAAAGATTCTCCAAGGAAATCACGACAGGTAGAAAGGAAGCCAGGGTAAGCCTGAATTTCAGGGGTACACACAGGGAGCAGCAAGAAGAAAGAGGAAATGGTGCCCAGCTTTGAGTTTCAGAGAAGGGAGATTAGGTATTGCAGTGTTTCTAAAAGCTGCAGTGAAGGTTTTGTTAAGATAGAAAAGACTAAAGTGGGATTACATACCAAAGAGAGTATATGTGTGAGAGACGGTGAGCAAGTAAAACCTGTGAGTTGGGATTAACTTACGGTGAAAAATACCTTTCCCTGGGAAAAGGGCCACACATGTACATAATCAAGAAGTTACATGGGCAGGAAAAAAAAAAGAAACTCAAATCTGTTTGATTTTAAAATATATTTTCCCCCAATGAACACATGTATATGTATACACACACTTAGAATTTTGTAGTTTGTTGACATGTATAGACACACAGACACAAATACTTTCGGAGGGTGTCTGGGTAGCCTGTGTGGAAAGCGAAGCTATAAAAACAATCCGGACAGAATTACTCTGTGTAAATGACAGCGTGTGTGGCTTGTTGCCACTGGCAGCCAATGTGTACTGCAAACCAAATCAAATTTTTGTTTCAGTTTTTTTCTTTCTTTGAATCTCTGATCTAACAAGAAACACACTGAGAAACTTGCAATCCCTCTTCAAACACACCCCAAGACATTCACTGAGACTTCTAAGGAGAAGGAGAATGTGTCTGAGCTTAGACCCTCAAAGTCAGCACTGTGGTTTCTGAGGAGGCAGATCTAAAGCCTAAAAGTTGATCCTATACATTAGTTGAGAGATGACTTCACAGAATTTAAGAAGGATAAAAACATCTAGACACATATCCACATCCATGGCCTACTCCTACACACATGGAGACAGTCAACTTTAATAAGAACCAGACTGATTTGACTTTAAAAATATATCTGTGCTTTTAAAATAATCCATGCTGGCTTCAGTTCAACCCTTCAAATAGCAACTAAAGTCAGCTCTTCTTCTATAGGCATCTGTTTTGCGTCCTTGAAATAGAGTCCTTCAGTCTCCACGATAGAAGGGTCTGAGAAGCTAAAGCTAGGAGATGCAGAGTCCCCGCACCTTGGGAAAAATTATCCTGTTAGAAAGTAGAGGAGTTCCCTGTCTCCTGCAGTGTGGCCGGCCCCAGCAGCCTTGTCTTGGGGAGACCAGTTAAAGGGACACATTGCTGCCCATTGATTTAGCTGATTCCCTGGACCAAGACCAGAGGACATATGACTCTGAGACTCTGGGATGGGCTAAGAGGACTTTTGGATTCCAGCCAATGATTTAAAAGAAAGAATCTTAATGCTTTTGGTGGCCCTCTTCCTGCCAAGTCCCAGCTAAACAAAAAAAGGACTCAAAGAAATAAACCAGAAGAAGAAAAAGAGACAGGTGAGGGAGACGACTGAGAAAAAGGAGAAAAGGAAGAAGTGGAGAAAGCTGAGAGACAGAAAGAAGGCAAGTAAAAAGGGGAGGAGTGGGGAAAGGAGGAAAGAAGCCAAGGGGAAGGTACAGGTTTTCAGGAGGAAAGCAGAAACAGCCTGAAACACAGGGTGACAGAGAAAGCAAGCCATTGTCTTATCTGAACAAAGTCAGACTTCTCACAGGCAGCCGTGGGGGTGGCCCAATCCGTCATTCGCATCTCAAGCTCCCAGGATCAATGGGAAAGTCGGTCGTTTGACCACCCATGTCACATCAGAATCATTAGGAACTGAGCACCAGAGTCTTGGCTGCCAAACTCCTCTGTCTGCCCCAGAGCTAAGCAATGCTGAACACACAGGCTCCATACACTGCATTCTGGTAGACGTGTGCTTGGTCTGGGATTGGGTCATTTTTCTTCTGCCCTAAAAAAGTCCTAAAATAAATGAAGTCGCTCAGTCACGCCCGACTCTTTGTGACCCCATGGACTGTAGCCTACCAGGCTCCTCTGTCCATGGGGTTCTCCAGGTGAGGATACTGGAGTGGGTTGCCATTTCCTTCTCCAGGGGATCTTCCCGACCCAAGGATCAAACCTGGGTCTTCCGTGTTGCAGGCTGACACTCAACCATCTGAGCCACCAGGGAAGCCCCACCCAAAAAAGTCCTGAGATTAATCAAATTCTTAACAGATGACTCTCATCTAGACATTCTGGGGCTGAAAGGGAGTAACCGCGATGGCTTTGCATGGTACAGAAAGTCAAGCCCAGAACCTACATCAGGACATCACCCTGCCCCTTCCTCTGTCCCCAGGGACCTCTGGATTGCTCAGTCCAGTAGGTAATTTCCAGGTCCTCTCTCATGTCTGACGCCACCAGTCAGTCTCTCCTCTGCGGAGCCTTGCTTCCTTCAGCTTTGGGAAGCCACGTACTGCTGATCATCTTCATTTTACAGTGACCAACCATCCTGGTTTTCCAAGAGCTGAGGGGTTTCTGGCACTGGGGACATTCAGTACTAAGGTGAGAAAGTGCCAGAAAAGCTGGGACACATCGGCCACCCTATCGTGCCTACTAATCTTCTCTGTGCAGCTGCCAACATGTGCTCCTCTTTCCCACAGACTTCTAGCCTCCTTTCCCGAGTCCACACATTCCCCGTGTATCTGACTCATTTGGTGCTGAACTCTTGTGCTGTACTGACAAAGGCAGAAGCACCCCTAATTCAACAGGTCCCTCCCAGTATAGGGTCTGCCTGTGACATGTTCACATATTCTGTTCTCCCAGTGGCTTCCTCAATTGTTCTCTTTACCTTTATGGGTTTCACTCAAGTTTCATCTCCCCCATATAGTTTCGCCTGACTTCCTGACCCATTTCTGGTTTCTCAGCCTTCCTTTAACAGAGACTGCATTATATACCCTATCACTTAGTTAATCTGCATCCTAACATGAATCTAATTTTGTACATCAATAAGCCTTTGAAATTATAGTATCAGAGACAAATAGATCTGGGTCTTAAGTTCCAGGTCTACCAATAATTTCCTAATGCTTATCGAATGCTTGTTCTGGGGAGCCAACATTTCAACTACTTTACATCATCTCATTTATACTTTGCCACTCTTACTGGAAATAGTGACAGATTTTATTTTCTTGGGCTCCAAAATCACTCTGGACAGTGACTGTAGCCATGAAATTAAAAGACGCTTGCTCCTTGGAAGAAAAGCTATGACAAACCTAGACAGAGTATTAAAAAGCAGAGACATCACTTTGCCGATAAAGGTCCATCTAGTCAAACTATGGTTTTCCCAGTAGTCATGTACTGATGTGAGAGCTGGACCATGAAGAAGGCTAAGCACTGAAAAATTGATACTTTCAAACTATGGTGCTGGAGAAGACTCTTGAGAGTCACTTGGACAGCAAGGAGACCAAACCAGTCAATTGTAAAGGAAATCAACCCTGAATATTCATTGGAAGGACTGATGCTGAAGCTGGAGCTCCTGCAAGTTGATCACCTGATGCAAAGAACCAATTCATTGGAAAAGACCCTGATGCTGGGAAAGATTGAGGGCAGGAGGAGAAGGGGGTGACATAGGATGAGATGGTTGGATGGCATCACTGACTCAACAGACAGGAGTTTGAGCAAACTCTGGGAGAGAGTGAAGGACAGGGAAGCCTGGCAAGCTGCAGTCCATGGGGTCACAAAGAGTCGGACATGACTTAGCAACAGCAACATTTATACTTTACAACTTCAAGAGGAATCCTTTTATGGATGAATAAAAAAGTAACTCTGAGATGCTAATGAACATGCCTATGGAAACACAGTAGATAGGGTTACACTATTTAGCTGACTGAACCCAGAACTAGGTTCTTAGCTATAAACTGTTGGGTTTTAATAAATTCAAGATTAAATGTACTATGACTACTTCCAAGAAAATCTCTTATTACTCTAAAGATTATACTACTAGCGACCAAATCTTTCCATAAATTCTCCTCTAATTCTCTGCTAATCAGCCCCTTTTGCCTTCAGAGCCTGCAGACCCATTAGCGCTTGATGCTAATATAGCCTATGGCACTCCTGCCCTGGACCATGCCCCTACGTTCCTGCTTGGTGTAGCCACTGTAAATGCCCCCCGTCTGCCCGCCCCCAGTAAATATTTTATCTTTCACAAGCAGCTGGAAGGAGAGAGGTGCGCTAGCAGCAGGCTCGGTCAATCCTGTTTAAATATTGATCACAAACATCGTTAAAATAAAAGTCTATCGACTCAGCTGGTGACTTTGCAGCTTCAACACTTTGCAGAAGGCAATTTTCCATGTGTGGTGACTCCAAGCAACTTGCTTGAGTTATGATGTTAATAAGCGAGGCACCTCCTTTGGGGGAGCTCTGGTATCCCGAGGCAGCTGCAGAGAGGAGCCAGTCCTTTGCTTTGCCGAGATTCCCAGTCCTTCCTCCAGCCTCGTTAGCTCTATGGGCCTGCGTTCCAACACTAGCGTCTCACCTTTGGAAGCCAAGCCGAGCTGGCATGCTTCCAGGAGTTGGGAGTGTGTGCCTTCAGTGGCCTTGAGGATGTTTAAGGGCGAAGTGATGGGAAGGGGGGGGGGGTGGTACGGCTTCTGGCAAAGGGGTTGAGTCCATTCCTCTGCAGCAGTTTTCAAAGGTTAGCATCTGTCAGAATCCTGAGGGACTGAAGGGTCCCCTCCCCACCCCCGGGCCTTCTGATTCAGACAGTCTGGGACCTGGCTCAGGACTTGCATTTCTGTCAAGTTTCCAGGTGACCAGGTGCTGGCTCAGGGGCCCCACTTTGAGAACATTACCATTACCTATACCCGCACTTCCCGAGTAGCTCGGGTGGTAAAGAATCTGGCTGCAATGCCGGAGACCCTGGTTTGATTCCTGGGTCGGGAAGTACCGTGGAGAAGGACCCGGCAACCCACTCCAGGACTCTTGCCTGGAGAATCCCATGAACGGAGGAGCCTGGAGGGCTACAGTCCATGGGGTCCCAAGAGTCGGGCATGACTGTGCGACTAAATTCCTTTCTTTGCATCCCTCCTAAGACAGCAGCTTGTGCTGGAATCCGTTTGTCCTCGGCGTACTCTGGCGCTGCCTCTACCTGTCAGCTTAGCCCTTACCTAGCTCAGCGGTTTTCAAACTCTTAATGAAACTCCTTAGAGATATTAACAAAATCCCAGTGGGGGTCCACGATTAAGGGTGATAAACAGCTAGCCCTGGATGAGGTGAGAGCAGAAGGCCACGGCTCTGGGCAGAGCCCTGTAGCTCTGAGGATTCACTCCAAACGCCCTTCTTTTACAAATGAGAAAACCAAGAGCCCAGATGAAGACATGACTCATCCGCGGAAAGCCAGGATTAGAGCCCAAATTTCCCCTTTTTCCCAGAACAGCTGCTATATCTAAGTTAATGGATAATTGATCACTGCTAGCTGAAAGGTGACGGTGGATGAACGTATCTTTGGGGAAAATTCATCCAGCCATCACTCTCCTGAGCGAATCCATGTCTTCCACACCTGCGTGGAAGAAAGCGCGTTCAGGACCCGAGTTCCTGAAAGCTCTTCTGAGTGGACTGAATGTAGCAATTCAGTCTGCTTCAAGAGTGTGTTCAGATGCCTACGTCTCTGGCTCTCTATATAAACAGAGATAATGGCAAAAGGAGGTGACAGGATGGAAAAGAGGTGTTAGTATGAAGGAGGTGTAGCCCAGGGAGTGTGTCACTCAAGGAGGAGAGAGCCGTAATTCACAGAAATTTAACAATGGGCAGATTTAACAAATTTAACAAAAAAAAAAATTGTGAGTGGGTCAGCTTTTCAAATCTTTCTGTGTGGATGTGTGAGTCACCGGGCTGATTGCCTAGGGGTGGCAATAAGGGCTAAGCACAGAACCAGAGCAGTTTGCCAGAAGCAGCCAAGAGGTGAGATACATTCCTCTATCTCCTTTTCTCCCTCTGGTCTCATCCCCCTTCCTGCTATCACTCAGAGCCATGGCAGACACAGGGACTCTGAGTCAGCACATCCAGCATTGCCTTCTGGCTTCCCCAAAGAAAAACTAAATAGAATCTCTTAAGTGCAACCGTTTTTCCTCTAAAATGGAACATGAAGAAAACAGGAGGGTCCCCGTTAACTAGCTTAGCATTAAACAGTTACAAAGATGCTATTTTCATTCCTCTGGTGCCAAATGGCACTAAGCTGGTGACTCAGGCGGCAGACAAGAGCAAGGGGAGCTTGAGCTCCATTTTCTCGGAGAAGCAAATGTGGCTGTTTATGAAGCTCTCAACCCCATACGCAGAGAGAATTGGGCTGTGCAAGTGGATTTCATCGTCTGGTTTGGATGGGCCTCAGCAGAAAAAAACAACTATGACGCAAGTGTACGTCCTTTCCCCCCACATCCAGCAAAACTTATCCATTTTGTTCCCTTCCAACTCTCAGTTCTCCAGCCAACTCTTTCTCTGCTGGTAATTTTTCAGAAGTCCTGCAGGGTGCGGATGAAGCAGGCTATGGCTCCTTCTCCCCCAGCATTTATAGGACGGGGCACTTCATCTCACTTTACTCTGAAGATAAACAGGGAGCCTTGAGGTCTCAGGCAGGCTGATTGGAATAACCAATCCCAAATGCTCTTTCAGAGTTCAGGAAGCCTTATTTGAAACAGCTGATGTCCTGAACTCAGCCAGCTTTGACTGGAAATTTCACTCCACTTGAATGCAACGTTTATACGGTTGCTGTATTACCCACAGTGAGTGAATAAATAATAATTAAAAGATTGCACCTCTGTTAGGAAGACAGAAAATGCTGGAAAGGATCCTGAGAAAGAATTTAATCTGAACAGGGGCAGGTCTAAATTGTGTTGTTTTTCAAACATGCAAAGTATATTCTTGCCTCAGGGCCTTTACACTTATTTTCATTATGGAATTAAAATCCAAATATATCCAGAAATCCATATGGATACACACACACACACACACACACACACACACATATATATATATATATCCTTTCCTTCATTAAAGTGTCTGTTCAAATGGCAGTGCCTCCAAAATCCCCTCCCTAACCATCTTTTCTAAAATGGCGCCTCTATAGTGCCAGCACTATTATCTTGTTTCAGTTTCCTCACAGCACCTTGAATTCTGTTTTCATGTTTTTAAGTCCTTCCTGGACCGTCTCTCGGGGTGCGTAAGCTCCACAAAGCTGGGCTATGCTTGCCCCCTTCTGCACTACACCCTGAGGGCTCTTTTGCACACGGCGGGTGCTCGGTGAGGACCTGTTTGTTAGGTGGATGGATTCTAGAGCTGTTGCTGCCGAGTCCATTCACGTCGCCCCTGGGGGTGGAGAAGTGTGACTCTTTTGCAAACTGTAAACTGCCACATAGGTGTCCAACACTTTTAACGTATGGGTCTTTATTTTAAGCCCTCTCTATTGAAAAGCATTTTCCTTTCACTTAAAGTCTTGCACTGCAAATTAAATAATTGAGGGAGATCAAGAGTGGCTTTTAGCTTCCATTTTCAAAGAAAAGAAAAGCACGTTCTGATTTTGTTACAAGAGTTGGCATATTTGGTAGCATGAACCTCAGTACAGGGGGCAAGGGAAGAGTCCTATTTGCCTAACTGTCTTGGGATTACCAGTCGTGGAAATAGTCAAGTCCCATTGTGTCTAACTGCCATTGATTTCCAGTGTGTCCCGTTCCCCACTGTGCCTCAGAACTACCAATCGTGGAAATGCTCTGATTCCATTTGTCTATTAACAAGGGATCCTATTTTCTCAGAATTTTCTAGGGAGCATTTCATGCGTGCTTCTCAACCACCCCAAGAGTGAGACTGACATAGCCTCTATTTACTGGAGGACAAAGCAGATTCTAAAGGCTGAAGTGAAATCCCCAATGTCAGAACACCTTGGAAACAATTCAGTTACTGGAAAGAAGTAGCCTTCAGACTCAGATATTCAGGCCGCAAGCACAATATTCTTTCTTCCTAACCAGACTACGTCTTCAGGATATGTGATTTCCGGGGACGGTAGAGTTAGCTTGGCATTTCTTACCTGGGCATTCATCTCATAAATTCCTCTGCCTTTTTCTAGCTGCCCTCGGGGTGAGGAATCATGTACATATTTTGTCTCCTCACATCAGCCTCTGCAGCTGAGTTCCAACAGTCCAGAAGGGAAAACGTGTCCAGAAATCAATCAGAGAGCATTAACAGACTGTGCTTGTTAATAATCTAACAACAAACAGTAAATCCTCCTCTTAGCCTAGACTCTCCATGCCGGACCAGCAGGGTTGTTTCCTGGGGGTGAAGGAGGAAGCAGGAAATAGTGTTCCTGAGAATAAAGCCAGGCATAGCCTCAGAGAACCCAATAGCAGTAAGGGTCTCCCCACCAAAAGGGCCCTTCCAGCCTGGTGTGCTTCCTGCAGGAAGAGTAGGAATTAACCAGATGAGCAGTGGAGGCTCCATCCCAGCTCTCCTGGGGACAAAGCTGCTGTGCTGCTAATAACCTGTCTCAGGGCTTGTGGCCAAGGAGGAGGTCAGCCACCCCAGGCCCTCTTTAGCTGAAAAGCACAGTTATCAGAGGCAGCCACTGCTTTCCTGGTAGGTGATATTCCTCTTAGGAAAAGGTTTGTCTGGTGATACCCCAAACAGTCAGCGTGGGGCTATTATTCTGCTCCTGATCACCAGTGTGAATGACACAGGTGGAGCTGGGTAGTGGCTGAAACCCTAGAACCCACTCCAGTATTCTTGCCCAGAGAATTCCATGGACAGAGGAGCCTGGCGGGCTAAAGTCCAGTCCATGAGGTCAGACACATGACTGAGTGTCTGAGCAACCAAAAGGGGGCAGGCTAATTTATGGAGGAGGTCATGGTCTTCTGAATATATAGAACTAACAAAATGGAAAGGAAGTGAGCCCCTGGCCTTTTGAATGAGAATCATGAGGCTAAGTCCTTCTGAAGACCCGTCGTGTGTCTGGGAGAATGGACTACCATGATGGGAAATGCCAATAAGGATGTAGGTGGCTCTGGCCCTCAGAAAGTCGGAAGACTAGGTGGAGAGAGGCATGAAAACACGCACCACATCTGAACGAAACAGCTTGGAGCTGAGTGACAAGTGGGGAGTAGTAACAAGCGTCAAGGTGACATTCGATAAGGAGACGTTTGGCACATTTAAGAAGTGCGAGAAGGGTCCCATCAATGACCAAGGAAGGTTTGCCAGAGCAGGGTCCTGAGCTGTGTAGCTGGAATCGTGGTTGAAGTCCGGCTGGAAGCTGGGAGGTGGAGGGCACGCAGAGCATGAAAAGACCAACTAGGACAAATAGAAGGCAAGCCGACGGTGACATTAGTGACACGCCTATGGCTCTGCATAGTTTGCGATCTATTTTTATATGTTTAGCTCTCCTGACTAAACTTGAGACAGGCTGGTTTGATCAGATGAGAAGTCCAAGACTCAGAATATTCAGCAAAAATACCTAATATTACTTGGTCGTTAGGGATCAGAGCTGGGGCAAGAATCCAGATCCATGTGTTTTCCTTTCTAAGCCACAGGATTTTGAAATCTATTTGGCTTTAACTTATAGCAGGAAATAAATTTTACATTATGAACTGGTATACGCATGATATTGTTCTATAACATAGCACTCACCTTTACTGAGTGATATGTTTCCTAATCTATCCTATTCTAGTCTATTTCTTTACCAGAGAGTTTTGGTTGTATCATGGACCCAAAACTGAATGGCTTAAAACACCAACAGTGTAATTTGCTCATGATTTTGCTGGGTGTTTTTTTCCTAGGCCAGTACATCTCAATTGGGAGTGATTTTTGTCTTTTGAGGGGCACATGGTTGTGTCAAGATATTTTTGATTTTTATCACTGTGGTTGGGGGATATTACTGACATTTTGTGGGTGAAGGCCAGAAATGCTGCTAAACATCCTATTCTGTGCAGAACAGCCCCAAAACAAAGAATTATCTAGCCTCATATGTCAATAATGCCGGGATTGAAAAGCCCTCTTCTGCACTGGGCAAAGCTCAGCTGACCTCAGCCAGGCCTGCTGATGCATCTATGGTCAGCTGGTGGGTTGGCTAGGGGCGGGGAGAGGCTGCTTGGTTCTGGATGGGCTTTGCTCACACATCAGGTGGTTGGTTTGCAGTCCGGAGAACAGCTAACTGAGGCATGTATTTCGTTTCTTGCATAGACTGATCCAGGTTCATTCACACAGTGATCATCTCAGAGTTCCCAATGGCAGCAGGAGAGGGCAAGTTCCAAAGCTTAAACAATTTTAAAGTTGTTGTTTATGTCATGCTTGCTATTGTTCCACTGGCGAATGAATCACATAGAGGCAGGAAAAAATGGAGGGCCATGACTGTAGCAATCTGCCATCATTTCATTAAAAGAAGATTCTGTTCACAACCTATTAAATGTATTTCATGACTTATAAATGAATCAGTACTTGTGGACTGAAAGATGCTACTTTGCACCAGACCCTCTGGAAACTATTCAGTAGGATTTATCTCTTTTTTTTCCCTTTTATTTCCAGAATATAGGACAATGTGTAGTAGGGACTCAGTACATATTTTATGAATGAATGTGAGACATTGGAGATGCCCATAAAGAGACTTGCCTGACTTAGGAAGGATACTTGGTAAAGAAAGTTGGCTGGTTGAAGCTGAGCCAGAGCGTGGCACTTTGAAAATGCCCAACAAGGGAATGTTTTTATTTTTGTTTATTTATTTATTTTTTTTGACTGCACCACCCAGCATGTGGAATCTTAGTTCCCTGACTAGAGATCAAACCTGTGGCCCCTGCAGTGGAAGCTCAGAGCCTTAAGCCTTGGACTGCCAGGTGACTCCCAGCGAAACATTTTTAAACCAGCTGTCTGAATGGAGTCTGAAGTACCAGATTCCTAGTCAGGCCTGCTTCTCTGGATTTGTAGGGTCTCTCATACCTACCTTTCTCTTCTCATTGTGTTATCCATTGTTAACTAAGTTAAAACATCTAGGCCTTCTTTACCTAACCAGAACATATAACAAAAAGAAGAAACCACATGGGCATACAATCAAAGAATGCTTTTTGTTACAAGTCCAGAAAACCTGGTTTGAGGAGTTAAGCAAGCTGTACTTTGCCATTGAGAATTCAAGAGATTCTTGGAAAGTGAGAGATGGGGGAAAAAGTCAACTATATTCTAAGACCTGCTGTGTGTTGTTGGACAGGCCACTGTCCCTCTCTGGGCCTTGGTTTCCTCTTCTGTGGAGTGAAATGGTGAGATTGAATGAGCACAGAGGTCCCTTCCAGTGGGCAGGTTCTGATAGCCCGTGTGTCTCCATGTTTCTTGTGGCTGGAGGAAATTCTGACCCCGTCTCCCCTCTTTGCTCCTTCTTTCAGAGGCCATCCTGTCTTGCAAGGAGAGTGAGCTCTTGATGTCAATCATGGGGTAACAGAATGAGAGTCTTCCTGTCTGTACCCTGTGGGGAAATTGCAGGCAGATGATTAATCCAGCTCTTTACATCAGACCCCCCCGCAGCATCTGATGGGGAAGGCCTCTCCCTTTCCTCCTGGCTCCCACATGTCACCAAATCTGTTGCCCCATGATTCAGTCCTCCATTGCCATTAAAGTTAACCATCCCGGGGAAAATGAATGTACAGTTAACAAAGTGATAAGTTAATGCTTAAACTTTAAGCTGATTGCTTCCCGCTAATCTCATTTAATTGGCAGACAGAATCACAGGCACTCTCAGCTCTGCACAAGCCCCAGCACCCAAGAAAATGAGTGAGCTCCCAAGGGGAAAACCTCGCCATGCTTCTCCATCCAGAAGCTGAAATGGAGTGGGTACGCAATGGGGGCCAGCGAGATGGAAAACGGGAAGTGATGTCCTGCTACCCTGAGGACCAGGTTAGTGGGTTAGCCTTAGGAGCACCACTTAACCACTCTGAGGGTCCATTTCCCTACTCAGTAAGATGGGCACGGTGATATCTCTGACGATATAACTCTTGGTAAGAAGTAGAGGGTATGTGAGTAAAGTGATTTATCCAGCCCTGGCACATCGGAGGCTCCCACTAACAGGAGGTGGGGGGTGGGCACTGGGAGCTCCCTGGGAAGTCCCTAATTGTCAGCCCTAGGAGGAGACCCCTCCCTTCCAACCTCGCTTTCCCCCAACAACTGCTGAAGGTCTTTTTACATGGATAATAACACAACAAGGAGGCAGAGACTTGCTTACACTTTGGGAGAAGAGGAGTGACGGCCGAATTTTGTACTTGTCCGAAGATACCTTTTGAATACAGGAATTCTCATCTTTCTGTGCCCAAAAGAAAGACAAGCCCCTCCCTCCTGACCCCTTCAGATCCCAAGAATAGCATTTTTTCCTCCCTCTCTGGTATGAGAATATTAAGAGCCATAAAGGTCTGGAGTGGGTACGGCAACCCACGCCAGTATTCTTGCTGGAGAATTCCATGGACAGAAGAGCCTGGTGGGCTACAGTCCTTGGGGTGGCAAAGAGAGAGTCGGACATGACTGAAGCGACTTAGCAAGCACCTGTACAGAGTACTAAGAGCCAGAGAGGAGAGAAAAGGAAATATTAAGAAAAAGAGGAAAGGAAAAAAAAAAAAGGCCCTCAGATGAATGAGGAATAAAGTGAGGTCATAGCAACCACTTTCCTTGTCACTTGCCTTAATCTCAGCTTCAGTTATATGCATCTCCACGTTTCCGGTGACTGCCGCTGCGGCTGCTGCTAAGTCGCTTCAGTCGTGTCCGACTCTCTGCGACCCCATAGACGGCAGCCCACCAGGCTCCGCCGTCCCTGGGGTTCTCCAGGCAAGAACACCGGAGTGGGGTGCCATTGCCTTCCCCGATGGGTGTAGCGTCTGCCCTCAAAGAGCTTATAGGCTGGAGAGGAAGACATCATACAACAGCCACAGAGAAGCGATCCCAGCTGCTGAGTCTAGGACATCAGGGAAGGCTTCCCAGGGACAGGGGCAGGTGGGGGGTGAAAGAATAAGCAGGAATTTCTTAGGTAAACAGAGAGGGGACTGGGGACAAATTTTTAGGTAGGAGGCGGAGCAAGGGGAAAGGCTTGGAGAGGGAAGCTGAGGTGTTCTGAACACAGAGAAGCTGAAGACACGGAAGTGGAGAGAGTGTGGGAGATGAAGGTGATGAGCAGCGTGGGAAGGAGGCCTGCCTGCCTGACTCCACCGGGCAGGGTCTACGTCACCATTTTGGGGATTTCCACAAAAGTGCAGTAGGAAAGCCCTGCTTTTTCTGAGTCCCATGAGTGGTATTAATATACAGAACTTCATATAGCTTTTACTTGGTGATTTACTATAGCTTTAATTTGGTAACAATATAGCTTTTATTTGGTAACAATATAGTTTTAGATTTTGTAAAGTGTTTTGGAAACTATTACCTTCATTGAGGGAGGAAGCTCTGGATGAGAGAGAGAGTTGTATTAAGAGCACAGAGCTAGTCAGGGGCGAAACAGCCTTGTGGCTTCCTTCCACGCCCTTTTGTCTACAACTACCCAGAAGAAGAAGGGATACGTTTTAAGGTAAAGAACCTGACCTATATAGATGTCTGTAAAAGCTTGCCAAGGCACCCCAGAATATTGCCCCAAACTCACAGGGGTACAGCCCCAAACTCAGTCACTGAATGTTTTGAATTTTTGAGGAAAGTGTAATGAAACTCAGCATGGTCAGACCCTAGGCAACTGTCAGCTCCAGGTTGCTTCTGCTTCAACATTCAACAGTACTGCCTTTCTTTTGATGGCATCATTTTTCTTCTTTTATTGCAGTAAAATGTACATAAAATCTACTCGTTTAACCATTTTTAGGGTACAGTTCAGTGGAATTAAGTAAAGCCATGTTTTTGTGCAAATATGCCCACTGTCCATCTTGAGAACTTTCTCATCATCCCAAACCGAACTCCATACCCACTGAACGTCAGTTCCCCATTCTCCCCTCCCTTCAGCTCCTGGCAGCCACCACTCTCCTATCTGTCTGTATGAATCTGACTACTGTCGGTACCTCACGGGGCTTCCCTCGTGGCTCAGCTGATCAGTGAAATCATGCAACAGCTGTCCTTTTGTGTTCGATTTATTTCACTTACAACAATGTCTTCGAGGTTCACTCATGTTGCAGTGTGCGTCTGAGTTTCTTTCTGTCTGGGGTCAATAGTGTTCTCTCTCTCTGTCCCTCTTGCTGTACATACTATACACGTACAGGCACACATATGCATATGTACCGCCTTTCCCTGACTCATTTGTCGATGATACTGAGGTTGTTTCTACCTTTCGGCTGTTGTGAATAATGCTGCTTTGAACCTGGGTGTATACATTTCTGTTCAAATCCCTGCTTTCAATTCTTTAGAGCAGACACCCTAAAGTAGAATCACTGGATCACATGGCAATGACTCTAGGTTTCATTTTCTGAGAAGCTACCACGCTGTTTTCCATAGCGGCCGCCCCAGTTTACATTCCCATCAGCAAGGCGCCATCATGTCTTTGTGAAGTTGTGTTTATGGGAGCTGCTATAATAAAAGGTAAGTATTATCTTAAAATCGATGCAGATCAAGAGGTAAGAGTGGTGATATTTAATCTGATTCCAAGGTTTGAGAATTCTGCACAGGTCTCCTTTGCAAGTAATTGCAGTTATCTAAGAATAAAGGGCAAATAATTTTTATTTCACTTAATGTGCATTATTTTTCAAATGGCTACTATGTTATTAGGACATTAAATATAATTATGTATTTAACCTAACTTTAGTTAGGTATGTATTTAATCTAACTGCTTAATAAATGGAACAGTTAGCTATTTCCTCTGGCTTAGGGATGCCATGAAGGCAATTACTGAGGCAGTAAGGAGGCCATAAACTGAGTCTGGAAACCTCTGGCCTAGAGGGTGAGCATGAAGGAAAGAGAGCTAGGAGAGCTGGGGCTTCCTCCTCTCTTTTCTCTGTGGTTAATAATAAAGTGCTGTTGCCAGAATCATTCAAAAGAGATACTATTTCTTGTTTCTTTCCTGTTTCTTTCACTTTTCCCCAAATGATACAGAGTTGAGTGAAGCCAGCAAGGCACAGAGTGTCCTCAATTTTGCATCTAGTAATTTGGTTATATGAGTTAATAGTTATGATGAAATTAGTTAATAATGCAGGCAAGTGCATCTTAAAAATATATAATCGCTAGACTCCTTCTGGGTTGGTAGCACTGGCTTTGAGTCTCCTAATGGTTCTGAAATAACTTGATCAGAAACTACATTTGTCTCCCCCAAATCAGGCTCAGATTAAGTGGATAAGAATATATTTCAGAAGTCACTTCCTCTGACATTGTTCTGTATTCTCCCAGCAGAGAAGTTGTTTACTTCACTTGGTCCCATGGCTTTTGCTTACACTTCTTTCAATTAAGACATTTTCCCAACTGGATTTTGTTTATTTGTCTATGTTTATTTATTCATTTGTCATCTAGAAAGTCAGCTCCGGAGGACAACAACTTTAATCCATTGAACTCTAAGCCTTTATTTCCAGCAAGTAGTAATTTAGTTATATGAAGGGAAAAACAATGAAATAAATAATAGTACTTTAGACCTAGGAATTCCACTTGCGTAATTTAAGAAAATTTATTTCACTTGTGTAATTGTATCACAAGGATGTAAGAGTAAATATGTAAAACTTGATGGACAAAGATGTTCCTGGTCACATCATTTCCAATCCAATCAGTACAGGACTTAAAGCGTTCAACAATAGGAAAAAGTTTAATTACATTATCATATATCTATTTAGTGATCAGGTGGCCATTAAAAAGAATGCTTACAAGTATTTTATAATAAGAAAATGTTTATGACAGTATACAAGTAAAAGGAAAGTAGGATTCAAAATTGAGCACATGGTCTAATCTTAGATTTGAAAAGTAACACAAAAACTTGGCATTTAAAAGGAAAAAAACTGGAAGAAAATAGATTAAGACTATTTAGCACTTACTGTCTCTGAATAATTAATGGCTTTCTACTTGGTACTCTTGTTATGTTTTGCATGATTTACTTGAGCATGAGCCTTAGTTTATGCTATTTCCCCCTCTGGGAATGCCTTTCCTTTTCTTTGTATGTTGGAACCAATTTGCTCAGATCAACTTAAATACTAGCTCTTCCATGATGAAGTTTTCCATCTACTTCTCTGGCCTCCTACAGCTTTCATACAGTACAACTTTGAGCTAAAAATGATGTTATGTTTTAAGATTTCCCTTTAATATCTTACAGTCCATAGAAATGGAAAGTAGTCTGAATCAGGAAGCAGACTGCCCAAATTTGAATCTTATTCCTACACTTATTCCCTAAGTGACCTTGCCCAAGTTACTTATTCTTTCAATACCTCGTTTTCATTATCTATAAAATAGAGTTATATCTTGTATCTAGATATAAACTTCTCTGAGGCATAGAGACCTTGTCTTTATAGCCAGTGATTTACTCTAAGGCTTTGCTATACAGAAAGTGAAAACCTATTTTAGTTAATTACACGCAGTTTACATAGGGAATGCCATTGTGTTAGTAGTAGGCATGCTCACGGGCACAAACCACTTTGCAATAAAGCAGATCAGTAGTAACTGTGACCAGTTATACCAGGTATGGCCTTATATTTTAAAGGCTATTGACAGACATGAGTTTGAACAAGCTCTGGGAGCTGGTGATGGACAGGGAAGCCTGGCGTGCTGCAGTCCACGGGGTCACAAAGAGTGGGACACGACTGAGCGACTGAACTGAACTGACCTTTTTATTTAGCTATTAAATCTCATATAATTCCAGGAGGATTCTCATTTGTTCATTTTCTGGGAAAACTTTCTGTGGAATTCACATTCCGTGTTAGGCACTGTTCTAGATTCTGGGGATAGAAGTGATACAAGGCAAGGAGCTTGAAATTCAGTGTTCACGGAGATGGTAAGTAGAGAGGAGGTAACATGCAGTTACACACAGTGGCGGCAGCCTTAGTAGGAGCATGCAGAAGATGCATCGGAGGTGCACGGGCAAGGAGCTGCAGCTCTTAGAGGGAAATAAGAAATAGCAAATCCTTTGTAGATTTTTAAGAGATGCTTGCGCTGAGTCTCAGAGAATGAAGAATTATCCAAGTGAACTGGGTTTGAAAATGCCATTCAAGGAAAATAAATCAGCAGGTCTGAAGGCCTGAAGTTTATTTTTTTCTTCTGACCCTTGATTTTGGGGAGACGCTGTGGTGTCTGGTTGGGTCAGCTGTTGAAATAGTTAATGGTAGTGATACTGACCCTGAAGAAGGAGGCTCAGAGATGTCGTATATTTGAGATAGAGTCGCGTTGTGAACTTGGAGGTGATTCAAAAATATCTGGGACATAAATTACAAGTCTAAAACCAAGTGGAGCTCAGCCTGAGGGGTGTGAATGTGTGCAGCCTGAAGCTGGAGGGGTGCGCCTGAGTCCTGTGTTAAGAGACCCGAGGCTGGGGAGGTGAGCACGTGGCCCACCTGGAGGGCCTGAGGCTGCGGAGGTGAGCGTGGGTACCATACTAAGCTGGAGAGGTGACCTTGTGTGCCATGCCAAAGGAGCTTAAATCCATCCTCACAAAGAGAATAAGCCCCGAAGGATTCTTAATAGTGAGTGACATCATTAGATTAATTTTAAAAGAATAAACTTAATGGAAGGGAAACTTATTAGGAGGCAATATGGTGACCTAGGGAGACCTGAATAAAGACAGACGCAGCACATAAACTGATCTGAGAAACAGCCAAATTCAACAGGATAGTGATGGGATGAGTGTGGGTGGTTAAAAACACGGAGGTGACTGAGACTGGGATGACAATCACCAAGACAGAAAAGCAGAAAGTACTCTCTGTTTAAGAAGAAAAGATAAAAGCATGAGTTTGAATGTAGTCTTGAGCTTGAGTTTCTGTGAGATATCCAGGCTGGACAGATATATGTCCTAGAACGCTGGATATTTGATATCTGGAGCTCAGAAAAGAGATTTAAGACTAACTTCAGAGAGCTAGTGGTAAAATAAGGCATTAAAATAGAAGAAGATACAAATCATGCTGCTCAGGATAAAATGAGGCATTTGACATCGAAAGAGAAAATAAAGATCATGAACTCAAAAAAATAAAATAAAGGAAGCAAAACATTGAACAACTGTTGATACTTAACATTTAATTTGGCTTGGAGCTTTCTAGAAATCCGGACAAAACAGAAGCTGTTTTTGTGCCCACAGTATGTTTTCACTTGCCAAAGTTTATGAAAAAAGTGTTTTCTCATTATAGCACATCAGAAAATTTGGGGAAATGGCAGAGTGCTAATGATACTCCCTGAAAGTAAAAGCCAGCAAATACAATTTAAAGACTCGGCGTTTACACTATTGGCAAGGAAGACATTGCCATTAGAGGGAAAATTTTTGACCTTGTCAGACATCACAGAGAAAAGCATCAACATGTTTAAATATTTGCAAGGACCGGTATCTTAGAAAAAAGCAATTTCTTAAAAATGTCTGGTCAAATAGCACTTGACTAACCCTTTTAATTCTTAGAAGACTGTTTGGTTAAAATTAATTGAAGTTTTATGTAAAGCTCAGTGATAAGCTACTCAGGCCCGGACTACCATGTTTTCCTCTTTCTTTTCAGACCCGCATTTCATGCCACCACTGGCCGCCACAATCCCATTTTACATCTAGGCCCCAAGGAGCAGTCCTGCTGAGCAAACGCCTGGCCCTCGTCCCTGCCACGGCTCCGTCTGATGTATCTGTTGAAGAGATCTGACTGTCTCAGCTGCTGCTAACGCACACCATCCCATTTACCCTCCTCTGAATGAGTACAAGTGTTTCCCAAAGAAAACAGCTCATCTTTGAGTTTCTTAGTTTTCCAAACCTGGTTTGCTTTGAGCTTAAGGGGGAAAATAAAAGCCTCAGGAATTTCAGCAGATCTTATTGTAATTTTATTAAATAGAGCCCAACTTGAACATCATCTGAATTCTGAGTTCCAGCTCTTTGTCAGGCCCTTGTAAATGTTGATGCAGGGTTGGCAGGTTCTCTAGAGAGGGTGTGGTGTTTAGTTTCCTAAAGCTGCCCTGTCAAAGTGCAGCAAACTGGGTGGCTTAAACAACAGAAGTGCACTGTCTTACAGTTCAGCAGGCCAGAAGTCCCAGATCAAGGTGTCGGTAGGGTTGGTTGCTCCTGAGGGTTGCGAGTGAGAATCAGTCCCATACCTCTTCCCTAGCTTCCGGTAATTTGCTGCGATCCTTGGCTTGTATTTGCATCACGCTGATCTCTGTTTTCATCTTCCCGCATCACGTTACCAAGTGCTTGCCTCTGTGTTTGAATTTCCCCCTCTTTATAAGGATTAGGGCCCCTCCTAAGGACTCCATTTTAACTTAATTACCTCTGCCAAGCCCTCTATTTTGAAGCAGGGTCACATGTGACATACCAACAGTTAGACATTCAACATTCCTTTGGGGGGCACAATGCCACCCAGAATGTGTGGTCTGTACTTTCTAAGAAAGTGAGAGGTTCTCGAACTTTGAAAGGTGTTAGACACACTCGAGGAGCAACAAGTCCTCAGGCCCCTTTCTCTCTCTGCCAGGGCACCCTGACCGCTCCTCTCTGCACAGCCTCGTTACTGATGCGACGGCCAAGGAGAGAGTGAACATTGCTTATATCTCTGCCGGGAAACATTTCCCAAAGCTCGCTCTGCAACATCAGTCATGCGAGACACGCCACAGTAAAAGATTCCAGGCAGCTGAGTTCTGGAAATACGTTCCCAAACCTCACAATTGAAACAGGAGCCCTTTAACTTAATGGCTGTTTTTTGTTTGTTTTGTTTTGTGATTTGAGGATCTCACTACCTTCCCATGGAATTAATGTCCGATAGAGAACATTATGGGAAAGGCTGGTTTAATGTTTCCCGTTTACAGAACGTATTCACAGTTATTTCATTTGATTCTCAGAATGGGCTCTGGTGGACGCAGAGTGGCTATTAGGGGTTTGTGGGGGAGAAACCACAGTTTACAGAGGTCCATCCCTGGCCAGGATGAGGTAGCCAGAAGTGACGGTGATAGAACTTGCATCTAAGCTTCTTGATTACACGTCCAGTACTTTCCTCCTCCTTTGGCACAGAGTTTCTCAAGATTGGAAGGCTGTTACATAATCTCTCTCTCTCTTTTTCTTTGCTACCGTAATTGCATTCAGGACAATTCCTTAACCGTTTCTGAGAAGCAACATCATCCTTTCTAAGTGAGGATGAGAAGGACAAAGCAGAGGGCAGGGACTATCTCCACACTCAGGATGCCCTGCCTCGGGCTGCCTGCCTCTTCCTCTCCCCACTTCTCACTTTGATTTAGCAGTTGGTCTGTTCTTTTTCTCTTGTTTCCCTCTGCCCTTTTGGGAGAGGCTTTATAAATAACCTGGTTTCAAACTACACATTCTCTCCATTTCAACATCATCTCTCTCTCCCTGCCCCTCATCTTCAAGCATCCCTACTTCATTGGTTCCTGAAATGCTTGTGGTAGGTATTCAGGACACAACTTTCATCTGTTGGATGCTGTCTGTTGCCATAGACATTTGTCTGAAGGGAGTCTGGATTCCAGACTTGCAAGGATAGCCAAAGCTCTCAGACCCTGCTGGGGCTGGTTGGTCCCTGTGCCACTGTCCTCTGACTCATGAACACAAAAACCCTCCATCATTCCGTCACTTCACCCACTGCCCAGGGTGGGCTGTTGCTCCAAGGCAGGGCCAGGGACAGACATCCCTTGTCTTAGGAGTAAGCTGATTTAACTTAAAGAACATCTCTGGATGTTTCATTACTTAGGGTGAAAGAGGGAAGTTTCTCAAGCATTTGGGGAGTGGAAGAGGAGTTTATGTAGCAGGAATGTTGGAATAGATTCTGTTCTACTGGACTGTGGGATTGTTCTATGAAGTTGGCCTTACATTCTTTCTGAGGTAGAGCTCTGATCTGACTATGGTGTGAAAGGCATGGCTGACCTTCTGACCCCCTTGGTTGCAAGCCGCTCAGCATCATCTGTGGACTGGGGCTGCATGGAGACGGACTAGGCAGTAGCCATCCTGGGGAAGGGTGGGAGCTGGTCCTGAGCCTGACTTCAGGCGGTTGATGCCCAGCCGTCAGTCGCTCCTGTGAGGAGAAGTGAAGCTACAGTGTTTAGTACCTACAGAGGTCTGTGAATTCCAGCCCCTGTGGAGCCATGCCAGTCTGAAGCATGTCCAGGGAAGTGAGGTCTGTAGGGAGTAGGATGGTAGACAGGGAGCAGGACTAAAGGTCAGGGTTGTAGCTCCTGGTGGTCCATCTAACCGAAGCCCTCCAGGTACTGCCTGGGGCCGCTGGGACAGGGAGCAGGGTGAGGAGGGACAGGAAAGGGATGGGGTGATCAGGGAAGGCAGACCCCCACACTAAGGAAACACTTTGTTCTTCGTTGTCCATCCCTTCCTGTTCCCCTTACTCTGCTCTGTGTTCGGCATTTGCTGCCTTCTTTTCATTCCAGGTCTCTCAACCAGAATGGCGTCACTCTTGACAGTTTGGGCTAGATCATTCTTTGCTGCAGGAATTATCCTGGGCAATGTAAGGTGTTTGGTGGCATCCTCGACCTTGGCCCACTAGATACCAGGAGCACCCCACAAATTGTAACCATGAAAAAAACGTCTCCAGACATGGTTCAGTGTTACCTAGGGGTGAAAAATTACATTTGTCCTCTTGACTGAGAACCACTGCTCTAGAGAAGAGAAGTTCAGAAGTGTTGGAAAGCTTGGCCCTAAGCAAACAGTGTGAACTATTTGCTAAGGGCTGAACTTCAGTCCTGCCTGGGAAATAGACCATCCGAGAGAAGCTGGGGTTCTTACAGCTTCATTATCTAAACACAAGCCATTCAGTAGGGGTTCTTGGGACTCTGGGACAGGCATAGCTGGTGCGTAGGGCTCAGTCACACTGAGAACGTTATACACCGAGCACACAGCCTCAAGATCCACTCCAGACATCCGCTGCTGGCGGGATAGAGCATCTGTGAACTTGGTCAGTTTTGGGTGAAACTGTTCATGAACCGAGGCGTGCAGGTAGGTCTCCATCAGCTGCAGCAGAAGAGGTGTAGGAAATGTGACAGGGAAAGCCAGGGTGGTGATGACGATGAAGACAAATGTTTTGATGACTTACCCCTTGTGACACTAATCTAAAACCTTGTCCTTTTTTTTCCTATCTGGATATAAATCTGGCTCGTTTCCTAACTGCCTGCAGGTCACTGTGTAAATTTTACTATATCAGAGAGGCTTTCCGTGGACATCTTGCGAGAAGAAGCAAGCACTTCCCCATCACTCACAATCCCTTTTACCCTGTGCTATACATTCCCAGGCGGCGCTAGTGGTAAAGAGCCTGCCTGTGCAGGAGACAGAAGAGATGCGAGTTCAATCCCTGGGTGGGAAACATCCCCTGGAGAAGGAAATGGCAAGCCACTCCAGTATTCTGGCCTGGAGAATCCCAGGGACAGAGGAGCCAGGTGGGCTACAGTCCCTGGGGTCTCAGAGTTGGACATGACTTGGTGACTCAACAACGTTTTCCATAGCACCTAGCACGATCTGACATGCTGCACACTTACTTTTTGACAACCTATCTTCTTGCTCATGATGGTAAGCTCTACAAGAATGGAATCCTTTTTCCCCACTTCTATACACCACCAGGTATTTAACTTAAGGGATTGTTATGGGCTGAGTTGTGTCCCCTCTAAAAGCCCATGCTGAAGACCTTACCCTTAGAGCCTCAGAAAGTGACTGCATTTGAAGACAGGACCTTCAAAGAGGTGAGTCCATGAACACGAGGTCATTGAGGAGGAGCCCTAATCCAATCCGACAGGTATCCTTGTAAGAAAAGGAAATTTAGATACAGAAAGAGACTCTCACCTCCTGCTGTGTGCCCTGGGTCCTAACATGGACCAGGACCGGTCTATGGCCTGAAGGGTGGGGACCTCTGCATGGTCCATGGCCCGGAAGCTAGGGACCCCTGCTTTAAAGTTCAGCTCTTAAAGCTCAGGAGGTGCTAAGGCTGATCCACGTCCTACCCGTTGACTTGGGTCTGTGACACTCTCCCCAGCAGTGGGAATCACACTGAACGTGGCATGGAGGGCCCAGCCCCATCTCCTTGTCTGTGTTGTCTTATAGTCCTCACTTCCCTCACGTTGCCCAGGATAATTCCTGCAGCAAAGAATGATCTAGCCCAAACTGTCAAGAGTGACGCCATTCTGGTTGAGAGACCTGGAATGAAAAGAAGGCAGCAAATGCCGAACACAGAGCAGAGTAAGGGGAACAGGAAGGGATGGACAACGAAGAACAAAGTGTTTCCTTAGTGTGGGGGTCTGCCTTCCCTGATCACCCCATCCCTTTCCTGTCCCTCCTCACCCTGCTCCCTGTCCCAGCGGCCCCAGGCAGTACCTGGAGGGCTTCGGTTAGATGGACCACCAGGAGCTACAACCCTGACCTTTGGAAAGGCTGCCCTTTCCCAAATACAGTGGGGGGCATTAGACTTGATTATTTCCTAGGCTCCTTCCAGTCCTAATTTTCTATATGTCTATATGTTTTTTTCTAGAAAAAAACTTGCATGGTTTTCTCTGCCTCAGTTTGATGTTGGCCAAAGAATGCTTCTGGTTCTGGTAGCATTTCACTCCAGATCTGACCCATTAAAAAAAAGAGTAAAATAAACAGATGGTCTCGTTCTCCTCTTGGCATGTAGCTGATGGGTTTGCCTCTGGAATTACTGGCCTTCCCCTTGCTGACTGCCTTCACTCTGAGAAGTCATTAACGCTTTGTCCTCAGTTCAGAAGATCTGTTTCCCCTTTTCTTCTCAATCTCCCTGCCGGTCCACCCCTCTCTGACTCCATCTCCCAGGGTCAGTAATCCTACGTAAGCACCATCCCCTTGGGGCCCCAATCCCCCAAATCCCATGAATCCCTCCTCTGAATCTGACAAAGGAGATGCTAAGGGGTGTATACCCCAAGAGTGAGGCCGGGTTGGAGACTTTATCTGCTCCTTGCAGCTGCATCTTTTGTGAGTCGCATTCTCTGGCTCGTCAATACCATTTCCCATTAAATTAAATAGCTTATTGACTGGTGTGCCACATGGCAATGGGGTTGATGGGATTCACAGAGACTCCTCACTCCTCCCGCCCTCCCCCCAACAATCACAGGTCAGTGCTCAGTAAATCAGCTGGTAATGGAGTTTGAACTCTCAGAATCGGCCCTGTGTACCCTTTTTATTTGTTTTTAATTTGTATCAATGGTAATTCTGTCTGTTTCAATTTACGTGAAGGTACAGGCTGCAGAGCTAAGGAAGTGCCCTTTTTTCACCCCATTAACCGCAGAGAGGGACAGCCACCTTCTCTGGCTTCTCTGTGTCACCGGTCCAGTGGCCAAGGAACATCCCCTTTCACAGGAGGGCCCCCTTTGTCAGGACTCACCAAAGTGCCCCTAATCTCCACCAGACCCAGGATGGAGCACTGGATTTGTTGGCCCCAGGTCATCCTTCCCAGTACCTCTTTGTTCAGACGAACCATAAAATGAACACATGACGGAAATGTCTGGAGGCAGGAGCTTGCCCCCTCATGACCTTCAGGATCGCCTGGCTGGCAGGCTCCTTTCTGCCATGCTGGTTCTTAAGCATTCTGCATATCCCCTCTGCTAGAATTCAGTCTGCTTCCTTAGTCTAGCTCTGCCAGGTTATTCATCCACAGGTGAATGCTATTTACAATTTACCAGTGTTGGGCCCTGATTGGGAAGCAGAGATAGTGCCCTTTATCTTCCCTCTGGCCCTGTAAAAAAAAAAAAAGAAAAGAAAAGAAAGAAAAATGGAGATACAGAATGGAAATAAAAAGTATATAAGAATGGTTGAATGTAAATCCACTTGGGATTCCCCAAGATGGGCATGGCCAAGGTTGGGAACAGTCTTGAGCTACAGAAGTCAACCCTGGAGAGAAGCAGATGGGTCTAGCTGAATGAACCTTGTACTGATTCCAAGAAGGATGGGCATGAGGGGGTCAGCAGTGAGAGAAGGTCGGAAGGGGGGTAGGAGCCACTTGAAACTGCAGTCCCAGCTCCACCCCCTATGTGACTCATTACACTGTCAAAGAAGGGTTATAAAAAAGTGAAGAGGGTAACACTGAGCTCCAAGCAAGAGACAAAACCCAGAGGCCGCTCAGAATGCGGAGGGCCAGGTGGAATTCAATCTTGGGCGTGGAGGATTCCAGACATAATTCCCTAAAGCTTGAAGGATACCGTGAAGCCAGCTGGCATTGGCATCACTTTGCCAGCTTACAAAGAGTGTGTGTCTATTCCCACAAGAACCCCTGTGGCCTCTGGTCTTATGAGGACCTCTGCTAAGCCCTGCAGGGCAGCACCACCTCTGTGTCCTCAGGCTGGCTTTCTTTATTTGCTCCTCTTACAGGATCTTCACTCTGTCTGTCTCACCTCCTAAGTCCTGGAAACTGGTTAAAAAAAAAAACCCATGCTGTGCAGGGTGTGGAGGGTATAAGGTAACCCTCTGTACCTTGCTGTCAATTTTCCCATGAACTGCTCTAAAAAGAATAAGGTCTTTAGAAGAAAGTCTATGTTGTCCCAGCTGAAGACAAACTGTCAATTTTTTTATTTAATATGTTTTAACTTTTAAATTTTGTATTAGAGAATAGTTGACTAACAATACTGTGGTGATTTCAGATGGACAGCAAAGGGATTCAGCTGTACATACACGTTTCCATTCGCCCCCAGATTCTCCTACCCTCCAGTCTACCATGTAACGTTATATATCACTATATTTAAAATGGATGACAACTAAGAACCTACTGTATAGCACAGGGAACTCCATTGAGTGTTGTGTCAACTGCTTAATTTTAAAATTCAAGCACTCGCCTAACCTCTCAAAGTTCTGGACCTCTTGCTATCTTCTTGTGTAAGCAGCACCTCTTGTAAAATTCATTTGCTAGTTTGTATTTAAGTGAAATCCCACTAATCTTGAAATTTAATTATTTAGTTAGATCGAGTTCTTTGACTCCCAAGTTTCCTCCCATCTCTGGTCAGTTTATGAAATTAGACTCAGGGGGCCAGACTCCTACAACAGACCCATTTCATGGATCAAATACCAATCAGACTGATGATCTGATGATGGGCTTTAGGGATTAAGTTTGAGGGAGATGGAAAAATGATTTTGGACAGAGGAGACTTGCCACTGAAATATCTCAGTTAATGAAAGGCGATGTATGAGAGTGCTTACTAAATGCTAGGCTTTTAACAGGCATGATTTTGTTTACTCCTCCTATAATCCTATGAGGCTAGCTTGATGAAAATAACCCCTTTCCTCACCTGAAAATTGGGATAATAATAATTTACCTTACTGGGTGCTTTTGAAGATGAAATAAAATATAGTATATGTGATAAGAGTTTGTCAACCTCATGCATTTTGCAAATGTTAGCTGATGCTCTTACTATGCCTCCAATCAAACCTCACGGGCAAGTGGTAATTTCAGGTGTAATTTCAGGTCTCCGTGTAGTTTGCTGCCTCCCTCATATCTGAACTACTCAGCTCTGTAGCTGGAGTTGTGAATTAGATTACATCTCATTGCTTTGCTCTTAGGCACCCATTTTTTATTTTTTCTGCTGTAAAGAAGAGTTGGAGGAAGGCAGGAGTTCCTTTCTTAGCTCAGGGCCTGGAGTCTAAGTTAGCTTCAAAGGGAACTGTTTCGCAACCCCTTAGCCAGCTGGCCGGATGACCTGCAGGGAGGGCTGGTAAGGTCGGCGTGCTGGAAGTGGCTCAGGTTTGTCCACTGGGTCTCTTGCATCTGACTCCTGGAAGCCTCTAGTGCTTAATGGCTTCATTTAAGTGATAATATGAGCAGATCGTATGTCAGGTTGTTAAAATGGTGATAACATATTGCACTAGGAGAGCATTATCTATGGTAACTGCATTATAATGGCGAGGGAATGTCGACAGAACTACATATGATATTCCCATAAACACCAAATGAATTCAGAGCGACGAGGCTATTCATTCCAAGTGCGGCCAAGGCAAGACGAGGTAACACTTCATTTTCCAGGACCTCATTTCCAAACATCACGAAAGGAGACTGTTGCAGGCAGGTGTTGACCCATCAAAGTCAAACAGACCCACACGCTTCTCTGACTCATAATTGCTTCGGACTCCCACTTACCCATCCTCCAAGCAGTGTGTAAGCACACAGAACTTTCTCCCGAGCCATAAGTACCATATGTCCAAGCTTCACTTCACTCTCCTAGGGAATTATGGAGGCAGGGCTGCACAGGAAAGCATCCAGGCAGTCTAGTCCCCTACATCCCCACCTTGTACATGCTCTGAGACCACCTCCAAAACAGTAAAGTCAGAAAATCTGCCTTTGACACCTCCAGCCACCAGGTTTCCATCACCTTGGCAATTTGAGAAGAACTCCTCAATACTCAACCCTAATGCCTTCTGCTCTGATGTGCCGGTCTTAAAGTATTGTGGGCCCAGGGCATTCACATTCTTCTTAAAAGAAGAATCTAAAAGAGAAGCAGACATCATTAGAAAATGCAGATGTAACCTTAAGCTGGCAATCATAATAGTTACCTTCTGTGTAACGCTTATTACAAGCCAAACAATGTATTTCCTTTATCTGGAAATCTCAGAAACTTCTCCAAGGCCAGGTTTATAATTCCCATTTTAGAGATGAAATAACTGTTAAATCACAAGCAAGAAGGGACAGAACTAGCATTTAAATACAGTTCTGCAAAGCCTTTGTTTTGGATTGTCTTGCCCAGCAAATCACCTGACATCTTTGAGTCCGTTTTCCTATTTACCATGTTCTACATCAAACTCTAAAACTGTGTCCCTGCCTGACAAGGCTATGATGAAGGCATATATATATATATATATGCCCTTGTGAAACTACAAATCACAGGACACGTGTCTACGAGCTCTTGTGGAAAGTGTAAAGCCCTGGGTCTAGCGTGACAAAAGCTGAGTCAAGTGCCTTATGGAACAGGGTTCTCCAGTCCACCACTGTCTGTCCTTGCGGGATTAAGCCCTGTCTTCTTCCTGTAAAACAGGCGCTGAGCACGGGCACTCTTTGTTACCTGCCTACTAGTATCCTCCACGTGCTGGCCTAGAAACTTCTGCTCTAGTAGCTGATAGTCTAAAGGGGCGAATAGACTGTGTAAACAAATAGCGAGAATAAAAGTTCCTAAGTGCTGTAATAGAGGTAAGTGTAAAGTGTTTTGGGAGCACCAATGAGGCAAAGCACCTCGTCCTCAACAACCTCATTACAAAGGAACAGATGGATGGTGCTCTATCAAAACTAATAGAATGAAAGATATTGCAAAGGCAGTATGCGCGCAAGTGCTGGGGAAACTAAAGTGTTACGTACAAGAAGGAGAGTTTATGATTCGCCCCGAGGAAAGAATTGCTATCTGAGGGATTCCCGTGCCGGTGGGGATATATTTTTAGGGGAACATGTCCCTGGTGGTTCCTACATGACACATTCGGGAGGCTTTCTGGTCCCTCAGCTCGGCTCTAAGCCCTGTTTCTCAGCCCCAGCCTGAGTCACTCTTTACTGTAATCTCCTTCTCTTTCAAAAGGTGAAGGATTGTGACCTGAAAGCTTGTAGGCCTGAGGCTTTCCCCTCACCTGGAGCACTGAGCCCCAGGGAATCCCCCAGGGCCAGAAGGAATGGCCTTTATGCTTTCAGAAAGTGATGAGACAGGATGCTCTGAAGCTCTGATTCCCTGGCCCCGGGGGAGCCCTGAGGCCAGGGGGGGTTTCTGTCAGCCCCTCTAACACTGCAGTTCTTTCAGCTTACCTGGCTGTGATCTGGCATCAGGGCTGTTGTTTTTCCCTGCTTAATAAGGGAGATGCTAGCAAGAAAGCAATGCGTTCCTGTTAAAATATTCTGGCATCAAAATCCACATAGGGTACGATTGCATTTATGTGAAGAGCCCAGAGCGGCCAAACCCAGAAGGAAGGCAGATGAGTCACTGCCTAGGGTTGGGCACTGAGAAGGGCAGGAGCTGGGAAAGGGTGGGGAGTGACTGTGGTGGGCACAGGCTCCCTTCTGGGCCGATGGAGATGTCCTAGAGTTGACAGGGCAATGGCTGCAAACTCCATAAATATGCTGAAAACATTGAACTGTATCATTTAAATTGGTGCAGTGTATTTCACGTGAACTGTATCTCAATAAAGCTGTTAAGATATGAAACGCAGACATTCCAGGTGTTCATCTCAGAGACATTCTAAGAAGTCTCTGGTGGAAAGAGGAAACTGTCCCAGACGCTGGGCTCTGACCCTCCAAGTTTCAGTTCCCACCTGGGGTTCTGCTGCCCTCTCCCACCTGCCATGATGCAGAACCCCAGGGAACGCTGATGCTCACCAGGGACGGAGGCCTGGCTGGGTCTCCTCTCCTCTGCCCAGTGCCCAGTGTGCCTTAGCTCAAGGCACATCTTTTTTTCTAAGCAATAAACTGTTACATCCAAGTTAAAAATACTATTAGAGGGTATGGAGGGGGAAATGGGGAGTAATTGTTTAATGAGTAGAGTTTCCATTTTGCAGGATGAAAAGAGTTCTGGAGATGGAGGGTGGTGATGGTTGCATAACAATGAATGTGCTTAATACCTCTCAACTGTACAACAAAAAATGGCTAAAATGATACATTTTATGTTGTGTATATTTTAACACAATTGAAAAAAATTATTATCATATAATTGAGGTGGTCTCCAAAACATTATTAGAATGAGTAAGAGTAATGATGGGCTTCTCTAGTGGCTCAGTGGTAAAGACGCCACCTTCCAAACAGTTTGATCCCTGGGTGGGGAAGATTCCCTGGAGAAGGAAAGGGCTACCCACTGCAGTATTCTTGCCTGGAAAATCCCATGGACAGAGGAACACGGTGGGCTATAGTCCACGGGATTTCAAAAGAGTCAGACACAATTTAGTGACCAAACAACAAGCAAGTAAGTGAAAAGGGGAATACCCTGCAGGAAATTAAGCAACTGGTCAGAGAGTAGTCAGTATGACGATGCTGCCTACTCAGCGAATCTTGAACGTGTATCCCTGCAAATGAAAATGGTGCTTCTTCTTTTCCAATGTCCTTGATCCTGGAGAAGAGCTCTGTGTGATGTTGTGCTGTCTATTAGAGAATTAAGAGAAACGTAACCTATGCTAGGTGCTTTCAAGAGACATTATTAGATATCAGTCACAGAGCTGTGGATTTTCCAGTAGTCATGTATGGATGTGAGACTTGGACGGTGAAGAAAGCTGAGCACCCAAGAACTGATGCTTTTGAACTGTGGTGTTGGAGAAGACTCTTGAGAGTCCCTTGGACTGCAAGGAGATCCAACCAGTCCATCCTAAAGGAGATCAGTCCTGAATATGCATTGGAAGGACTGATGTTGAGCTGAAACTCCAATACTTTGGCCACCTGATGCGATGAGCTGACTCATTTGAAAAGACCCTGATGCTGGGAAAGATTGCAGGCAGGAGGAGAAGGGGACGACAGAGGATGAGATGGTTGGATTGCATCACTGACTCAGTGGACAGGAGTTTGAGCAAGCTCCAGGAGTTGGTGATGGACGGGGGGCCTGGCATGCTGCAGTCCGTGGGGTCCCAGAGTTGGACACGACTGAGTGACTGACTGAACTGAACTGAACTGAATCACAGAGCAGAAGGAGTTGGGCTTTGCAGTGCTATGTCTTACTCATCTCCCTTTCCCGACCTGACACACTGCTCTCACCTGGCCAAGATACTTTTTATTCCTCAGATTAAAATTATGCTCACCATCCTCCCTAAACTCCTCTAGTATTCCCAAGCTCATCCACCCAGTTGCTCAAGCTAGAAACCTCAAAGGAATCTTTGGCATCTCCATTGCTTCTTAACTCTAAGTCCAAATTATCTCATGAGTATGTCTGCTCACTTCAAACCACACTGCCTCCTCCCAAGTCTAAGCTGCTGGTCTCACAAGTCTACACTCCTAGAGTAGCTTGTTAAGTGATCCCCTCCCTTCAGTCCCAGTTTCCCTACCCCCGTTCCCAACCTCATTCTTCAGATAGCAGCCAGAGTGGTCCTTTCAGAGTTTAAATCAGATGAAGTCACTCCCGGGCCAAAGCTTCACAGGCTAGCCACCCCAGCCAGAAGAACCTTCCTGTGGCCTGCGGTGCTCTGCTCGGTCCACCACCTGCTGACCTCTGTCCTTCACGTCACCTTCTTCCCTGTTCACAGGGTTTAGTAGCCTTTCCCATCACTTTAAAGGCCCCATGCTCTCTTCCTGGCTAAATCTTATTCCTCCTTCAGTTCTTGGCTTATGTATCACTTATGCGGAGAAGCCATTAATTCATTTACTACTTATTCATTTATTCAATAGATATAGTACTTAACAGAACTTGTCCCTATGAATTGATTATTTACTCTTTAAATATGTCTTTCTTTAATGCAGGAAGGTCTTTAGGGGTGGAGACTATTTAATTCACCAATGTATTACTTTCACAAACAATAGCTGTTCAATAAATATTTGCTGAATGAATGAATCTTTAAATGGAGGTCGTATTTCTTTCTGATAGCATGTGGCATATGGAAGGTTTATTGCTTTTTTCTCTTCCTTACTTCCTCCACATCATAAAATAACAGCATACGAGGCTGAGGGCGATGGGAAATAGGCTCGCCAGTTTCCTAATGGAAATCAGCATTGGTTAATAAATGATAATAATAATGACTAGCATTTGTATGGTGTTTTACAATTTGCAAAACATTTCCCACAGGCATTATCTTCTGCAATTTAATAAACACAATCTAGCCCTTGGCTGCTCTATAAAAATGGAATTAAAAAAGAAAAATCTTGATGACAAAAGAGATGAGGCTGTTGTAATATTTAAAGTTCACAATTAAACATAGGTGAGTTAAAAAAAGAGGGTTGCTCCTTTCAAATCCTGGGGGTACCCTGTGGGTTTTGCAGAAACAAAGGTACATCTTTCAAGTCCTTTGATATCTGTGCCCTGTCAGAGCTCTGGGCTGCTCACCATTTGGATTAGATCCCAAGGCATGGTGTGTGCCACCTGATGGATTCCCCTCCAGTTTCCCATCAGCAGGAAGAGTCCTCCCTAAAGTTCAAGGACAAGCAGCATCTCTGCAAATAGAATCTGGAGTCCAGGACCCGTGGGCTGTTACCTGTTAGGTGAGGGAGCTTTCCCTGTATTGATGCTCCATCTCTACAAAAGCAGCCTCACTGGGGGGTTTCTTAAGTTAGACTACCCTCCTCTTTCTCTCCCTTCCTTCCTATTTTCTTCTAAAAGTCTTTTCTTTTTACCTGTATGTATATAGTAATAGAATGAGACTTTCAGAGCACCAGGACCCACGGTACTCATTAGAAGCAGATTTAAGAAGTTGACTAGGGTATCTGCACAAATGGTGATTCACAGGCTTAAGTGGAAGATACCCATGAATACATATCTGTTTACAGTTTCACAACTGTCTTACTCTACAGAGTAAAAGTCCAAAGGCCTTTAATCTGGGCAGTAACATCCTGGTCCGTTTACCTTCATCAAAGGGGCATGGCACCTTCAAGGACCTTGCCTGGCACTTTTGATCTTCTCCTCTTGATATTGATTCTCTGATGTTATGATCTGCCAAAGGCCAGCCTGAGGGGTTAGACGCCCCTGAGAGGCAGAGGAGTGTGAACTGACAGAAAAGATGGATCTAGCACCTTGGACACACTCCAGCTCAGTCAGTCATAGAGCTGGTCAGGGTCAGGCCTGTGTGATGCTTGCATGGGAGACCAGCTTGGGACAGAGTACCTGAGACCAGATGCTACAGGGAAGTGGGCACTGGAATGCCTCCACCAGCTGGAGCAGTGAGTTTCAGCAAGTCATGCTCCCCCTCCCCTCCAAACTGAGTGATTTTTGCCTGATGGTCTCTAGGGTCTTATTTGCTATAACATTCTGTTGTCCTTTAGTCACTAAGTCATGTCCAACTCTTTTGCAACCCCATGGACGGTAGCCAGCCAAGGTCCTCTGTTAATGGGATTTTCCAGGGGAGAATACTGGAGGGGGTTGATATTTCCTTCATCTTCCTGAACCAAGGATCAAACCCATGTCTCCTGCAATGGCAGACGAATTCTTTACTAAGCCACCAGGAAGTCTCATCATTCTAACATTATGGTTCTAGATTTCCTTTACCAGCTGAGCCACCAGGGAAGCCCTTACTCATTCTATAAGGCCTCAAAAAAATAAAAAAAAAGAGGATGTTGTCAAAGTTGTCAAAGACTGAAGAGAGGATAAAATAAAGAATGAAACAAGTCCACCGATTTTTGTACTTGGTGAATGGGATGGCTGGGGTGGAAGAACATGCTGAATTGAGGAATGAAGAGAAAGTAAGTGGAAATAGATAGCCAAGGAGAAAAGGGGAAAGAAACAATACAAATATGAAACACCTCATTTGAAGATTTGTAAAAACAATCAAAGTGGTTCTATGCTATTCAGCTTGTAGGAGACTTTCCAGTTTTTAGAAAAATATCCACCAACGTGGAGTGGAAATGGGATTCCTGAGTGCCTCACTTTTTGTTTTAGGAAGATGGTGAGAAGAAGACAATGCTCTGGAAATTCAAGAAAGTCCTAGAATTCAAGCAATGGAAAGTTCCTGGACATTTGGACATCACACACGTGAAGACACAGGGGAAAGAACATGGCTTTAGAGTGTGGCAGACCTGAGTCCAACCAGTCTGATGGACAGTCTTTTGGGCATCCAGGCAGGCTTGTGACTTGCCCTCTTTTCAATATAGTATCTTAAAATCATGTGTTCAACACCTATTTTTGGAGAAAGGTGACGAAGGGGAGGGCAAACTCTGTCCCCATGAGCAGCCAGGGGCAGACATGCACTCAGAATTTATCTCCATAAAAAGCAGTTTAGCAAGTCCTTTAGAGGTCTTACTTCTTAACTCAAAGGACTTTTAAAAGTCTTCTGTTCTAGTAGTCTCCCTGAGATGTAATATGTGTGTATGTGAATGTATGTGTGTGTGTGTTTATATGTCTGTACAGGCGTGCATATATATGTCTTGTACACCTGTAATTTTACCTGAAAGTGAAAAAAAAAGTACAGTTGATTCTCTTTGTTCACAGTAGTTTTGTTCCATAAAGTTGCCATGAACCGTGAGCTAGTGAATACTGAACACTGCTCTTAGGGGCAGTACAGGGTTAGGTTCCTAGGAGCCTCTGGTTGTGACACTTTCATCAGCTGATGGAGATGTAACCTTTATTACGTGCATTTCTGTTGAAAGACACTGTATTTACTACACGTTATTGATTCAGTAACATTGAACTCACAGCCAACAGACCCATAACTCACACCTGAGGAAAGCTTATCTAATACACATAGCCTTGCTACAGGCACATCACAGACTTTTTGTGCTTAGGGAGAGTAGACAGAACATCAGCACTGGGCTTGGGGCAATTTTAAACAGTGAATGCAAAAAGTACAAACAAGGTAAAACAAACAAACAAACAAAAAAAGGCAGCACTAAATAGACCATAAAAAGAACATTTGTTTATAACATCAGAGCCGAAAGGCAGAGGCTCACATCGTTTGACCTCAGCTGAAGACGTACATGTTAGGTGACTGAATGTTCTTCTTTTTTTTTTTTAATCACTCTGTGCATGTTTTCAAACGACCATGAAAACACCATGAGTATTGATTTGTGGTTACAAATAACTTTTAGCTCATAGGTGAAGTCACAAATACAGAATCCATGAATACTTTGCAAGCACGTATCTATTAATATTGGGCAAGTTCTCTGATCTTCTTAAGCTCAACTATAAAATAAGATTCGTGATGCCTCCTTATTGCACTATGTGAGGATTAAGTGAAATAATCCATGTAAAGCATTTGTGGAATACCCAGCACGCTTCCTGAGATGCTGAGGTGGAGGAAAGCCACCACTCTGCTACCACTCTGTCCTATTTATCATCTTTCCCTTCATTTGGCAGCCTCATTTTTCCACCAGACCATCCAGGGTAAAGAGCTCTAACTTTTAATCTGTCTAGAACATTTTCCCCTTGTATTAAAATTGTCTTGGAAAACCATTAGGCTGATTTTTAATCATCACAGCTCATACGTCTCCTATTGCAAATGCCAAATATTCAGTGCTCGCTTCAGTTTCTCAGATCTTCTTTCTCACATTTTGTAGTTGAAGGTAAATCCGTGCCTAATAAAAGATCCCTTTTGTATCCAGGCCAGATGCATCTGAGACTTGAATGCCTTTGCTTTCTCTCCTGTTTTTATTTTCTGTTTTGTTTCTCTTCTCTGCCTGATCAATACCTTCCCATCTGAAGAAGCAAAACATTCTCTCTGTTCTCTTCCCCTTGCTGCTGATTCTGACTCAAGGGGATAGGGGTGGGCAGCATGGGGAAAGAGAGGCAGAGTCTATATATAACCACAAAGATAATTCCTTCTCCTTGACATGTCCGGCAACTCCAGAGAGAATTTGACATTTGAGGAACTGAGTAGCAAAAGTAACTCTTATTTATCTGGTTATTGGCACAGAAGGGATGGAGTGCAGCAAGGGAGCTGCAGGGGTGAGAATGAGTCAGGGATTTCAGGGAGGGAATATATTTCAGGTAAAGAAGAAATGATTCACCAACAGCAGTGAAAGGACAGGGAGAAAGATGCCTGAACCAGCTTTCTTAAGTCCACGACCCTGCCTCTAGGAGGACTGTAGCACTTTGGATTGGGACACGTGGTACAGATGGGGAAATGATGGTGGTCCCAGTTGCTTACATACTCTGCATCCTAGATCAGCACTCCTCAAACTCTGATGTGCACACAAATCAACTCTCTCCAGGTGTGTGGTCAGTCTCTCAGTTGGGTCTGCCTCTTGGTGACCTTACGGACCGTAGCCCAGCAAGCTTCCCTGTTCATGGGATTTTCTAGACAAGAATGCTGGAGTGGGTTGCCATTTCCTCCTCTTGCATCTCCTTCATGGGCAGGCAGATTACCACTGAGCCACACAATCAACTCTTAAGTCTTATTAAAATGCAGCTTCTAGTTCAGTAGGTCTGGGGTACACCCCAAGATTTTGTATTTCTAGCAAGTTTCCAAATGAAGCTGATGCCACTGGTCCTTGTATCGTACTCTGAGAAAGAAGATTCTAATAAAGTGCTTTTGGGAGAACCTAGGCAAAGAAGATGAAAGGAAGGTTGTTGGACAGCCACCTCCTCTTTCCCCCTGCCTATCTGTAGCCCTCTGTTTCCAAAGCCTCATTTTGTATTTATCTCCTTACTCATCTTTCCTACTCTGCAGTCCCTTGGAGAGCAGACACTCGAGTGTTGTTGATCGTTGTATATAGGGCTTCACCCAGAGGAGACATTTCATAAATATTAAAATTGCAGTTAAATACATCCCTCTTCCTCCATGAAGTTTTGCCAGATCATTCCAGTTCTATAACACTTATTATTTGTATCATTCATTTGGCAATCAATCTTACAACGTCTTATGACAGTTTTTGTGTTTTGTACTGGACTGTTTAATATCTTTTGAATTGCTTTATTTTTTAGCCCCTTTGCGTATTGACTCTGCAGCTAGATTGCAAATAAAGTTTTTGAGTTGAGGGACTGTATTTTCATTTACTCATCAATCATTTAGTTTGTACCTACCTTGTACAAGATGATGATGCAGGATCTTGATACACAAGATGAATAAGTAGGTATCACTGAAGGGCAGTATAGTGAGAAAGGCTCAGCTCTCAATATCAGAGAGAACTAGACTTGGATCCTAGATCTGCCACTTTTCAGCTGTGTGACCATAGACGAAGACTTAACACACCCAACCTTGACCTGTCCAGCTGTAAAATGGGTTAAGGCATCAACTTTGTAGAACTGTGGTAAGTTTGGTTGAAATGTTATATAGATTGTCCCGGTGATGCACACCTGGTAAACATTCAGAAAAAAAAATAATTCCTTATTCTTTGGAAAGTTATCACCGAATAGTTTAGAAAATACAGTGAGCTACACAAAGAGCCAAAGCACCAGAGAGATTATATTAGTGGAGTCATCCTTTGTAATTGCCACCGTCTAGCTGGCAAGGGCTTAATAAATGCTTATTGTTGATTGAAGGCAACAGTAGTACCTCTATTATAAAGATGCTTAAGAGAGTTCAGTGAGTTCATCCACTTTTTATTTTTAGTTTTTTAACTTTTGAAGCATAGTTGACTTACAATAAGTAAGTCAACTAGTTTCAGGTATAAAACATTGTTATAGATGACACACTCTACAAAGTTATTATAGTGTTATTGATTATCTTCCCTGTGCTGCATATTACCCAATGTATCAATTTCAAGACAACTTACTTTTATTGACTCTTCATGTATATATATAAAATTGAAGGATGTATGACAGGTGCCAGAACTGGAAACAGAAATTAAAAATTAGCTTAGGAGAACAAAGAACTATCCATTCTACTGATGGCGGTACCAAGGAGGAGGTGGAGTGAGTGTCAGTGCAGAAGAGGGAGGACCTGTTAGGAAGCTTGGGAAGATTTGGCAGAAGAGAGGCCATAGGTATTCCTGTTTCCATGACAGTGAACAAGACCGCCACCCTGCCGGAAGGCCCTCCTCACAAGGGCCTCGTGTACTCGGACCCCTTTGCTCTGAAGGGTCACCTCTCATTTGGTCCAAGTGAGGACGCGGAAGCAGCATCCGGGGAATGGTGGCCCCACAGAGACAGGACTTCTGAATGTCCAGTATCTTGACTGCCAGCCTGGAGTTAGGGTTGGGGCCACAGCCTCCTCCACATCGAAATAACTAAAAGGTAGAAGATGAGGACAGAAGAGCCTTCCGGTCCTTCTGGCTTCTCGGTCAGATTATTTCCCCTCGTTGTCTACCTGGATCGGAGCCAAATATTCCTTCCACCCTGGTCTTCATGTCTTTCTGAGAAAGTGCTGAAAACCTGAATTGACTGTGGCCTCTGCTTGCTGCTCGGTCACTTCAGTCGTGTCTGACTCTGTGCCACCCCATGGACTGTAGCCCGCCAGGCTCCTCTGTCCCTGGGATTCTCTGGGCAAGAATAATGGAGTAGGTTGCCATGCCCTCCTCCAGGGAATCTTCCCGACCCAGGGATCAAACCCATGTTATTCTGTGTCTCCTGCACTGCAGGCGGATTCTTTACCCACTGAGCCTTCTGGGAGCCCTATCATGGCCTCTAGTTTTGGCCAAACCAGGAATTTCTGGTAGTGGCTGCCGTAAGGAGGTAGTGACCCAGTGATGCTAAAAATGTATCTGACCCCATTATGGTGCTCAATTCTTAGCCTCTAACTGAACTCCACTGTTTTAACACTGCCTTGGGAATCCACTAAAATAAACTTGGACCTGACGTATGGTCAGATTCCTACCACAACGCATAGGGATGTCACCCAGAAGTGGCTCTTGATGTTTCCTGGTGTCAGCTTGTATAAGCCCCACACTTAATGCTTCCTGTCTTGGAGAAGCTTTGCAGAATATTCTTCAATCCAGAAAGGCCATTCAGAGGGAGTTGGCTTGATCTAACCCAAATGAAAAATACTTTCCTGAGCTCTGCAGATTTCTCCAAACACTCCTAGAAGCGAACAGACTTCATGCTCACTTCTGTCACCCGAGCAAACAAGCGTATATCACCAAGCCATAAATCAGCAGCTAACAGATTTTCATTTATGTGCTTTGACCTTGGGTATAGCTTTTAATTTGCTTTTAATTTGTATTGACTTCCCCTTTGCTTCTTTGACCTTCCAGCACCTTGAGATTAGAGGATGCGGCCGTGACATCATGATCCTAAGTGATCTAGGGGAAGGAAGATTGCAATTGGATGTCAGAGTTTGGGAAGAGGAAAAAGTGTTTGTGTCTAGACCTGGGGAAGAGCAAGTGGTAGACTGAGGCCAGGCTGGGTCTCCAGAAAACTCAGCCCAGGAGAAGTCTGGCCTGCAGTTCATAAGATAGCAGCCTCTAGAGAAGAACGGGTGAGTGGTGAAAACATACTCATTAGAGCTGCGGAAGCCTTCTGATTAAAATGGGCAGCCAGGTGATCTGAACATGGTATCAACTGAGAAAATTCACCTCCAGGACCAGGCCTATTAAAGACCAAGGGTGGAAATTAACCTCTCTTAGCACAGTGATTAAGCTGCTGTCAACTGAGCCCTTTTCCTCTAGTGCTAAAAACTTACTGGTTTTTCTTTTCTTTAATTGGATTAAAATGAAGGAAACTCAAGACCTCAGGGGGAAAGAAAGCTGAGCAGAAACCATACTCTCTACAGGCTCCAGACTCTGGCAACTATGCTGCTCCTACCGTGAGAGTGCTTTTTGCCCCTTTGATGCCTGGACTCAGCAAGCTAGATATCTGACTTTCATTACTGGAATGAAGCTGCTAGGATGGGACCTGAAACGGACTTCCTTCAGATGCCACTGACCACTAGAGCTGGAAAGAAAAGTTATGGGTGGCCTTCAGCCCCCAGGAGATGGTAATCTCTCGATCTCTTAGAACATTAGGAACCTCTGGCTAATGATTGGCCCCTGACTACATTTGTCTTCCCACTGAACTCAGGGCCTTGTGATGTGTCTCTCTTATTTCTGCTAAAACATAAAATGTCTGTATGTTTCTCTCATTAGCTTGAGGTGAGTAAGAAGGATAACCAAAGTCTGAGGATGATGAATGCTTTGGGTGGTGGTCCTGAAGAGGACTGTCAGGGCTAATACAAGCCCATAGCATATGTCTGGATGAATCAGAAAGAGAAAGGACATAGATGCTCATCCTTACTGCTCAATGACCAAGTAGAACATGTGTGCAAAGAAAAGAGTGGTCCTTCACAGGAGTGAAGGTGAGGAATGAGGATTCAGATGTGGCTCTGATGGCACACAGCTTGATAAGCAGAATGCAGGCTGACTTTCAGCCATCCCTCCATGCCTCAGTTAGGTGCCCAGGGGGAGGGTACCACCTGCAGAGCCATAAGCGGTGGCCCTGTGTGACAATCTGCCAAGCAAGGAAGAAGCATGGGATACTTTAAGGTGGAAGTGAATGTTGCTCAGGCCGTCCATCTCTTTGCGAGCCCATGGACTATACCATCCATGGACTTCTCCAGGCCAGAATACAGGAGGGGAAGCTTTTCCCTTCTCCAGGGGATCTTCCCAATCCAGGGGCCGAACCCAGGTCTCCCGCATTGCAGGCGGATTATTTACCAGCTGAGCCACCAGGGAAGCCCAAGAATACTGGAGTGGGCAGCCTATCCCTTCTCCAGGGGACCTCCCCGACCTAGGAATCGAAGCGGGGTCTCCTGCATTGCAGGAGGATTCTTTACCAACTGAGCTAACAGGGAAGCCCCATACTTTAAGGTACCAGCGGTATAAGCAGAGGAGGAAAGACCCTTTACCTACTTTCTTTCTTTCTTAGTAGAGTCTATAGGACTCTGGCTGTCTGGCTCTGGGCTCCACTAAACAAAGATGGGTTGATTATGAATGCATGACTCTTAGACTAACTAAAGTAAAGCTGAAGCCACAGACTGGAATGGGGGCTAAGGGAAAGACATAGCGTCTGCTTTCCCAGATATATGCCCTGATCAGCATGGATTCATCTCTCTCTGTGGTCTCCCGCCTCATCCAGGTTTTCCCACAGTCCCTGGTACTGTACATTCAGAGAGACAAAGTCCCTCCCACCTTTGCCACAGACAGCATCGGGATACACTTTCACACTGATGAGAGTGCACGCCCAAGTCCATGTGGCACACACTGGCTTTCTCCGAGGCTGTGTGCCTCTTTTATGACTCAGTTCCCAGCCTCAACAGGGGTTCGAGAGGAAGACGTGAGAAGAAAAATGATTTCAGCCAATGACGTGAACTGAGAGGAATTTCAGAGCCAGACAGTGATCGTGGTGCAAGAAAAAAAGATGTTGGGGTGAGTGGAAAGCGATTAGACACCTACAGCTCTTCATGTCTAGGTGTCATACACACACAGCTTTCTGCCCTCCTCTCTCTTGAATGATAGTTCTGTTTCAGGAATAGAAACTGTTTTCTTCTTCCTAAATATGGTTGCTTCCTGAATCCTGCCTCTTGTTTATACCCTAAAAAAGCATTACCATGTGAATAGGTTTCAGCCAGATGAAACAATCGGGAGCCTTTTCTGGGGTTTGCCAGATGCTTACAACAAACCCTATACTCAGGAGCCCCACTTAAAAATGTGACGCTGTTGTTCATCCTCTCCACCCCCATCCATCTGCATGCCTCCTCTCTTCTGTGAGGGTATGAGTCTCATCGTGGGATCCAGATTCTGTGAGTCCCTCCTGAATCTTCCTCCGTGCCTTTTTGAGCAGAGGCAGCCTATATCAGGGCTTCCCAGGTGACTCAGTTGTAAAGAATCCACCCGCCAAAGCAGGAGACATGAGTTCGATCTCTGGCTCAGGAGGATCCCCTGGAGAAGGAAATGGCAACTCACTCCAGAATTTTTGTCTGGGAAATTCCATGGACAGAGGAGCCTGATGGGCTACACTCCCCAGGGTCTCAGAAGAGTCAGCACGACTGAGCAACTCAAGAGCTGCAGCAGCGCTCTGTCATCAGCTGGAATGGGTTTGCTTTGAATCCCTCCATCCCTGTGTATTTGAGGACACAGGCTTAGGGCTGTGTTCAAGCTCTGACAGTATCCCCTTGGCTAATGTGGGTTCTGGGAGACTATAGCCCATGGGTCAAGCCTGGCTGGCCGCCTGCTTTTTTATGATCAGTGAGTTAAAAATGGTCTTTACTTTTTAAAATGGTTGAATAGAAACTAGAAGGCAAATATTATTTCACGCCACACAAACGTGGTATGAAATTCAAATTTGGCAGAGTGGAGTGGTTGCAAAAGAGTTGGTAAGACCAACAAAATCCAGATTATTTATGCTCTGACCCATCACAGAAAATGATTGTCCACCCTGGACTAACTAACTGAGCTCTAGGTCATGGGTCCAGGCTTGTTTTCTAGGCGAGGTGAGCCCACAGAAGTCAGTGAATCAGAAATAGGCAAAAACCAGAAACCAGAAGACTAGAGCTGGGAATTTGGATTGAAATGAGTGTGAGATTTCTACACATAGACTTTTGGAAAAGCATTGTTGATATGCACAGAACATGCGCAATTTCCCCCCACGAAATATTCAGGGCATTCCATTCATGGGACTGTGATTGCGTTGGACGTCTTCTCCTTAGGACAGGTTGTCAAAGAGGGCTTAGACGTGTCAACGGCAACTTGTCTAGATAGATGGCTCTGTTATTGATTAACTCATTCCTGATAACTGTGAAATATTCAAGAACTATTTGCTCTTAAAAGTGCAATGACATCCACAAGGGAAGTAATTCGTAGTTGCCATCTAATGCTGGCGCCTCTAAGCTGAAAGAGGCTGATGTCTGCCGCATCTCTGTCTAACTTCAAACGCAGCCTCTTCTCTGGCTGAACACTTGGGAGGAAGTGAGCTCTGGATAGCTGGGTGTGTTCAGTGCCAGATTCCTGTGTGTCTTAATCCTGACCCCGTAACACTTCTGTTTGGAGAACTCAAAACAGTCAGATGCCTAGTCCTTACTGAAGAGATTCTGGTTGAATGAAAGTGATTGAAAGGCACAAATCTCTAGTTACAAGTATATATTAGGGATGCAACGTACAACATGATAAATATAACTGACACTGCTGTACGTTACATATGGAATTAGTTAAGTGTGTATCCTAAGAGTTCTCATCACAAGGAAAATATATGCATATTTTTTCTTTTATTTTATAACTATATGAGATGATGTTTGTTCCCTAAACTCAGTGATAATCAGTTCATGATGTGTGTAAGTCAAATCACTATCCTGTATACCTTAGACTTATTCAAGAGCTGTACATCAATTACCTCTCAATAAACCTGCAAGAAAATAAAGAGAGTGATGCTTCTGTGGGTCCCCATGGAGACAGGTCATTTGAATTTTAAAAGCTTCCCAAGTTATTCTGATATACACCAAAGACAGATCATTTTCCTTAGTAATGTTTATACTTCAAAAAGCTTCAGAGGAAATTCTCCAATCCCTCCCCTGCCTCTTGTATTCTTCAGTTCTACCAGATTGGTTCTTTTGAGTGTGTATTGAGAACCTACTGTACGCCAGCCCCTGTGCTAGGGCATGTGGGTACCAAGGTGAGCAGGACCTGGTGCCCACCTCCAGAAGCCTGTGGCCAGGCTGGGATTGAGTATGGGGCAGAGCCCCTAGTGTGCCTCCACCCAGGAGTATTCTTGTGGGTTCTGCTGAGGGCGCAGTGGGATGCTCCATCAGGGTGGCTGGACTGCTGTGAAAAACTCCAGAGGGGGCCGTGTACCTTCATTTTAACCCACATTCACCTGCTTGGGCTCTCGACTCCCATGCAGCTGGGCCGCCACCCTGCCCCTTTGCCAGGACCGTCAGCTCTCTCCTGGCCAGGCTCACAGGGCACCTGCAGTTCCAGGGGAGAGAGGAGCTGTGGGAGGCTCCTCCGCTCTTCTCTGAACTGGGAGAATCTTCTTTCCCTTGCTCGGCTCCGCATCCTGCGCAGCTATGGGGAACGGTGGTGTTCGCATCCAGCTAATGATGCAGGAGGCTGGGAATGGGGCACGGGGCAGTCTTCCACAGAAGGTTATACTGGCCCCATGGTGCTCAGCGTGGAGAGAAAAACTTTCTTCTTTTCTCTTCTCTTTTTGTCATCAGTAAACGAAGCAGATCCACTACCAGGGTGATGCTGAGTGGGATGAGCTGTGTGCTGACAAGGTGCCTGAATATATATTTTTCTGAACTAGGATGGATTTTTTTTTTTTTTTTGATCGAGTTAGTATTCTGACCGGTGTCCCACGTTGACACTTTTATTATCTGTAGCTCAATTTCATGGAGCAGATTTGCTTTTCTTTTCCAATCGTAAGATTCTTTTCAAAACAAATCAGCCTCACTCTCTGGCGTGTCTTTGTTTTGTCCTTCTTCCTAGGAAGACATTTCTTGAGGATTAAATTCATGTAGCTCTGTATAGAATAAAATCACTCATTTTTCTCCAAGGAGCCTCTCGTTTCACCCCACTTATTTCCAAAGAAATGGGCCTTCTTTCTTGTGATGAGAATAGTACAAAAAAGAAAATATTGAATGTTAACAGTAGCGGATTGGAGACAGGAATAGCAACCCACTCCAGTATTCTCACCTGGAGAAGTCCATGGACAGAGGAGCCTGGCGGGCTGCAGTCTGTGAGGTTGCAAAGAGTTGGACATGACTGAGCAACTAACACACACCACGGCAGAGGATACCTTCCATTAGGCCCTGTATTTATAATTACTTTTATTCATCATGGTAGCCTTATGAGGTAAATTTTCATATTATCCTCAGATTATAGAAAAAGAGATGCAAACAGAGATGCAAAAAAAAAAAAAAAAATCTCTAGGAAAAAAAAAAAAGATGCAAAAAAAAAGAAAATAGCTTTGCCCAAGATCATTAGTTTATAAACTGCAGAGTCGGGATTTGAATTCAGAGCCTTCTGCCTACAGTCTGGGTTAAAACCAGCACCTAGCATTAACATCTTGGACACAGCTTCAGTTCTTACATTCCACTTTGGGTGAGATTCCTCAGTGTTCTGGACCCTGGTGCAGAAGAGGGCAGAAGGGAAGTTGTTCCTCTGGCCCACTTATCTCTTCGCTTCCCTTAGAGTCAGTGCTGGAGGAACTTATGATTGAGCATGGGGATGAATGCATACCACACAGCTGAGGCTCCAGGTACTGAGGCTCACTCCCCAAAGACCCGGGGATCCCTCCCTCCTTCTCACTGCTTGAGTTTTATTAGGGGAGGGGAAGGTATGTTACAGTTATAACCTCACTGCCTGCAGCCCATCTAGTTAAGATGAAGACATGAATTTGATAAACTCTTTAAGTGGCTCTATTGACTCTACATTCTTGGAGATGGCTTATCAACAGAAAGATGCTTTTATCAACACAATGTCATCAAATCTGTGTCTGTGATCAGTCCATTATGAGCTTTCACCTGGAATCAAAAACTGAATTATCAAGGCAAGGGCTCAAATGAAGATACAGGATCGCACCTCTGAGATTCCACTAAATATCCAAGAATATTTCATCAGTTTCTTCAGGGAGAACTTTCCCTTTCCTCGCTTGCCCCTCTTAGCTTTGCTTACTCACAGTCTATAAAGTAACAGCCTGGAAATCGCTTTCCTGTCTCTGTTACATAAGTTTATTACAGGAGATGCTTGGCTGCCTGGGACCTGTTACCCCATAATCTGCTGCGGAGTTTGGTCAATGGTTAATTATAGAATTGAGGAAAAGAAGAGGTTCAAACCTAACTGCATTCTCTTCACGACTTGGCAACAACCTTTCAGAGGCAGAAACTCAATACTTTCAAATGCTCATTTTATCCCAGTATCTGGCAGCACAGTGCTTCAGGAGCCCTTCCCCACATCCTGGAGGGGAATGCTGATTTAAGCCAATTCCATTTCCCATTGCCATTGGTCAGTCAAGGCTGGGCAAGTGATACTCTCCTGACCAATGGAGGGAAGGCTACTGAGGCTTCTGGAAATGTTGTTCTCACTTGTAAGAGAAAAAAAAAAATCACAGATAGATGCCTCTTTTCACCTTTGAACTTCGTGTGAAGTAGCGATGCTTAGAGCTTCTGGAACCATCTTTCATATACAAGAATTTTCATTCTCTGTAATTTTCATTATTATTAAACATTTTTGTTGTTGTTGTTACTTTCAGCCTATAGAATCACTTGACAGAGCAGGTGTCAGAAATCACTGCATATACTCTCCATTCCTAACTGCTTTTACTCTTACACTTCCTGCTCCCATAGATGCCTGCCGACTAACTCCATCTGTTGAATTCCTACACACTCTATGAGATCCACTTCAAATGCCACCTTCCTTCACTCAAACCAGTATGACTTCCATCCCATATGACTTCTTGCCAATTTTAGAAGGCAGTGATAACATTCTTCCTCGCATCATGATTATTTCTGTGTTTATCTCATTTGTACTACTAGATTGAACATCGCTTATGGATGAAGATTATGTCTTATACTTCTTTGCAGCTTTGAAGTGCTTCCCTTGTGTCTGACCTTAGTGGATACCCCGTAAATGCTTGATGAATTGAATGGAATGGAATGAAGGCCTGGGGAGACTTGAGATATAATCAAAGGAGAAGCGACAAACTAGTGAAATATGAAGTTAAAGGGAGACCTAGCTCAATGGAGAAAGCCTAAGGCCTGGAAACCTCTCATATCAGGGCAGGGGGAATTGCCAACTTTGAAAATATACATTAGGGCTGATAGGTCCATGCTGGGTAAGAGATGACAGTTAAAGATGAGGGTCTCAGAAGCTAAAAACTAGTAAGCACAGAGATAAATGTATACCTATAAACTCACAATTCATCTCAAATAATGTGTTTGCAGCTTAGTAGTGTAGGAAGGAAAGCCTGACTTGGGAATCGGGCATGGTCATTGTGACATGTCCCTAACAGGTGAGATTTCTGGGTGACAGATGGATTGCTTATTGTTGAATTGCTCTCAGGCAAGTCTTGGGAGCTATGACAACACCACAAAACAGCTGCCTGGACCTCAGAGAGGCCCCTTCCGGGTTGTTGCTTGAGTGGCTTTGGAAACCAAGAATGTGTGGGAGCTGCAAAGAGAGTGGTAAAATATATTTGCAACTGAGCATATTTCAGAGCTTCATGTGACATTCAAGGCTGCAGAGGATGTGGGCTAGACATGCTACAAGGGGAGATGTGGAAGACACTGCTTCTAAGATTTGAGCTGAAAGTGAATTGATAAAGAAGTGAGAAGATTGAGCTTTATTTGGGGTAGAGAAATGAGAAAGCAAAACTTCTTGTTCTAGGGGTGGAAATGTAGTAGAGTCCAGGGTGTTGTACTGAGAAACTTTTGTCTAGTGGACTGGATTGGACCCTGTTTGTTTGTAAGACCAACAAGTTTATTTACATCCTCCTTCTTCTGCCATTTTCCCCCCCATTTTTCTTCTTTCTCTCTCCTTTCTCCCCTCTCTTCCTTCCTGAGAAGCATAACTCCTGTATCTGTGCAGTAACTTCCAAATAATGAATTAGTGGCCCAGCCAATTCATGTCTGTATCCATTGCTAAGAAAGTAGCAACTCAGTTTGTGTGTAGAGCCAGCTTGGAACTGTGGAAGTGGGCTAGAAGTGTCCATTTCTAAGGTGAAAACTAAAATTTGACCTCTCACAGTACTGATCACTTAGAATGGCCCTTTCCATGATGCGTTTGGCTATTTATGGCATATTTCTATATCTCTGATGGACATTCAGATAGACAGGACCCGATGGAAGATCATAGAAAGTAAACTAAGTGAAATGTGTCACGTGGATATTAATGACTTTGTGCTCTTTAAAAAGAATTGGGTGATAGCCCTCCCATTAAAAAAAAAAAAAGACTACAGAACTTGAACTCAAGACAGTCAAACTCTAGCCTAACTGCTCATGTATAGTCCAATACTGACCATGCTTTTTCTCCTTCCTTGACTTAATCTCCTTGACCTTTGGAGTGAAGGTGTTGGACTGAATGGTCCTAAAATCACTTTCAGACATTTCACCATGTGTTTCTGTAATTCCTGACTGGGCACGTCTAGGCTTGCAAAGTAAGATGGGTGCAGGCAACATTAAAGCCCTCCCAGACGTGCATGATTCCCCCAGGGAGCCTGCGTACGTGGCGATATAGGAAGAGTCCATGGGTTCTAGATATTCTGGATCACAAGGGCTCTGCTGCCCCTTGACTGGGTTGAGGTCAAAGTATGGGTTTTCATAAGAATGAAAGTTTCATCTGACAGCCACGTATCAAGTGCTGAGTAGTTCTAACTGTGTGCTGATTCCCTGCAGCCACTTGGAAAGACCATGAGTTGAATATGAGTCATATATCAAAACATTTCACAATCCTTGAGATGCACATTTTTATGCCATGTTTAGAAAATTGGCTTTTCCCTCCAAACACTTCCTCCCATCTGTTACTTTTGCCTCAGTAACTGTCCAGAGGATGCCCATTTCATGGTTCCACTCAAGCGCTTCTCCCTTTCCACAGCAAACCCCACCCCTCACTTTTACTCAAATCTTCAGCCTATGGAGTTCCATGGAAATGAATTTAAAAGGATTGCCATTTATTCAGCTCACTCTAGTTCTCATTAGACCTGCTGTCTGGTTTCATAATGTTCTTGATTTGTGAGCCAGTACTGTTTTATAACTATAGCTTGTTTAAATTTTTTCTGAATGAAAAAAATTGAGATTCTATAGTGCTTTGCAATTTTCAAAAGTTTCACACACATGACTTCATAAAATCCCATAATAAGACTTTAAAAAATTTCCTACCCCATCTTGCCCTTTCCCCTTTCCCTCTCCCCACTGGTAACCAATAGTTTGCTCTCTATATCTGTGAGTCTGCTTCTTTTTTTTTTATTCACTAGTCATATTTTTAAATTCAACATATAAGTGATGTCATACAGTATTTCTTTATTAATCTAACATTTCACTAACTTAATGTGCTCCAACTCCATCCTTGTTGTTGCAGATGGCAAAATGCCCTTCATTTTAATGGCTGAATAATATTCCATTGTGTGTTGCGTGTATACATATACATACACACACACCACAGCTTTATCCATTCATCTGTTGATGGTTACTTAGGCTGCTCCCATACCCTGACAATTGTAAATATCAGCGATAATTTTTTGTATCCATCTCCCTAAAGCAAAGGAAACAAAAGCAAAAATAAGTGAATGGGACTGTTTGAGTTTGATATGGAACCCACATACACATACGCACACACATATGCATAAACATCAAGCCATTCACAGTATGCTTAAGTACCAGTGCAAACCCACAACTAAAAACCTACAGCGCCTCAAGCCTGCACCATGCCCACGAACCCAGCTCCACAGTGTGTTCAACACGCTTTCACTCTCTGGGACACTCCTCTCCCTCCAGTGATTGGAGCCCAGAAACCCGTGAGTACCTACTGCCATCCTGGCGCGGGAAGGGAGAACACCTATCTGGGCCTACTTACATGAACACAACATGCACCAGACTTAGCTGCAATATTTGTCCAAGGGCTGAGAAAAGCAAAGAGGAACAAATTTGCACCGTGTGCATCACTCTGTGAGTCTACCACTTGCAAAGCACTTCCGCGTGGGCTGTCTCTGGGAAACATTGCTTCCACCCTGTGTGCATATACACACTATATCTATTGTAAGGTGAAGAAATAGAGGCCCAGAGTGTAACTTATTTTTCCAAGCTTTTGTAGTTATTGAATGGTAAATTCAGAATTTAAGCCTGCAATTGCCTCCTACAGAGTCTATGGAATTTATGTGGCATAAATATGATGTCCATTGAGAAATGTGGGCTTTAGGAGAGACTGATAAATATTTTCACTGGATTTATTAAACTAAATAATAGTACTCCTTAGAGTCTGTGATTCTAAGAAGTCTACTATGGTTGATAACTGCAAGCCACAGCATTTACTTTTCTATCCATTCATTCAACAAATATTTAAAAATTTATTGAGTTCAAGGTCTCATGCCAGTTGCTGCCATTGTTTTGCTGTGTACACACACACACACACACACACACACACACACACACACACACACACTGGCATACTCCAACACATCTGTGTGTGCCACCAGCCACTTGCCATTGCTCATTCTCCATTCCCAATGAGCCACGTCATGGTCAACACCCTTGAACGCTGGTCTTCATAAAACCATTCCAAGTTAGTGCCAAGGCATACCAGAAAGTGGCTTGAGGAACTTTTAAGACCCCTGAAAAGTGAAAGTGAAAGTGTTAGTCGCTCAGTTGTGTTTGACTCTTTGCAATCCCGTGGACTATAGCCCACCAGGCTCCTCTGTCCGTGGAATTCTCCAGGCAAGAATACAGAGTGGGTTGCCATTCCCTTCTCCAGGGATCTTCCCTACCCAGGGATCAAACCCAGGTCTCCTGAGCTGCAGGCTGATTCTCTACCTTCTGAGCCACCAAAGAAGCCTCAAGAACCTTGAGTAAAGTCAATTCAAAGGCAACTCAGAAAGCCAGTGGTCCCCCCAGCTTCCGAGCATTCCCTAGCATTTCTCCTGGCCTCCCGCTGGAACCACTGCTCTTAGCTTACATTATCTACAAATAAGGGTGATTTATTTCCTCCTCAAACTGTTCGATAAATTCAAAGCTGCTCTATGAGACTGCAATAGTAGTTGGTGGATTAAAACTCCAACCTAGACTGTCAAATTGCTAGTCAGCACTTGGCCTCAGGGGGAGTGGAGAAAAGGCAGCAGGTAGCCAGAGAGCAGGGATGTTAGGCAGGAGGCGGGTGGGGGTGGGGGGACTTCACGCCCCGTCCTGCGGTGTGCATCAAGAAAGGCAGCCGACAAGGCCACCGTGTTCGCTCAGTGGCTTTGCTTTGGTTTTGTCTCTTTCCCAAACGTCTGACAGCACCTGGGCTCAAGGCACGCTTCACTGTTTGGGTTCTCTCCTCTCTCTGTGTTGTCAGCAGCACCCACCTACAAAGAGACATACAGTGAATAGTTTGTTTGATAAAAAAAAAAAAAAGATGCTTTTGTTTCCTGTCTGGCTCTCTGCAGCTAGGAAACAGTCCTCACAGAGATGACATTTTCAAAGAAACGTGGCTGCTGCTGCTGCTGCTAAGTCGCTTCAGTCGTGTCCAACTCTGCAACCCCATAGACAGCGGCCCACCAGACTCCCCCGTCCCCAGGATTCTCCAGGCAAGAACACTGGAGTGGGTTGCCATTTCCTTCTCTAATGCATGAAAGTGAAAAGTGAAAGGGAAGTCGTTCAGTTGTGTCCGACTCTTTGCAACCCCATGGACTGCAGCCCACCAGGCTCCTCCGTCCATGGGATTTTCCAGGCCAGAGTACTGGAGTGGGGTGCCAGTGCCTTCTCTGAAAGAAATGCTACATAATTCAAAGATAGGTCAATCTATCTCTGGCCTCATCAGCTTTACCATCTAGATTTCTTTCCAGTGCAACCTGCTCACCGCCAAGGAGAGCCACCTAAAACACGGGTTCTAGAAAATTCATAGGTAGACTCCTCATAAGATGGGCTGCTGCCTGGCACCACCATAATTCATTTATTGATTACAGTGGGTAGAGACTTGGATTGTTTACAGCAAAGTTTTCTGAGCTTTTATTGATGCTGCTGCTAAGTCTTGGCAGCCAGAAGGGAGAGTTGGCAGGTTCGGTAATCCAAAGAGAGGCGCTCTGAAGACCTAGCCTCAGAATAGCACCAAAGAAGCAAATGATTTGTGATACCCAGATGCAGTCGTGAATATTCAACTAGTTGAGAGTTTAGGTTGAGGTTATTTCACAAACAAATCATTATAAAAGGAAAGCTCAAAGAGAGAGAGGATGCGAAATTAAAAAAAGGCAGTGCTAAACAGTGATTACCCCAGGCCCTGGGTCTGGCTGAGTGTATGCAATTCCGAGAAAGCATAATGGGTAATCTTAAATGAGTATAGGTCAAAAAGTTGGCTTAAAACTCAACATTCACAAAGCTAAGATCATGGCATCCAGTCCCATCATCTCATGGCAAATAGATGGAGGAAAGTGAAACAGTGACAGACTTTATTTTCTTGGGCTCGAAAATCACTGCAGATGATGACTGCAGCCACAAAATTAAAAAGACGCTTACTCCTTGGAAGAAAAGCTATGACAAAGCGAGACAGCATATCGAAAAGCAGAAATATCACTTTGCTGACAAAAGTTCGTGTAGTCAAAGCTCTACTTTTTCCAGTAGTCATATACAGATGTGAGAGCTGAACCATAAAGAAGGTTAACTGCCAAAGAATTGAAGCTTTTGAGTTGTGGTGCTGGAAAAGACTCTTGAGAGTCCCTTGGACAGCAAGGAGATCAAAACAGTCAATCCAAAAGAAAATCAACCCTGAATATTCATCGGAAGGACTAACGCTGAAGCTGAAGCTCCAAAACTTGGGCCACCTGATGCAAAGATCCAACTGTTGGAAAAAGCCCCTGATGCTGGGAAAGGCAAGAGGAGAATGGGGCAGAAGAGATGGTTGGATGGCATCGCCGACTCAAAGGACAGGAGTTGAAACAAACGCAGGGAGATAGTCAAGGGCAGGAATCCTGCTGTGCTGTAGTCCATGGGGTCACAAAGTACTGAGCATGACTGAGCGAATGAACAACAATAGGTCAATTAAAGCAAAGGAAATTTTTCAATTTGGAAGTCACGTCAGATTGATCAAGTACATTTGCTGTCACTCACTAAATGGCATTTTAAACTTAAAAAAACTAGGAAATAAATTACGGACATAGAACCTGATATACTGTTAGTAGCAACCATCCCAGCCGGCACGTTGGTGGTTGCAGCTATCAGGTGTTAGCTGGTGAAGTTTGGGATCGCATCTCATCACAAAACATCATTCTTTCATGTAGTTACTATGTTCCTTCTCTCCAGGCAGAGATGAAGGTGGCAGAGGTGGAGGTGGAAGGAATCATATTTGAGAGGGTAAGAGGATTGTGTTAAGGATTTCTAAACATAGAATTGCAACAATTATTATTGCTTTAATACATTTGATCAGGAAGTTAGCACTCAAACTAAGTATTTTACTAACAGTGAACATTTAGTGTTAGACACAACTATCTTATGAATATTCCCCAGACCCATTCCCGACTGTACTAAAAGGTAGGTATGTTTTAACAATAGCATAGTGATCAAGAGTTTAAACTCAAAAACCAGATGGGCCTGTTTTCAAATTCTGCTTATGTCCCGAGATGTTTGGCAAATCTTTACACTTCCAGATCTTCAATTTTATTAACTGAACCTTAGATAATAAAATTACCAGCCTCACAGTTGTTGTGGGCCTGAGATAATGTATGCACATAACCCAGTTGCAGATTCATGACAAGTTTTCAAGGCATACTAATATTCTTAATACTTCTAGGTGGTGGTAGATGCCTTATCTTTCTGGTCCAAACTCAAAGACACATTAATATCTTGCCTGACTTACATTCACAGAGCAATCGCGAACCTTTCAAAAATGTAGCTCCTACTTTTCTTCTCACTTAAATTGAGGTATAACTGACATGTAATACACTGTAATATTTAATTTTTTGACAATAGTTTTGATGTAAGCATACAGTTATGAAACCATCAACACAATCAAGATCATGAATAAATCTACTGTCTCCAAAAATTCCCTCTTATTCCCTTATGCCACCTCCCTGCCCCTTCTTGCACCCTACCCCAGTCTTCGGGAAACCACTGATCTGCTTCTGTTACTGTAGATTGGATTGAATTTTCTAGAATTTGATATATTTTTGTTGTTCTGGCTCGTTTCACTCAACACAATTATCTTGAAATTCAAGCATGATGTTGTATGTATCAATAGTCGCTTCTTTTAATCGCTAAGGTGTATCCTTTGTATCCAAAGCTGCTGATGAAAACTTGGGTTGTTTTTAGATTTGTCTGCTTACAAAAAAGCTGTCACGAGCATTTTTGTTCATGTCTTTGTTTAGATGTATGCTTCCACTTCTCTTGGATGAACACACCAAAGTGGAATGGCTGGATTTCATGGTCAGTGTATGATTAACTTTCTAAAGTAACTTCAAAGCTGTTTCCCCAAGTGTTTACACCATTTTGCACCAGTGTTTGAGAGAAGCTCCAGGTGTTCCAGCACTGGGTGTGGTGAATCGCCCAAATTTTCTCATTGTGATTTCAACTTGCGGTTTTGTAATGACTAATATTTTTAATTCAGGTAGCCTTTCGTGTGCCTACCTCCTCTGTCTCTGAAATCTTGAAATGATTATTTGCCTGCAAGAATTCATTAGGTTTTCAATAAACAAATAAATAAGATAGATGACAGATAGGTAGACGAGAACAAACAGATCTGAGTGCTTATCAGGCTGCAGGCATAATTTTCCGTTCTAAGAACGGAGCACTCGAGTAGGAAACTCGCTGCCCCTGCGGAGTGTCCGGTACGCGAGGCAGACAGCCCGCAGCGCCCGCACTGGGTGCGCAGTCAGGAGGGGAGGCAGGGCAGCGCGTGCGGACGCAGCGAGGGGCAGGACCGCAGGGGAGCCGCGGTTTTTTTTTTTTTTTTTTTATTGCTTTTGCCATACATTGTCATGATATCACCATGGGTTTACATATGCTTCCCCTCCGGGTCCCCCCTCCCTCCTCCCTCCCCCCCGGGAAATCTCGCTGCACCAGTCCCGAGCATCAATCCTGGGCTGGCGATTGATTAGACACATGACAATTAACATGCTTCAATGCCCTTCTCCCATATGATCCCACCCTTACCCTCATCCACAAAGTCCACAAGTCTATTCTATACATCTGAGTTCCTTTTGTTGTCTCCCATGTTGGGTTCTCATTACTGTCTTTCTAAATTCCATATATATGTGTTAATATACTGTATTGTTGTTTTTGCTTCTGGCTTACTTCACTCTGGATAATGGGCTCCAGTTTCGTCCATCTGAGTAGAATTGCTTCAAATGAATTTTTTTTTAATGCTGAGTAATATTCCATTGTGTATATATACCACAGCTTTCTTATCCATTCGTCAGTTGATGGGCATCTAGGTTGCTTCCATGTCCTGGCTATTGTAAACAATGCAGCGATGAACATTGGGGTGCACGTGGCTCTTTCAATTCTGGTTTCCTCGGTGTATATGCCCAGCAGTGGGATTGCCGGGTCATATGGCAGGTCTATTTGCAGCTTTTTAAGGAACCTCCACACTGTTTTCCATAGTGGCTGTACTAGTTTGCATTCCCACCAACAGTGTAAGAGAGTTCCCTTTTCTCCACATCCTCTCCAGCATTTATTACTTGTGGATTTTTGATTGCAGCCATTCTGACTGGTGTAAAGTGGTACCTCATTGTGGTTTTGATTTGCATTTCTCTGATAATGAGTGATGTTGAGCATCTTTTCATGTGTTTGTTAGCCATTTTTATATCTTCTTTGGAGAAATGTCTGTTAAGTTCTTTGGCCCACTTTTTAATTGGGTTGTTTATTTTTCTAGAATGGAGCTGCAGGAGTTGTTTGTAAATTTTTGAGATTAATTGTTTGTCTGTTGCTTCATTGGCTATTATTTTCTCCCATTCTGAAGGCTGTCTTTTCACCTTGCTTATAGTTTCCTTTGTTGTGCAAAAGCTTTTAATTTTAATTAGGTCCCATTTGTTTATTCGTGTTTTTATTTCCAATATTCTGGGAGGTGGGTCATGGAGTATCCCGCTTTGGATTATAGCAGAGAGTGTTTTGCCTATGTTATCCTCTAGGAGTTTTATAGTTTCTGGTCTTATGCTTAGATCTTTGATCCATTTTGAGTTTATCTTTGTGTATGGTGTTAGAAAGTGATCTAGTTTCATTCTTTTACAAGTGGCTGTCCAGTTTTCCCAGCACCACTTGTTAAAGAGGTTGTCTTTTCTCCATTGTATATTCTTGCCTCCTTTGTCAAAGATAGGGTGTCCATAGATGCGTGGATTTATCTCTGGGCTTTCTATTCTGTTCCATTGATCTATGTTTCTGTCTTTGTGCCAGTACCATACTGTCTTAATGACTGTGGATTTGTAGTATAGCCTAAAGTCAGGTAGGTTGATTCCGCCAGTTCCATTCTTCTTTCTCAAGATTGCTTTGGCTATACGAGGTTTTTTGTATTTCCATACAAATTGAGAAATTATTTGTTCTAATTCTTTGAAGAAGACCTCTGGTAGCTTGATAGGAATTGCATTGAATCTATAGATTGCTTTAGGTAGTATACTCATTTTCACTATATTGATTCTTCCAATCCATGAGCACGGTACATTTCTCCATCTGTTTGTGTCCTCCTTGATTTCTTTCATCAGTGTTCTATAGTTTTCTATATACAAGTCTTTTGATTCTTTAGGTAGAAATACTCCTAAGTATTTTATTCTTTTTGTTTCGATGGTGAATTGGATTGTTTCCTTAATTTCTCTTTCTGATTTCTCACTGTTAGTGTATAGGAATGCCAGGGATTTCTGTGTGTTGATTTTGTATCCTGAAACTTTGCTATATTCACTGATTAGCTCTAGTAATTTTCTCGTAGAGTCTTTAGGGTTTTCAATATAGAGGATCATGTCATCTGCAAACAGAGAGAGTTTTACTTCTTCTTTTCCAATCTGGATTCCTTTGATTTCTTTATCTGCTCTGATTGCTGTGGCCAAAACTTCCAAAACTATGTTGAATAGTAGTGGTGAGAGTGGGCACCCTTGTCTTGTCCCTGATTTCAGGGGGAATGCTTCCAGCTTTTCACCATTGAGGATAATGTTTGCTGTGGGTTTGTCATATATAGCTTTTATTATGTTGAGGTATGTTCCTTCTATTCCTGCTTTTTGGAGGGTTTTTATCATAAATGGATGTTGAATTTTGTCAAAGGCTTTCTCTGCATCTATTGAGATAATCATGTGATTTTTATTTTTTAATTTGTTAATGTGGTGTATTACATTGATTGATTTACGAATATTGAAGAATCCTTGCATCCCTGGGATAAAGCCTACTTGATCATGATGTATGATCTTTTTGATGTGTTGTTGGATTCTATTTGCTAGAATTTTGTTGAGGATTTTTGCGTCTAAGTTCATCAGTGATATTGGCCTGTAGTTTTCTTTTTTTGTGGCATCTTTGCCGGGTTTTGGAATTAGGGTGATGGAGGCCTCATAGAATGAGTTTGGAAGTTTACCTTCGTCTGCAATTTTCTGGAAGAGTTTGAGTTTGAATAGGTGTTAGCTCTTCTCTAAATTTTTGGTAGAATTCAGCTGTGAAGCCATCTGGTCCTGGGCTTTTGTTTTTTGGAAGATTTCTGATTACGGTTTCAATTTCCGTGCTTGTGATGGGTCTATTAATATTATCTATCTCTTCCTGGTTTAGTCTTGGAAAGTTGTACTTTTCTAGGAATTTGTCCATTTCATCCAAATTGTCCAGTTTATTTGCATATAGTTGCTGATAATAGTCTCTTATGATCCTTTGTATTTCTGTGTTTTCTGTTGTGATCTCTCCGTTTTCATTTCTAATTCTGTTGATTTGGTTCTTCTCCCTTTGTTTCTTGATGAGTCTGGCTAACGGTTTGTCAATTTTATTTATCTTCTCAAAGAACCAGCTTTTGGCTTGGTTGATTTTTGCTATGGTCGCTTTTGATTCCTTTGCATTAATTTCTGCCCTGATCTTTAAGATTTCTTTCCTTCTACTAGACCTGGGCTTCTGCATCTCTTCCCTTTCTAGTTGCTTTAGGTGTATAGTAAGGTCATTTATTTGATTTTTCTCTTGTTTCCTGAGGTGAGCTTGTATTGCTATGAACTTTCCCCTTAGCATTGCTTTCACAGTGTCCCATAGGTTTTGAGCTGTTGTGTTTTCATTTTCATTCGTTTCTATGCATAACTGAATTTCATTTTTAATTTCTTCTGCGATTTGTTGGTTATTCAGCAGTGTGTTGTTGAGCCTCCATATGTTGGAAGTTTTGAGAGGTTTTCTCCTGTAGTTGATATCTAATCTCACTGCATTGTGGTCAGAAAAGATGCTTGGGATGATTTCAATATTTTTGAATTTATCAAGGTTAGATTTATGGCCCAGGATGTGATCTATCCTGGAGAAGGTCCCGTGTGCACTTGAGAAAAAGGTGAAATTCCTTGTTTTGGGGTGGAATGACCTATAGATATCAATTAGGTCTAGTTGGTCTATTGTTTCATTTAAAGTTTGAATTTCCTTGTTACTTTTCTGTCTAGTTGATCTATCCATTGGTGTGAGTGGTGTATTAAAGTCTCCTGCTATTATTGTGTTGTTGTTGATTTCCCATTTCATATTTGTTAGCATTTGCCTTACATATTGTGGAGCTCCTATGTTAGGTGCATAAATATTTATAATTGTTATTTCTTCTTCCTGGATTGATCCTTTGATCATTATGTAATGTCCATCTTTATCTCTTTTCACTGCCTTTATTTTAAAGTCTACTTTATCAGATATGAGTATTGCCACTCCTGCTTTCTTTTGGTCTTTATTTGCATGGAATATCTTTTTCCAGCCTTTAACTTTCAGTCTATATGTGTCCCTAGGTTTGAGGTGGGTCTCTTGTAGACAACATATATAGGGGTCTTGTTTCTGTATCCAATCGGCCAATCTTTGTCTTTTGGTTGGGGCATTCAGCCCGTTTACATTTAAGGTAATTATTGATAAGTATGATCCCGCTGCCATTTATTTTATTGTTTTGGGCTCCAGATTATCTATCCCATTGGTGTTTCCTATCTAGGAAAGATCCTTTAGCATTCGTTGGAGAGCTGGTTTGGTGTTGCTGAATTCTCTCAGTTTCTGCTTGTCTGAGAAAATTTTGAATTCTCCTTCAAATTTGAATGAGATCCTTGCTGGGTAGAATAGTCGGGGTTGTAGATTGTTTTCTTCCATGACTTTAAGTATGTTTTGCCATTCCCTTCTGGCCTGAAGCGTTTCTGTTGAGAGATCAGCTGTTATCCTTATGGGATTCCCCTTGTGAGTTATCTTTTGCTTCTCCCTTGCTGCTTTTAATATTTGGTCTTTGTATTTGATATTTGCCAATTTGATTAATATGTGTCTTGGGGTGTCCCGCTTGGGGTTCATTCTATTTGGGATTCTCTGTGTTTCTTGGACCTGAGTGGCTATTTGCTTCCCCAATTTAGGGAAGTTTTCTACAATTATGTCTTCAAGAATTTTCTGATGGTCTTTCTTTTTGTCTTCTTCTTCTGGGACTCCTATGATTCGAATATTGGTGTGTTTAATATTGTCCCAGAGGTCTCTAAGGTTGTCTTCATTTCTTTTAATTCTTTTTTCATTTTTCCTTTCTGTTTCATTTATTTCTGTCATTCTGTCTTCTACCTCACTTATTCTGTCTTCTATCTCTGTTATTCTACTGTTGGTTCCCTCCAGGGTGTTTTTGATCTCATTTATTGCATTATTCATTGTATTTTGTCTCTTTTTCATTTCTTCTAAGTCCTTGTTAAAGCTTACCTGCATCTTCTCAATCCTTGCCTGCAGGTTATTGAGCTGTAACTCCAACTTATTTTCCAGGTTTTGGATCATTTTCACTATCATTATTCGGAATTCTTTGTCAGGTAGACTTCCTATCTCTTCGTCTTTTGTTTGGTCTAGGGGGTATTTATCCTGTTCCTTTACTTGCTGGGTATTTCTCTGCCTTTTCATCTTGTTTATCTTGCTGTGTTGTCCCTTTATTGTGGGGATTCCTCTCTATGGGAGGGGTTGGATGCGTGGTTTGTCGAAGTTTCCTGGGTGGAAAGGCTTGTGTGGTTTTCTGGTGGGTGAGTCTAGGTTTCCTCACTGTTACTCCTCACGTTGGCACTGGGTCACCTCTCCAGATGCCCGATGTCCTCTGCCAGCATTCAGTTCCTGTTTTTTGGAGTTTGCTCGGCCTTTAAAAGTTCTTTTGGTATATTTATTGGGGAGAGAGTGTTCTCCCCGTCCTATTCCTCCGCCATCTTAGTTTCGCCTCTCGGGAGCCGCGTTTTAAGGGGCCTCAGGCTGTCGCAGGCACGGCCACCCCCGCCAGCTGGGTCCGGAGGGCCCCTGAAGCGCTGCCCCTCCGCAGGATTTTGCGCCACGGCTTGCGCTTAACGCCTCCTTGGTAAGCATCTCTTCTTACCCTCATGACCCATCCCACAAGGCTCGAGGGTCCTTCCATTTGTCTGTCTTGTTCACTGATGGATTTCCCAGACAAAACTCAGGGCCAAGAACACAGTTGGCATGCAACTGATGATTATCAATCAGACAAGTGAACGTGGAGGGGATTAACGGGTATTCTACAGGAAGACTGTGACGTCCAAAGAGAACTCTGTGCGGAGATTGAGGCAGGATCCAGATCCACGGCCACAGCCAGCCGGGATCTCTCCTGATGGCTCCCTTCTCTTGGCCAACTCCTGTGCCCAGTGCACCCGGACTCCTGTTTCCACCCCGTTTGTCTCTGATGGGAGGCAGGTGGTCTCCAGGCTATTCTTATCTCCACTATAGAATGACCTGGTTCCAGGTAAAATCGGTGGCTTCTTGTGGTCTTACTGCATCATATACCACACAATTAGTGATGTGAGAATCTTCCTCTTTCTCCAGACCGAAAGCTTCTGTGGGAGGAAGCCAGCCTTGTCACCTCTGTGACCCTCCCGACCCATTTCAGAATAAGGTACATGGGAACTCAGCAAATATTTATTATATGAAATTGAATCCTCAGTCCCTCTAAATGATTCAAGATGTCACTGAAATATCCTTCATCTCTTCCAGAAGGTAGAACAAGAGAAAATAGCCCATGTTCCTAAAGTGTGAGTGACTACGTTTAGGACAACTTATTTTTGGTCATCTAAGTTGTTCAAATAAGCCCACATAACTTTACACCTGGTAGTTTTTGAAAGCAGAAGTTTTCAGTCTGAAATGGTTTTGAATTGGTTTAAAGGAGAGGCAGTGGCATGGATGAGATGACCTTTCAAAGTTTTTAAAACGTGTTCAAATGTGTCACTTGACCTTATCTGTAGGCAGTGTCCTCTAGGAGCTCAAGCTCCAACCCCACAGAGTTGTTCAGGTCGCTAGAGTCCTCTGAGGCTCCCCTGAGAACCGCAGGTACTGCCTCCCAGTCCCAAAGTTTATAGCTTCTGCAGAGCTCAGGAAGAGAGGCCCCTTGCATGCCAGGGAGAATAGGCAGAGCTGCAAACCACAATTCCCTTGAGAAGCCCAAGTAAATCCACCATCCAAGGCATGTTGCTGCCATCACAACCTGCGCAGTGCAGTGTGGAGGAGGTTTACAGTGGCCTTGCCCCAAGCTGTAAAGTTTATTCCTGCACATTAACCCACCCATTGTCCCTGCCCCTGCTGCCTCTTTCATCTTCTTTGGTAGACCTGTCAGGATCCCCTTTCAAAGGCAGACCCAGCTGAGTGGCCTGGCAGAGTTGGGGGAAGGAGCTGCTCTATCAGCGCCTTAATAAAGGCACCGATATGACATACCCGGGCAGGGCTTATATTACTCAGTATCTGCTGCACTCTGAGAACCTAAATAATCTCAGCATCCTTGTCTGTGCAATGACGCTGAGGTTTCTATAAACAAACACTAAGCGAGACAATTGTAGACAAAAGGAAGTACCTTTGCATTGGAAGACAAGTTGAGGGAATAAGGGATTGTATCTATGTTCAGGTTTACTTCTAGGAGGACATGTGTTCCTTTCCAGGTCATGATTCCTGCCTCCATGGGGGAAATATTTAAAAATGGAATGGGAATAAAACAGAGGGAAAAAAATTATGGTGGCAATCTTCTCATCGATGAGGTGGGGATAATAATACCATCTTCTTCATCTTTTTTTTTCTTTTTGAAGGTTACAAGAGGAAATGCACATAAAGAGTTCAACAGAGAGACTGGCACTTAGAAAGTGAACAGTAAATGTTACATTGATTTATTAGCTGCTGTAACTATTAGAGCCAACTTTCTGGGAAGTCAGTTGGGCATGTCAGAGGGAGAGGGGGATGAAAAGGTGGAAGTCAAAATAAGACAAGTGGGTGCTTCATTCTTGCTGAGAGTCAGTGAACAGCAGCAAAGGAAGTACCAGCGCTGAGGGCCGGAAGAGCCTGGTTTGTCATGGGAATGAAAGGTGTGTCTGGAGCCCCCACAGAGGGGATGCACAATGTACATTGGCTCTTTTCTCTTTCTTCCTTCTTTTCACCTCATGGACTTGTTTCTCAACAGGAAATTCTTTCTGTCCAAGAGTCCTTCGCAATTCATTCGTAACGAGGCTCAAATTCCACCATTGGAGATTCTTTTTAGAATTGTAACCGCCCTGGTTTCCAACCTCAATTGTGCTGTTTTTAACCATATGGCCTTGGGGATATGTGACTTAACTATACGGAGGCTTAGACTCCTCTTCTGATGAAGTGGAGACGTTGACCTCTGTAGCAAAGAATGGTTGGGACGATCGTCTGAGCTAACACAGGAGGATGCTCAGCAAGTGGTTTTATTGAAAGGTGCCCATAAACAGAGCTGGATTGCAGGAGTGACTGCTAAAAGAACTATATGGGTTCGGATTTCTGCAGTTTTTAGTAACAAAGAGAAAACTCTATTGCTTCTTCCAAAATGTTGACCCATGAGCTACAGAGGAAAGAAGTTGTGCACTCCCCCAAGGAGGAGTCCTGAGGGTGAGCAGACACACTCACCTGCTCTGTCTCCGTTTCTGAAAGTCGTTGATGAAATGAAAAACATCCCAACTAGATGACAGGACGGTGCCACCCTCCTCGCTGGCTTGCTGCTTCTTACTGAATTCTTGGGAAGATAACGTCCATGGCACCCTCTTGGCTCATTCAGTCCTTTCCTCATCTACCAACCACACACGGGAGGAGCTTTTGGTAGGCATGCACTTCTGAGATGTGTTGACCTCAGGCCCTCTCTGATGGTGCTTACTACACGGCCTCTATTCTAGAGATTGAAAAGCCTGCAACTCGCAGAATAGGAATGAGTAGGTCAAAGCTCTCATAGGGAAATGACACAGAAAGACAGTGGATTTCAGTCTATTTTCAAACTGCAGTGGACTTTGTATTTTCTTCAAGTTAGGAAAGCAGTTTGTGTTTATTGTTCTGAGGTAAGTGACAGAGTTCAGCAGAGTGGTAGCTGGAGAGGCCAGCCCTGGTGAGGATGCACGTGGCAGCCACCGGCACCCACAGAACTGGTCTTACCTTGAATGTTCAATATAATTGCGGAAATTATCTTTACTGTGTTCCTGCTGAATGCAAGGTTTTAACTACTCTGTTTCTTATAAGAAAAATTTGCATATATTCTGGTTTTCATAGGCGCAAACCAAAAAGCCTTCTTAACACCTCAACAGAAGGCAAACGGTTCTGTCTAGGATCAGTTATTAAACCCAGTTTGCTCTTACGGAACCCTAGGCACCGATCTGCCCTCCGCTTGGCTTCAGTTTCTCCACTTAAATCTCCATTGTTTAGGTTGGTATAGTCTGTCTTTGCTTTTGCCCATACCCCTGCCAGCTGTCTGCCAGCCTGACTACTGCTCTGGATTCCACACCTTGTTTGCCTCCTCTTGGCTGACTACACATTATTAAAGTCTGAACTCAGTTTTCTCCTCTGATTTCAGGGTAGCTGTGTGCCCTTTCTGTTTTACTGACTGCTCTCCTGATTCTGGGGCTTCCCCAGTGGCTCAGTGGTAAAGAATCCTCCTGCAGTGCAGGGGACACAGGAGACCTGGGTTTGATCCCTGGGTCAGGAAGATCCCCTGGAATGGGAAATGGCAACCTGCTCCAGTATCTTGCCTGGAGACTCCCATGGACAGAGGAGCCTAGCAGGCTACAACCCATGGGGTCACAAAGAGCTGGACACAATTGAACACACACACGATGCTCCCAGTTCAGACCTCACCTGTGCCCAGGTCCCCACTTCTGCTCTGGCTTTGGTCCCTGGCCCTCCCTGAGTGGTCCTGCTCTCCTGGGACAGCTGCCTGTGTTGGATACCTTCATATTCCCTTCAGAGCAGCTCAAAGGTTTTGTTATCTTCTATGCCCTGAAATTACCCAGAAGTGACCACAAGAAGGTAAGAAAATATGAAAAGAGCATCATCTCCATTTTGCAGAGCGCTAGATTAAATTCCAGAGTGATGAAGCAGCTAGGCCAATCAAATCAAGACCCACCTCAAGACAGTGTTCATACTCCCTGACACTCGCTCTGCTCTCCCAACATTCTCTCTCCCAACATCTGCCAACATTCTCAAGATGGGAGAGAATGATCTTGCTATAACACAGGAGGTGAAATGCAAAGCAGAGAAAGCCACCTGCCAACTTTCTGCCCACAGTGGGCCCTCTGATTTGACCTCAAAGGAAAAGAGACAGATCTGTTTCTAAGTAACCAAGGCCAATAAGGGAAGACTGACTGTGTTACATTGCCTAGGGCCAGTGATAACAAACTGCCACAAACTAGGGAGCTTAAAACAGCTGAAATGTATTGTCTCTCAATTCTAGTGGCTTAAAGTCTGAAATCAAGGTGTCAGAAGGACCGTATTCCCTCAGAAGCTTGGAGGAAAATCCTTCGTTGCCCCTTCCTAGCTTCTGGTATTACCTGCAATGTTTGATGATTACTGGCTTACAGATACATCAGTCCAATCCGCATGGTATTCTCTCCATGTCTCTGTCTTCAAAACACCAGTTGGGATGGCTTAGGACATGTCCTACTTCAATATGGCCTCATCTTAACTAATCACATCTGCAATTGCTCTGTTTCCAAATGAAGCTGCATTTCGAGTAGTGAGAACGTAGGACTTAAATCTCTCTCTGTCTTTTTTTGGAGGAGGGGAGGAGCAGAAGATGGATAAAATTCACCATGTGAAAATCATACATGTTAAAATAAGTTGAATTCCCTAGCAGAAGGAGGAGAGATGACAAAAGGTGTTGTGATAACAGAACATGGAAATATACACTCTCTAAATATGTCTATGAAGCTTGCATCAAATCTTCTGGGCCTCCTCCTTACATAGAGCAGAGGACCACTGGTATCAGCTTCCTTCTGGGGTCCTGGTAGGAAGACTCTGCTGACACTGAGGTCTCCCCATCATGTAACACAGAGTGGGATGTGAAGTATTTCATTTCTTCTTCTCAATGCAGTTGAGTTGCTCCATCATGTCCGACTCTTTGCGACCCCATGGACCGCAACATGCTAGACTTCCTTGTCCATCATCAACTTCCAGAGATTACTCAAACTCATGTCCACTGAGTCGATGATGCCATCCATCCATCTCATCCTCTGTTGTCCCCTTCTCCTCCTGCCCTCAATCTTTCCCAGCATCAGGGTCTTTTCCAGTGAGTCAGCTCTTTGCATCAGGTGGCCAAAGTATTGGAGTTTCAGCTTCAACATCAGTCCTTCCAATGAATATTCAGGACTGATCTCCTTTAGGATGGACTGGTTGGATCTCTTTGCAGTCCAAGGGACTCTCAAGAGTCTTCTCCAACACCACAGTTCAAAAGCATCAATTCTTTGGTGCTCAGCTTTCTTTATAGTCCAACTCTCACATCCATACATGACCACTAGAAAAACCATAGCTTTGATTAGACAGATATTTGTTGGCAAAGTAATGTCCCTGCTTTTTAATATGCTGTCTAGGTTGGTCATAACTTTTCTTCCAAGAGTGAGCATCTTTTAATTTCATGGCTACAGTCACCATCTGCAGTGATTTTGAAGCCCCTCCAAAATAAAGTTTGTCACTGTTTCCATTGTTTCCTCATCTATTTGTTATTTTGCTTTTGGGCAAAACTCTTGGTTCAAGTTTGTCCTGATGCCTAACTCACTCCTGTGCTCAAAATTTCCAAGGGCTAGAGACCAAGGCTTGGGTTCAATTCTTGGGCCTCCAACTACTTCAGAATATAACTTTGAGCATGCCAACAACTCATAGAACCTGAGAGCTAAAAAGGAACTTGAGGTGATGTCATCTTTTTTTCTTCCTCAGGACAGGAAATACTTCTATTTCATTCCTGACAGTGGTCTTCTAACTACTATTTGGTCTCTTCAAAGACAGAGTGAGCGCTACATCACAGATAGGTACATCAAAGATAGATAGCACTACATCCTGATAGGTCAGCTTTAATTACAGGAGAACTCTTGTTGATGCTGAGTCAAATTCTAACCTCTGATTTCAGCTTCTCCCTTCATCCCCTTGTCTCCAGGGGATGTTTTCCGAAGTGTTCTCTTCAGTTCTAGAGTGTCTGGGGAGCCCTTCGCAGATGTCTGTAACAGGTCAGAGAGGGCAAACATTCATGCTTCAATCTGAGCATCACTCTCTCTTTTTTCCTGCTCCATTTCTGTTAGATTTTTGTTGGAATTTCCTGAAGAAAGAAAAAATAACATATAAGAACTATTTTGTTTATTTAAAACATGGTTCTTCAAGTTTTTGAAAGTAGCCATTATTTCCATTTCTCAATCCCATATTCTCCATGATAAATTCCCCCGACTCCTTCAGTTTGGGCTATATTCTGATTTCCAATCCTTCAGGTTTTTCCAGTCCATATAAACATCCTCATCTGGATGTCTGTTCTCAGTATAATAAATATGATGACCCTTGAACATGAAGATAGCATTGAAAGTACATAATTGATGTTCTCATTTGCTTCTGCTTCTGAAATGGAGGTTGTGACATCTTCAGGCCATTTTTTGCCTAAAAAAGTTCTATGATGTTGAATCCCAATCATCTAAGAAGCAATTACAGTAAAGTATTTCCTGGTTATGAAGGTTTTCCTTGATTTGATCCTTATCTCATCTCATCTATCATAGGGTTGCCAGGAGCAATCTTTTTCATTGATCTCTAATGTGCGTCTTTACTCTTGTCAACCTGCCCCAGAAATGCATTGTGTGCATTCTTTTTTTTTTTAATGGTGTTTTATTTGGGAGGGGGGTATAGTTGCTTTATAATGTTGTGTTCATTTCTGCTGTACAGTGGAGTGAATTGGTAACCCACCAGGCTCCTCTGTCCATGGGATTTCTCAGGCAAGATTACTGGAGTGGGTTGCCATGCCCTCCTGCAGGGGATCTTCCTGATCCAGGGATTGAACTCCTGTCTCTGAGGTCACCTGCACTGGCAGGCTCTTTACCACTAGCGCCACCTGGGAAGCCCTCCATAAGTATAGCACACCTTATTCCTCCGCCAGTCCTACTGTAAGCGGCACTGAGGACAAGCACGCTATAAGCGCACGTCGGAGCACAAGAGCCCAGGACTGGGGTTCTGGCTGCAGCAGACCCGGGAGCAGGGGCATGTGAGCCCCACCGTAGAGCCACTGAGCAGACAACCCACAAACTGGAGAGCAATTATATCAACGGAGCTCTTGCACTGTTGCAAAAGTTCTAGGCCCCACAGCAGATTTCCCAACCTGGGAATCTGGAAAAGGGACTGAGAACCCCAGGGAATCTGACTTTGGAGGCCAGTGGGATTTGATTACAGAACCTCCGCAGGGCTTTGGAAACAGCTTCTCGCCGGGCACAAACAAAATCTTTTGCACACCAGGACCCAGGAGAAAGGAGCAGTGACCTCACAAGAGACTGAGCCAGACTTGCCTGTGAGTGTCCGAGAGGCCTCGGCGGAGGTGTAGGTCAACAGAGGCCTGCCGTGGGGTCAGAGACACTGAAAACAGGAGTTCTGGCATAAGTCCTTTTACAGGAGGTCTCCATTACCTCCATTGCCCCTACCATTCTTTGGCCTCAGGCCAAACTACAGGGAGGGAACACAGTCCCACCCATCAACAGAAAATTGGATTAAAGATTTACTGAGCATGGCCCCGCCCATCAGAGCAAGACCCAGATTCCCCCACAACAAGTCTCTCCCATCAGAAAGCTTCCACAAGCCTCTTATCCTTATCCTTAGAGGGCAGACAGAATGGAAACCACAATTACAGAAAACTAACCAAACTGATCACACAGACCACAGCCTTGTCTAACTCAATAAAACTATGAGTCATGCAGTGTAGGGACACCAAAAATGGATGGGTCATGGTGGAGAGTTCTACAAAATGTGGTCCACTGGAGAAGGGAATGGCAAACCACTCAGTATTCTTTCCTTGCAAACCCCATGAACAGTATGAAAAGGCAAAAAGATAGGACACTGAAAGATGAACTCCCCAGATCAGTAGGTGCCCAATATGCTACTGGGGAAGAGTTGGGAAATAAATCCAGAAAGAATGGAGAGACAGAACCAAAGCAAAAACAGCACCCAGCTGTGGATGGGACTGGTGATAGAAGTAAAGTCGGATGCTGTAAAGAACAATATTGCATAAGAACCTGGAATGTTAGGTCCACAAATCCAGGCAAATTGGAAGTGGTCAAAGAGGAGATGGCAAGAGTGAACATCGACATTTTAGGAATCAGTGAACTAACATGGGCTGGAATGGGTGAATTTAATTCAGAGGAAAATTATACCTACTCCTGTAAGCAAGAATCCTCTAGAAGAAATGGACTAGCCCTGACAGTCAACAAAAGAGTTTGAAATGCAGTACTTGGGTGCAGTCTCAAAAGCAACAGGATGATCTCTGTTCATTTCCAAGGTAAACCATTCAATATCACAGTAATCCAAGTCTGTGTCCCAACCACTAATGCCTAAGAAGCTGAAATCGAACAGTTCTATGAAGACCTACAAGACTTTCTAGAACTAATACCAAAAAAACAATGTCTTTTTCCACCATAGGAGACTTGAATGCAGAAGTAGGAAATCAAGAGACACCTGGAGTAACAGGCAAGTTGGCCTTGGAGTACAGAATGAAGCAGGGAAAAGGCTAACAGTTTTGCCAAGAGAACACACTGGTCATAGCAAACTCCCTCTTCCAACAACACAAGAGAAGACTCTACACATGGACATCACTAGATGGTCAATACTGAAATCACAATGATTATATTCTTTGTAGCCAAATATGGAGAAGCTCTATACAATCAGCAAAAACAATAGCAGGAGCTGACTGTTAACTCCTTATTGCAAAATTCAGAGTTAAATTGAAGAAAGTAGGGAAAACCACTAGACCATTCACTAGATCATGAACCACTAAATCAAATCCCTTATGATTATACAGTGGAAGTGAGAAATAGATTCAAGAGATCAGATCTGATAGAGTGCCTGAAGGACTATGAACAGAGGTTCATGACAGTGTACAGGAGGCAGTGATCAAAATCATCTCCAAGAAGAAATGCAAAAAGGCAAAATTGTTGTCTGAGGGCTTCTTACAAATAGCTGAGGAAAGAAGAGAAGAGAAAGGCAAAGGAAAAAAGGAAAGATATATCCATCTGAATACAGAGTTCCAAATATCACAGAGAGATAAGAAAGCCTTCCTCAGTGATCAATGCAAAGAAATAGAGGAAAACAATAGAATGGGAAAGACTCTTCCAGAAAATTAGAGATACCAAGGGAACATTTCATGCAAAGAATGGGCACAATAAAAGACAGAAACTGTATGGATCTAACAGAAGCAGAATATATTAAGAAGAGGTGACAAGAATACACAGAAGAACTGTACAAAAAAGATCTTCATGATGCAGATAACTACGATGGTGTGATCACTCACCTAGAGCCAGATACCTTGGAGTACGAAGTCAAGTGGGCCTTAGGAAGCATCACTACAAACAAAGCTAGTGGAGGTGATGGAATTCCACTTGAGCTATTTCAAATCCTAAAAGATGATGCTGTTAAAGTGCTACACTCAGTATGCCAGCAAATTTGGAAAACTCACCAATGGCCACAGGACTAGAAAAGGTCAGTTTTCATTCCATTCCCAAAGAAAAGCAATACCAAAGAATGTTCAGACTGCTGCACAATTGGACTCATCTCACACACTAGCAAAGTAATCCTCAGAACTGTCCAAGTGAGGCTTCAACAGTACATGAACTGAGAACTTCCAGATGTTCAAGCTGGATTTAGAAAAGGCAGAGGAACCAGAGACCAAATTGCCAACATCTGTTGGATCATAGAAAAAGCAAGAGAGTTCCAGAAAAACATTTATTTCTGCTTCATTGACTACGTTAAAGCCTTTGACTATGTGGATTACAACAAACTGTTGAAAATTCTTAAAGAAATGGGAATACTAGACCACCTTACCTGCCTCCTGAGAAATCTGTATGCAGGTCAAGAAGCAACAGTTAGAACCAGACATGGAACAATGGACTGGTTCCAAATTGGGAAAGGAGTACATCAAGGCTGTATATTGTCATGCTGCTTATTTAACTTATATGCAGAGTACATTATGTAAAATGCCAAACTGGGTGAATCATAAACTGGAATCAAGATTGTAGGGAGAAATGTCAATAACGTCAGATATGCAGATGACACCACCCTTATGGCAGAAAGTGAAGAGGAACTAAAAAACCTCTTGATGAAAGTGAAAGACAAGAGTGAAAAAAACTGGCTTAAAATGCAACATTTGAAAAACTAAGATCATGGCATCCATTCCCATCACTTCATGGCAAATAGACTGGGAAACAATAGAAACAGTGAGAGACTTTATTTTCCTGGGCTCCAAAATCATTGCAGATGCTGACCACAGTTATGAAATTTAAAGATGCTTGCTCCTTGGAAGAAAAGCTAGGACAAACCTAAATACATATTAAAAAGCAGAGGCATTACTTTACTAACAAAGGTCCACATAGTCAAAGCTATGATTTTTCCAGTAATTATGTATGGATGTGAGAGTTGGACCATAAAGAAAGCTGAGCACTGAACCATTGATGCTTTTGAATTGTGGTGTTGGAGAAGACTCTTGAGAGTCCCTTGGACAGCAAGGAGATCCAACCAGTCAATCCTAAAGGAAATCAGTCCTGAATATTCATTGGAAGTACTGGTGCTGAAGTTGAAGCTCCAAAACTTTGGCCACCTGATGAGAAGAACTGACCCATTGGAAGAGACCCTGATGCTGGGAAAGATAGAAGGTAGAAGAAGAAGGGGATGACAGAGGATGAGATCGTTGGATGGCATCACTGAATCAATGGACATGAGTTTGAATAAGCTCTGGGAGTTGGTGATGGACAGGGAAGCCTGGCATACTGCAATCCATGGGGTTGCAAAGAGTTGGACACAACTGAGCGACGGAACTTAATTGAGCACAATGCTAATCTCCATGGTAGGTACTCTAAAACGTGGTTGGATCAGTGATTGATACATTTTCCTACTTTGTTTAATTTGTGCTATTCTTGTCTTCTTCTCTATCTCACCCTTCCAAATTGGATCATAAGCAACCTGGAGTAAGATCTGAGGCTCTCCATGAGGCTGAAACAACAGAGCTCTTTGGGAATCCTGAGCCCTGAAGAGTAACAGAAAAGAAGCAGTCGATTGATGATCAAAGAGTGAGTCCTGCATCCATCTCATTGACAATTTCTTTTTTTCCTGCTCATTATTTAAGCTAAGGTTTTGACTCACGGTGGTACCTTGATCCAGCTTCCTCTAGCGCAGTCCCTCAGTCTATGCTCAGGTCATGGAAATTCTTCACGTAGTCTCGACAGCATGCACATCCTTGATGAGCTCGGTGAGTTGGGTTGCACCTTGAAATTGCAAAAGTGAAGGTTTGCCTAATGATTTTTAATTAATTTTAATCACTTCCATTTTGAATGGTAGTTTAGCATTCTGATTCCCAGCCCCTCAGATCACTCTGGGATGCCTGCCAATTTCCTTTTTACACATTTGCTCCCCTGTTTGATAATGAAAGGCGTTAAAGAAAACCCCCCAAATATTTAATATATAATGGGGAGCCCCTGGGAGACAGGAGTGGATTATAGTGTGGTGTATGGATAACATAAGATCATTGTACCTGAATTTATGAAAAGATATTTTCACCTAGGGAGCATCTTACTCATAGCAATGAAGCAGAATCTCTCACCTTTTGAATCTTACCCATACACATCAGTGTTCTAACCCCAAAGCAACCTTAATCAATTCCTGTAGCCTTGCAAAGGTAGAAGCAATGGTCCCAAAGGAATTATGATATTTCCCCCAAAGGTTGAGATGTTGCTTAGTTTGTAAAAATGTATTGGAGATAAATCAGAGGAGAGTAAGAAATGAGAGGTATTCACCTTGTAACAGGAAGGATTTTGACAAGACACGGAAGCACTTTTTGGTTTTAGATGGTAAGACACATTTGATACAGGCTTGTCAACCTCAGTTGAGAACTGTTGGGGGAGAGGTCACAGCATTTTGGAAAGCATGTGGACATTGACACAAGAATAGTCAGGTTCCAAACATGAACTTTTTAAGCTGTGGGATCAGGGAAAATTATTTGATTCCAGAAATTCAGTTTCCATTTCTACAGTCATTCCCATTTCACTGGTCAGTTGAATTTTTATACAGTATTTGGTACATGTCGGATGCTCAGAAATATTAATCTGCTCTGTCTTAATCTGTCAGGGCTATAAGAAAGTTCCTATAGACCAGATGGCTTATAAGTGACAGAGATGTATTCCTTGTAACTCAGGAGGCTGGGAAGTTCAAGATCACAGCACCAGCACATTCAGAGTCTGGTGAGAACCTGCATCTTAGTTCATAGATGGCTGTCTTCTTGCTGGGTCCTCACACAGCAGAGGAGTGAGTGAATTCCCTGGGGTCTGTTTATCTGAGTCACTAGTCCCATTCATGAGGGCTCCGCCTTCATGACCTAACCACTTCCCTCAGGCATCACCCCCAAATACCATCACAATGGGGAAAGGTCATACTCCACATCTTTTTTTTTTTAAATTTTGTTTCAATTTATGAAGCTGATTTTGCATATCTTTGACAGTGAATTTTTTAAATTGAAGTATAGTTGATTTGGGCTCCCTTTGGGAGATGGAAATGGCAACCCACTCCAGTACTCTTGCCTGTTCAGGCTAGTCACGGCTCCAGCACTCTGAACACGATTTATTCCTGTTCTCAGGATCCGGGACTTCAGGTTATCATCTATGGGACTGAGTTTGTTATACTATTTCCAGCAGACAGAACATTTCCCTCTCTCGGACTCATCAGGCTTGTGCAGGATGGAGCAGATTCAGGACTGTATGTGACTTCCAGTTGCTGTGGAGACACTCAGCTTCATGTCAGATGTGAAATGAGAGAGGGGGCCAGATTACAGCATCTTGTGGAAGATACAGCTCACAGAGAAGTGGTGTGTGTCTGAGATAGAGCCGCTCATGTTTATTCACGGAGTTCAGTAACACTATCTTTGAGGCAGCAGTTGAATTTTACTTCAAATCCAGATGTTTATCAGAGATATTTATTGGTCATCGGGTATGACATTTCCATTTCTCTCCCTTTCTCTGCCCACGTTTTCTTAAATGGCCACTTTTCCCTTTTTTGCATACTTGCCCCCCCCTTGGTTAACAACTCGATCTTGCAATCTGAAGTCCTGGTCAAGAGTTTTGAGGGGGAAATTAGTTTAGGTGACTTGAAATTAGTATCAAGGAAAAGAAATTTTTAAGAATTATAAGAGTTCACCAAAGTCAAGGATGTTTGATCTTCACAGTCCTCTTTCCCTGGACCAACTCTTTTTTAGTAGATTCAAGTAGATGCGATGGAGGCTGCCACCCAGGGATCTTAGAAGTTAAGGCGAAATTGACAGAGGGGAATCAAGTGGAAAGTTGCCTATCTCTTGCTGTCCACAGTCCCTGTATAATTCATACCACAGAGATTATACACAATGTCTTATACATGAACTTTGAGACAGACCGGTTATTCCCGTTGGCCCATTGTACAGAGATGACTCCCTTTATGTTCTTCCCTCTCTCCCAGAATAAAGGCCAAAATGAGAGGCGCTGACGTTCTCAGATCCTTAAAAAGAAACCCATCGATTTCTTCAATGTCCTTAATTTTGAACTCTTGCTAAGTTGTTGCTGTGCCCACTTGGAAAACACTTATTTTTTTTCTGATCCCGGAATAGATTCTACTGTTAGCAGATAGTAATGCCAAGTATCACTCCTGGAGTATGAGGACTGAAGGAAGAAGGTGTGGAGAGAGGCGGAAACAACATTCTGGCAGGCAGAGAAGGATGCAATTGAAGCGAAGTCCATTATCTCCAGAAACAACGACCAAGAACGGGCGGGCGGGCCGCCTGGTGGGGAGGGCGGAGGTTGGTTTCCACAATAAGTTTCGGTTCTCTCGCTTCCCCTCAACTGCCTTTCTACTACGTCCCCTTCCATGTCAGAAGATGGCCCAAGTGTCTGGAACCGTTGGGAAGAATCCTGACTGGTGTGTGAAGTGAGGGCTTAGGAGTACCGCGGAGGGCTTTTATGCATTTCCCGGGCAGCCGGAATGAGCGGGAGAGAAGTTGCAGGCGGGAGGGTCAGCCAGAAGAGCGGGAGCCAGCCTGGTGGGGAGGCGCCCACCGGAGAGCTGGGAGTGTTGGCATCCACGGTTCCGCAGTCTTGGGGGAACAGCCCCGGCGCTGCGGACCTCCCTTCCCTTCCCCAGAGTTGAGGAAGTCAGCACAACCCGTGGCACCCTGGATCACAGTGAGCCTCTTGCTATCCTGCGCAGAGTCCCAGCCCTGTGTCCAGGGCTTTGAAGGAAAAAAGGAAAAGGATGCAGTTCCTGCCATTCCAGCTTAGCAGCATTTTCTGGGCGCTTTATCTCTGACACCCATTTCTTGCTTTTCTTCCTAACGCTTGGGAGGCAGCCGAAGCCAGTTCTCAACACCTCTGAGACGAGAACTGCGCTTCTCTGAAATGGGAAGCATTTTTTTTTTTTTTTTTTTTTTTACAGCTTCGGCTCCCGATTGTTCCTCCGCGACGGGATGCGGGATGCGAGGCGCTGCTTTGTGTCTGCGCGTTGTCAGCGCCGGGGAGTCGTCAGTGGTTTGGCAACGTCGTTCTCCAGCCCGAGGGACTCTCTTTTGTTTCTTCATCTGCTGAGTTTGTTCTCTCTCTTCTTCTTGTCTTTCACTTAAATAAAAATATACGTAGCAAAAGGCATTTTAAATGAGTGAGGCTGTAAGGTGCCAGAGTGTGGTTTCTATACCTCCGTGAGTAATGACAGATTAAATGAAAAAAGTCATATGTTCCATTCAGGTAGCTACCCAGGCACCTCACCAGGGGAAAAAGCAATAGAAACTGGAGACCACAGGGGAAGACGATGCGGAGGCCTGTTCGTAGGATCCCCATTGCGCTTCTTCCTTCCCCGCCTATCCAGTTCCCCAGGGACCGAAGGAGTGGTATGAAAGAGCCTTTCATGGAATGAAAATCCAAGAAAGCGACACAATTGCAAGTGTCTTGGAGACGACCGCAAAAGGAGTGTGGCACTCAGCTAATTAAGTGATGAAGGCAGCAGAGCCATTCCTGACTTTGTTGCCCTGGTGTCTTGGCAAGCAGGGCTGCAGTTCAATCCCTGCTCATCCCAACAATGCTGCCATCCATCCCCGCTGCAGAGCCGTCAGTCGGCACTTCCAGGGTGTATCCTGACTCTGCTTGAGACAGTGAAGAAGAATCACTGCTGGTTCACCCGCCTCTAAAGTAGAAGTTCTCATTCAAGGCTCCTCCCTTGCTCTGTGGAGAAGGGTGCTGTGTAGAAACAGCACTGCAATTAAGAGTCAGGAGTCCCAGATACTAGTCCTGGCTCAACTTATTTCCAGCTGTCGCTTATTTTTCCCACCATAAGAATTAACAGTAATTCTTACTCTTACTGACTCTTGAAGGGAACAAGTGACATAAATCTATGTGTTATATGAACTGTACGAGGTCCCATCATTCCACTGTAACTATTCCTAACCGGGCTGTAAACTTTCAGAAAATGTCAGATTAAAACTGTTGAGAAAGAGAGATCCAAATGTAAGAGAGTGAATTGACAAGAACAAAATGAAGTCTTTTATTTTTTTTTCCTTACTTGTAATATGATCCAGCCACAACTTAGTGATAATATCTTAAAAGTAAATCATTTTTCTTTCCTGTCTCCTCACCTAGTTCTGTTTACATTCTTTTCTTCTAATATTACCCTACTCAGCTTGCTAGAGTAATTAAATCACACAGGAAGAATCACTGAACAGTGATGTTGAACAGCAGCGGGTGTTCAGATGTGCATGGGTTAACCAGAAAGCCTTCTGGGCAAAGAAAGAGACTCTATCGGATGATTCCCAGGCATTCTCCTCTCTACTGATGCCCCGTTTATCCTCACCTGAAAGGTGGCCTGCCCTTCAGGGGCTCGAGTATCTCCTATGACCCCTGGGTTTGCTGGCTCTAGCTTGGCAAGTGGACTTTATCAGCTGAGTTGTTGGATTTGTCCTAACAATCTGAGTTCAGTCTTTCCGAGTCTTTGCTCATAGAGGTTGTATTGGCTTCTCCCCATAACCTCAAGTCTACTTCTCATCTCAACCTGTCTACCCTGGGCTAATGCATGCATCCTTCCTCCTGATTGTTCTTGACTTTATTTGGTGGTATTGACACCATTAACCTTGTCAGGGCTGTTTGGCAGGAAAGTCTCATATTTCTTTCCTTGACAGACTCTGAAAGTCTTTATTTATTTCTCTCCACGCGTGTGAACTTTCTCACAGTCTCAGAGGTGTCCTGTTATTTACAAAATAATCCAAGAAAATCCATCCAAGGCTAATCTGGAAGTAAAGCATCAGGATTTCCAGTCCTACTCAAATGTCTGATGATCCTTATGAAGAAAGGATGGATGGCAAGGGAAAAAACTGATACTCTTCCTGGATTGTACCTGAATCTTGAAGAGACAGGAGAGGTATGATAATTTAAATAGCATCCTTCAGTGGGACCTCAACCTTGGCTCAAACTAAACATATGAACTGACTATTGGGTTTATTTCTTAAATATGGAACTGGAGTCACCATTTCATGGCTTCCATCATCAATTCTGGAAACATTGTTATACTGCATCTATGGTTATAACTTGACTTCAGCTTTGTTCCCCAAACCAGAGTACACACTTGTGCTCTTGGTCTAGTACCATGTTCCGCAGAGCATCAGCAGTTTTGGGGTTCAACTCTACTGGGTTGAATAATGTCTCTCTTCACACCCCTCCTCCCCATTCCCAAATTCATGTCTACCCCGGACTTAAAATTTGACTTAAAATAATAGGGTTTTCACAGATGTAGTAAGTTAAATTAAATGAAGTCACATTGGATCGGGGTGGACCCTCATCTGATGACTTGTCTCTATATAAGAAGAGAAAACAGAGACACAGAGATACACAGGGAGAGTGCCATGTGATGACAGAGGCAGCTCAGTTCAGTTCAGTTCTGTCTCTCAGTCGTGTCCAACTCTTTGTGACCACCTGGACTGCAGCACACCAGGCCTCCCTGTCCATCATCAACTCCTGGAGTTTACTCAAACTCATGTCCATTGAATTGGTGACGCCATCCAACCATCTCATCCTCTATCGTCCCCTTTTTCCCATGCCTTCAATCTTTCCCAGCATCACAGAAATTGATGTCCCAAAGAATTGATGCTTTTGAACCATGGTGTTGGAGAAGACTCTGGAGAGTCCCTTGGAGTACAAGGAGATCCAACCAGTCCATCCTAAAGGAAATCAGTGCTGAGTGTTCATTGGAAGGACTGATGCTGAAGCTGAAGCTCCAATACTTTGGCCACCTGATGCGAACATCTGACTCATTTGAAAAGACCCTGATGCTGGGAAAGACAGAGGCAGAGATTAGAGTAATACAGCTCCAAGTCAAGGAACTCCAAGAACGTGGGCAACCACCAGAAATTAGGAAACCCACAGGACAGGATTGCCCCCTGAGCCTCTGAGAGGAGCCAGCCTGATTCCTAGGTTTCAGACTTCCAGCTTTAAGAATGATAAGATAATAAATGTGCATTTATTTTTAAACCACTCAGTGTATATTACTTTATTGCGGCAGCCCCAGGAAACTAGTGACCTGCTCAACAGTGACCCCCCTCTTATTCACTCCTCTTCCACTCTCTGTGGCTCCCTGGGACAGAGGTGCTGATTTCCAAACATACCCTAGGACTGAGACCTGACTTCTAGTTTCGGCAACGTGGCCAAGACCCTCCAATGCTCACACCCTACCGCCTGTCTTCTCTGCCAACAGAAAGACCATCTGCCTCGATATCATAGTCACCTTGAACTCCCCGCTGTTATGCCCTGTAACACACAGTCAAAGCCTTCTTGTTCCCTTCACTGGTGCCATCTATAGTCTGGACCCCCACCTGCTGCCTGGTGTCATGTCCTCTGGCCGCCAACCACTGTCTGCCTGGCTAGAGCAGGATGTATCGTCACCATGTCTGTCCTCCCACTTCTTGGGTTGGGGAGGCATCTATTCTAGGTCTGCTTCCAGTCCATTCTACCCCCTTTCAGTTAGATAAGTTTGTGTGCCTACCTGTGCCACCAGAGGAGGCAGGGAAGTCTGGGCTTGAATTCTCTGGAGCCTGGTCCTTCCCTTACTCAGAAAGAACTGTTTGCCTCATGCTGCCTCCTCCCTTCTGCCTTATTTACTGTGCAGCAAGCAGAGCCCCCCGATCTGCTTGGCACTTGGCACCATTTAGTTTCTTAAATGTGCTGGCAGAAGATTCTGTCTTTCTATGGGGAGTTTCTTTTGTTCTTTCATCCTTTGACTTTCTTCTCTCCTCCCCTTTCTCTCTTCTAGGACAAAAACAGGAATTTCAAATGAGCCAATTCATGGCTTACAAAAATGGTCTTATCCATATCTTGGTGAGTAATTAGTAGCATCAGACATCCTCCCTGAGTACATTTTTTGCCTCTCATCTAACCCCTTAACCTCTACATCCTAAAAGCTGTAATCTTCAAAATCAGAGTAGGAAGGGAATTCAGCTGTTTTTCAATGCACAGAAATTAAGAGGGAGAGGAGAGAGAGGGAGGAAGATGGAAAGAGAGAGGGACACACACACACGCGCACGTGTTAATCAGCCACAGTTAGGAGAAAAATGCAACACAGGCATCTACAAGAAGCTAGTCTGGTGAGTACCATATATATGTGCAAAATATAGACACAGGAAACAAAGATGCACTATCTATAACACTGTTTTAGTGAGGCAGGAAAATACTTACCATCGGGGATGTATGCCTGTGGAGAATGTGGCTTAGAATTGATGGAGTCTTCATCTTGCATTAGTGGTATGTAAGATCATAATGTTTTATAGTTGGAGGGCCTCTCCCCTCCAGGACAAGACAATGAAGTCCAGAGAGGTTATTTACTCTATAAGCCACAAGTAACAGACTATGGCTACTCACATTAGGAAACACACTTTCAGCGCTGAATCTGAGTCATGAATTCCTGGAATGAAAGGACCATTCATAAGGTTGCTTGTTAATCAGCATCAATGGGTGAGTCTTAGAGATTTCTGGCCATTGAAGTCACTTGCTAACTGGATCCCCGGTTCCCTAACGACATGTTGCATTTGCAAAGTCTGCCCCGGTCCCACTGCCTGGTGTGCAGTGGATGGACGCTTCATTTCCCACTTGTCTCTCTTTGTCTTTTCAGATATAGTTATTTATACACTGTAGATAATAAAGAGAGATTTTACTGATAAGTTAGGATTACGAGAAACCATGCTAAGGTCTTTTCATGATTTAGCAGATAATGTAAAGTGCTTCCTGTATCCCCTTGGATTCCTTTGCCATTTATCAATTTTGTGCAAACAATTGTGAATATGTTTCCATTGGCAAAATCAGTCCCTGAATTTTTATCAAAGGGCTGCCCTAGGGCTCCAGAATCTCCTTTAATTGCATGTACAGAAAACCAAAAGCGCTTGAAGATTTACATCTGAGGGGACAGCCCTTAATGACAAATGGGCTTGAGGCTATAAATAACCCAGCGACCCTGGTCCCATTTGGGGTAAAATCTATGTTTGCAACTTACTCTATCTGCTGTGCTCCCTTGTGGGACTGAGCTACAGTGGCTCTGGTGGAGCTCTGCTTAATATCGCAGCCACACGACTGCCTGCCTTTCCTAGGTCCCGCTTCCCCATTCCCCTACTGGTTTTGCCTGGGGCACTGTGTGATAAAGTGCTTTCACGCAAATTCTCATCCCAGGGTCTGTTTCTAAGGACTAGATCTAAAACACATGGACTCTCCTAGTTTTTGCTTCCAACAAGCCCTTGAGATAATTTTTCACAGACAAGGAAAAAACCTCAGCGTGATAGAGGCAAATTTCCAGTCCAGTTTCCCTGTCCAGTGCTCTCGGCCCCTACACTCTACTGAGGTCAGCCTCCAGTTCTCCCGCTTCCCTGGCTCAGGTCATGTGTGTGGCCGGTCTTGCTAAGACCCCCTTCTGCCTGGGAATCTGGGGCCAAGATCCCTTGCCAAGCTTTTTGGCAGATAACCCCAGCATGTCTACTAAGGGAGCGCTCACCACTCTTTTTGGCACCAGGATAGGTTTCATGGAAGACAGTTTTTCCATGGAGCTGGGGTAGGGGAATGGTTTGGGGTTGATTCAGATACATTATGTGTATTATGTGCTTAATTTCTATTATTGTTACGTTATGATATATAATGAGACAATTACACAGTCCACCATAATGCAGGATCAGATCATCAGGCAGTAGATTCTCATAAGGAGTGCACAACCCAGATCCCTCACATGTGGAGTTCACAGTGGCGTTCCAGCTCCTCTGGGAATTGATGCTGCCGCTGATCTGACCGGGGGTGCAGTAATGCAAGCAATGGGGAGCAACTGAAATACAGATGAAGCTTCGCTCCCCCACTGCCCAGTTCCTATCAGGCCATGGACTGGTATCAGTTGGGGACCCCTGCACTAGGGGGCCTACTCTGTTTTTGCCCAGTTCTTTGTAGCTCCTTTCCTGAGTCTGCCCTTTATCTGAAATCCCCCATAGCATCACCCTTCATGAGCACTGATGGATGATTTAGACTCTAAATGGATGTAGATAATCCATGGTATCTTTAGTTCTTGAACGCGCACATGCCTGGACCCTAAATTGGATCCTCTGCCCTTGGTGCTCAACGTGTGGCCCACAGACCAGGGGCACTGGCATCACTCGAGAGTGTTAGGATTTCAGAATCTCAGGCCACACTCTCACCTCATGTACAGAATCTGCACTTTAACAGTATCCCTTGGGAAATCCTTAGGCCTTAGACATTGAGCCTACACTTCCATGAACTTGGTAGTCTGGCTTCTAGACCGTTCTCTCAGCTCACCACCATTCCTGACATGCTGCTGCTGCTTCTAAGTCACTTCAGTCGTGTCCAACTCTGTGCGACCCCATAGATGGCAGCCCACCAGGCTCCGCCATCCCTGGGATTCTCCAGGCAAGAACACTGGAGTGGGTTGCCATTTCCTTCTCCAGTGCACAAAAGTGATAAGTGAAAGGGAAGTTGCTCAGTCGTGTCCCACTCTTGTAGACCCCATGGACTGCAGTCTACCAGGCTCCTCTGTCCATGGGATTCTCCAGGCAAGAGTACTGGAGCAGGGTATCATTGCCTTCCTGACATGAGCCCCCAGCATTCCGTTTGGCCAGAACCATGCCGTTTGTGTCCTTGTATTCAATTTGTTAACGTCTGTCATAGCTAAGAAATTCTCTCTTCTCACATCAATCTCCTTCAGAATCAATTTAAACTGATTATCCCTAGACAACATGGATTCTCACCTTGGGTGGGAACACAATGTCTATTTGCCTGAAAGATGGATAAACTACCTGTACTATTAATACAGAGGATACAGTCTGCAGACTAAAGGGGAAGGCTTATGATTAGTCCTGACTTCCAGCTTGAGTGAAAAGTACCTGGTGCCTTGACTTAGAGGGGCATATTCTGAGGAAGAAGCTAAAACCTTAAGCATGTCAATGTCACATCATGGCTTCTTGAAGTTCTGCTGCAGAGTGAGTTCAGCTGTTCTCTAGGAAAGAAAGCTCTAAAGAAGCACCTGCTTGGGAACCCAAACCTTCTCTGTAGGGAAGGACTAGGATTTCGTGGAAAAACAGAAGGAAGTAGTGAAGAGATTGTTCCAACGGTTTATTTTGTGATCTTTACAGATACTTTTATTAAAAAACCTTTCAGCCATAATAGGGCTGGAGCGATGTTTGTTGAGTAAGGATACAATTTGGTAGGTTGCAGTTTCACTGTGCAGGGTCTGAGCTATTGCAGCTAGCAGGAGGTCTGAGGTATGGGGCTTACTCCGGGTTTTTCTAATGGGAAAATATCAATGGTCATAGCTTCTTTCCATAGTCAGTTGTTCTTTTTAACACCACTAGAAATTTAGCAAGGCTGTGATTATCTGGGTTTCCTTCCTTCCTACTCATTCATGTTTCCTCAGTTCATAAGATGTTCTTTATAATTCTTATCTGTCCCAAAGCTGGCAACAGGGAGAAATTTCTATGTAATTCAAACAAAAGATTGTTAAAAAGCTAGAAAAATTATTGCGTGGGAAGTTTGACTAATTTCCACTGTACCTTATCTACTTTTTGAGGCTGTTGTCTAGAGCAAGACTCAGCAGAGCCTACAAAGGCTCAGAACATGAACATCTTAGATTCTGTGGACCATACAGTCTTTGTCATAACTCCTCACCTCACCCAGAAATAGCCTTGGGTGATTATAAAATGAGTGAGGGTATCTGTGTTCCAATAATCCTTTCTTTTTGAAGACAGGTGTGGGGGTGTGAATTTGCCCCAGCCTTAGTCTAATGAGACGCCATGATCCTTCCCACCCTGGTTCAGGACACCTTCATCCCTTGGGAACGTGAGAGTAGTTTTCTAATCAGTCTCCTTTTCCTTCCATTCTTGCCGCCCTAGAATCCATTCTGCCCACAACAAAGTGAACTTTAAAACATAAGGCAGAACTCTTCCCTTGCCTACTAACACCCTTCAGTAGGCGTCTGCTTCACAAAGTGCGTGCATTCTGCTGTCGCCTCAGACCCACCGCCATTCCCCATCGTCATCTCTTGTGGCTACACAATTCATGTCTCTGTCACATTGCCTTTCTTTTGGTCCCTCAGACACCCACTTCTTTTCCACCTCAGGGATTTTGCTATGTGGTATTCTGCATGAAATGCTGTTCTTACTCTCTGGACGGCCCTGCTCCTCCTTTAGGTTCTAGAGCTGATGTCGTGTCCCCAGACTAACTCCAGTCTTACCTATGTCCTTCTGTTATTCTTTCTTATGGTAGTCTCCCCCCCGCCACCGAATATACTTTGTTCACATTTTAATAAGCACACTTGAGTTTATGTGTTTCCTGTCTGTCACGGGCAAGCGTGAACTTTGGGAGAGCAGAGCCTGTGTGGCCCCTGTGGGCCTGCTGCCTAGAACAGGTCTACACAGAACAGGCGCAGACGTTAGATTTGTGCCAGAAGAATCACGGGTGAATATGCACACTGAATGATCATCTGTGGTGCTCGAGAGGTTCCAGGGGTGGGAACAGAGTAGTGTGCAAGGACAGCACCAGAACAGCCCCAGGTGTTTTATTTTTTATTTTAAAGAATGGATCAGCAAGAAGAAACAAGCAAAAGAGTGAGATAAGACCCAGGTGAGAACCAAGCAGTTAGCAAAGAGCAAGTGTACTGACGAATGGAAGACCCTTCAAGTCAGAAACTAGATTTCTCTATTTTTGTATCAGTCCAAGATGGGATAGTTTGCAAGTCCCAGCATCAATTCATCAAATGAAAATATGGTTGATGAAAGAGAAGAAGGGTATAGGGAGCGTTGAGGGTCCCTGTACAGTTTTAAGTTTCAAAGACTCAAATTAAATCAGAGGACATCCTACTTGGTTACCAACTAAGAAGACTAGCAAATCAGAGGGGGAAAAGAATGTAGCTGATACCTCAGTGTGCGGGATAATAGAAGGGTTTGGCTGGCAGGAGTGTGGGAGAGAATGGTGTGGAAGAGAGGGCTAGTTGTATCTCTATATTCCTTTTCCTTTTTTTGCTTTTAGTGACAGAATCCCAGTTTTACTTGGCATAGGAATTTCCTGCTAGAACCTACATTTTCCTGCTTCCCTTGGAGCTAGATAGGCCCATGTTATTAAGTTTTGACCAATATAATGCAAGTGGAAATGCTGTGTACAGCACCTGATCCAGGATTTCATAATGTGACAATGTTTCCTGCGTTCTTGGACCTGGACACAGAAGCCCCACATTGAAGGGGCAAGTTCTGAGTAGCCAGCCTGGGGTCTCTGAATGACCTCATGGAGCATAGTTTCCTGTTCACCCTGTATCTCTTCTTTACTTGATCTTATGTATTTTTAAATTTAGAGCAGATTGTACTATTATATAGTTAAAGTAGCATGGTAGAACCAGAGAAAAAAGAAGCATACTTTTCAGGAACCAAGTAATGAAACATCCTGGGCTGGGAAGGACTGCGTTGGTGGTACTAAGTCTATGAAGTCTTGACGCAGTTATACGTATATCAAGCTAGACAATGTAGTTGTGCTTTAGGGATGTGAATAGCAGACATAAATTAGCACACCTCTGGTTAGTAAGTTCCTGTACTCTAAATATCTAACTCAAATTGATTCGCCTAATGGGTGATTCAATCCTTGGATGGATGTGAAAGTGTTGGGAGTCCTGGATATGGAAGGACTGGGCTGAAGATGTGAACAGATAGCAAAAAGAAGGGAGTTTCTGCAGTAACTATCGCGGTGAACTGCCTGATATGTCTAGATTACCTTGGGCTGTGTGTGTTATCTGTTCATCTAAATGATGACTTTCTTGAGGGAGGATTGATTAGGTCATGTCTATCTTTATGTCTTTCATGCATGGAAATCCAGTGTTCCGCACATGATAAGCCTTCAGCCAAACACTGGTCAAATGATTAGCCTCAAGTTATTTACTTCTGTTGGGCCTTGTTTACCCTTGTTTGCTGGGTTAACCCCGCCTGTGTTCTAGCCAAGCTGTCCTTACAGGGTAACCTCCAAAATAGCAAAGACTGACAGGCAGGTCTGGAATTTCCCTGCAAGCTAAGAGCCAAACTATTGGGTTGGCCAAAATATTCACTCGGATTTTTCCCTACAAAAGCCCAAACTAACTTTTTGGCTAACCCAATAGACTGTGGGTATGCATCTGAAAACAGAGTACCTGCAAACTTTCAGAAATAGAAAGTGATGACATTCACCTCAATCTCTTCCCTCCTTAGTCTTCTTTGGAGAGGGAGGAAAGGATGTCAGGGCAGGAGAGGGAGACCCATAGGTCAAGACATATGAAGAGACGAAGAGGCGGGCAAAGCAGCGGCGTAGTCCAATTCCCTGAGCTGTCAATCTTATACCTTTCACCCCACATCAAATTCTTTCCAATTTTTCCTCTTAAATTGCAATCCAAAACACACTGCAGATGTGATATCATTTTCCCTGATAACTGGACCCTCCGAGTTAATGACTTTCCTTCCTTCCAGCGGGGAAACAATTTCGTTTTGCTTAATGTAATAATCTATTATAGTTCTTTCTGTTCACCGCTCTGACCCGAGGCCCAGTTTCAGAGGAGCTCAGCCTCTCCAGCCCAGCTGCTTGGGGAAGCATTACTGTTGGTGTTATTCTACTTTGTGAATTGTGGAGCGACGGTCCACCCCGGCCTACCTGATGATCTCCCAGGGTCATGTTTTTTAATACCAAGGGACTGCCAGGAGACAAAGCTAGACAGTGCGGAAGAAAGAGATATATGACTGACAGGGATATAGAGGAGCTGTACCATGTTTAAATGCAGCCTACCCGGAAGTTCCCTGGTCTAGGGGCAGGGTCTGGGAAATGTGAGTACCTTGGTTCCGGCGGTTGCCTTTACCTGAGTCACACGTGTGCTCTGGGACCCTCTTTTCTTTCAGTGAACTGTGCTTCTACCCAGAGGAAATTTAAAGCCCTCTGGACTAGCAGTGATGGGCCCTGACTGCCTCGAAGCAATGTGAACGGACTCCTGAGTAAGTGGGAAGAGCAGTTCTGGGAAAGGCAGGTGGGGTGCCTCTGAGAGAAGTTTCCTGAAACCAGAAGCAGCCTTCGACCCCCCCACTGCTGACTCAGACGGAGGCTTAGTGCCTTCACCAACGAAGTTGACAAATGGGAGCGAGGCTAATTTGGTGTCGTTTGTTTCCCATTTCCAAGCCCTCATTAAAATAATCTGCTCTGATTGTCTGGGGAAGTTATTTTTTGCACTTCCTTTCACTTTGCTGTATCGGTACAATTTCAGACACAGCAGATTTCTGTGTGGAGGGGTCCAGACAGCTCTGTGGTGAGATGCTGTGGTTGTGGGGTTGGGAGGGGGCTGCAGGAGTCACTGGGAGCAGAGCCAGGTCTCTTGGCAGCCAGTGAGGTAGGAATCCCGGATCCTCCACTATCCCCTGGTCTGGGTCTCTGAAGAGCATCCCAATTCTGGGGTTGAGGGAGTCTGGAAAATTCCTTTGATCAGAGAGTGAGAATGAAGGGAAATCTTCATTCTGGGTAGTATCATCAGGAAAGGATTCTCCAGGAAGGGAATGAAGAAGCCCAAAATAGACTTCAGGATTTTGATTCTCTTAGTCACTCATATATGAGATGATTTAGCCCACAGAAATAATGATGGAAAAGATAGCCATTCATTTAATTAACTTTTGCTAAGGACCTACTATGTGACAGATGGTGTATAATGTGATGGGGATACAAAAATGAGTGGAGTATGGGTTCTAGCTCCTTTTCTTTGTCTGTTTTCTCTCTCATCTGTTTTCAGGATAAGAGAGAAAACCCAGGACACTTGTCTCTGCAGGCAGGCCGCTTTGCCATCTGAGGCGCTTTACACCATCTTGGTTGGATTTAAGAGTTTGCCAGTAGAATCTGTCTTCATGCGTGTCTCTGGTCCTCCTCATTCCCTAGAGTCTTGGACGGAGATTTGTTAGCTTAGATTTTGCTTTTCTGAATCCAATCTCTGATGTCTGCCTGGTGGCTAGTGCCCAGTCAGGCCAGCCTCACCCCCAGCCCACTTGAGTGGGACCCTTGAGTACCAGTCCTAGAAAAGGTTAGATTTGGGTTGGGAAATACAGCATCGACGTGAGCATGGATCAGTGAAGCTGGCAGCACAGCGCGTGGCAGACTTCCAGCCTGGGCCTGCCTGCTCTCCTTGGCTCACTCCTCACCACCCACACCTAGCCACAGACAGCAGAGCCAGTGACCGATCCCGCCCCAGCCAGAGTCCCCTAGACCATAGCAGCATCTCCGACACTGGCTCTCGACTAAGCCCTGCAGCATGGTTGGTCTCTGACTTCTGTAATAGAACAAGACTATTTCGTATTTTTTTTTCTATTGCTGCAGTCCATGGGGTTGCAAAGAATCAGACATGAACTGGCGACTGAGCAGCAAACATTATGATGGTGATAGTTAAGCTATTTTTCATGACTATACATTGCCACCTACTGTGTGCCAAGCAGTGTTCTAAGCAGTAAAACCATAAAAGTCATCAAGATACAGTCACTGCCTTTGGAAGGAATCTATCAGAAAAAAAAAAAAAAAATGATGAATAGCTCCTTGAGTTTGACTTCCCTGGAGGAGATTTTTACATACAGGGTAGCGATTACTGAAAGGTCTTCCTCTCCCAACATCCTTCATCTTCATCCTGGTGTCTGCCCTGGACTGATGTGCCCTTTCCTTTTCCCCTTTCTCTGTTCCTGCCAGCTCCCTCCTGTCCCAAAGCAGAGATGCCTTGTGCATTCAAGTCTATCTGTAAGGTCTTCAGGTACTTCATGTTTTTACAATCAACAAATTTTAAAATCTTGGAAAGGGTTTTTAATTGGCTGAAATGCTGATTGCCGTAACAACTGGCTAATGAACCATCTGGTGGCACATGTAATATTTATTTATGAATTAAGCTGTCATGCACTATCAAGTCTAGTTTTCTCTCAAGGACAGTTTGGTGGCCATCTTTGGTGAATGCAGATTCCCTGCAGGGGGGTGCTTAATGGAGCTCCAAAAGGACAAGAGAGAGATCAAAGTGGAAAATGACTCTCCACTTCAGAGTAGCTATGAATTTGTGTCAAGTGGAGAAAAAAGTGATCATAGGCAATGGAGAGGGAAATCCAGACAGGAGAGGTTACAACAGGATTCAGGGTCTGGGCATTGACCTTCCCTATACTCTGCAATTTAATACACTAAACAGAACTCTTGATGATAATTTACAGACCACAAGAATGTGTTCTTCTTGAATTTAAGTAGACTTCCCAGTTTCTTGTTGTGATTATCAGAACAGAGTTTGAAGACACTGAAATTATGGGGAGGCAGTAATAGTGACTTAGGGTAGGGATCTATCATCAGATCTTGAAGTTTTTATTTCCAAGTTGGTATCAGTCACTGACTTTCCAATGCAGGGGCTAACGTTAGATGATCAGACACCCTCTGAGTACCTGACTAGAGCTATAGATCTTCCCTGGTGGGGGGGGATATATATATATATGCATATTCACACAGAATTTAATTACTCATACACATTTGCCTGTATTCCAATTCCAGCTTTTGAAAATTCCAGGTTCAGACTCCTGAGTCATCCTGATGAGTGTTTTTAGTATCCACAGTCAACTGAATGATAAGATCAGCACATAACCACTATGTGCCATATCCCAAGATGAAGCTAGCAAATGTGAGTCTAGCATCACGACTGGGTCAGAGGATGCTCTCAACTCATTGATGGCTGAGGGGCTACATACAGCTAATGCTTTTTTGTTCACCTGATTTTCCAACCAAGAAAAGAAGGGAAGCAAAAAACAAAGAAGGAAAGGAAAAATATACCCCTTTGAATGCAGAGTTCCAAAGAATAGCAAGGAGAGATAAGAAAGCTTTCCTCAGCGATCAATGCAAAGAAATAGAAGAAAAAAATAGAATGGGAAAGACTAGAGATCTCTTCAAGAAAATTAGAGATATCAAGGGAACATTGCATGCAAAGATGAGCTCAATAAAGGACAGAAATTGTAGGGACCTAACAGAAGTAGAAGATATTAAGAAGAGGTGGCAAGAATACACAGAACTGTACAAAAAAGAACTTCACAACCCAGATAATCATGATGGTGATTATCTACCTAGAGCCAGACATCCAGGAGTACGAAGTCAAGTGGGCCTTAGGAAGCATCACTAGGAACAATACTAGTGGAGTGATGAAATTCCAGTTAAGCTATTTCAAATCCTGAAAGATGATGCTGTGAAAGTGCTGCACTCAATATGCCAGCAAATTTGGAAAACCCAGCAGTGGCCACAGGACTGGAAAAGGTCAGTTTTCATTCCAATCCCAAAGAAAGGCAATGCCAAAGAATGTTCAAACTACCACATAAATGCACTCACCTCACATGGTAATAAAGTAATGCTTGAAATTCTCCAAGCCAGGCTTCAGCAATACATGAACCATGAACTTCCAGATATTCAAGCTGGTTTTAAAAAAGGCAGAGGAACCAGACATCAAATTGCAAACATCTGCTGGATCATCAAAAAAGCAAGAGAGTTGTATAAAAACATCTATTTCTGCTTTATTGACTATGCCAAAGCCTTTGACTGTGTGGATCACAATAAACTGGAAAATTCTTAAAGAGATGGGAATATCACACCACCTGACCTGCCTCTTGAAAAACCTGTATGCAGGTCAGGAAGCAACAGTTAGAACTGGACATGGAACAACAGAGTGGTTTCAAATTGGGAAAGGAGAACGTCAAGGCTGTATATTGTCACCCTGCTTATTTAACTCACATGCAGAGTACATCATGAGAAATGCTGGGCTGGATGAAGTACAAGCTGGAATTAAGACTGCTAGGAGAAATATCAATAACCTCAGATATGCAGATGACACCACCCTTATGGCAGAAAGTGAAGAAGAATTAAAAAGCCTCTTGATGAAAGTGAAAGACAAGAGTGAAAAATTTGGCTTAGAGCTCAACATTCAGAAAACTAAGATCATGGCATCTGGTCCCATCACTTCATGGCAAATAGATGGGGAAACAGTGGCTGACTTTATTTTTCTGGGCTCCAAAATCACTGCAGATGGTGATTGCAGCCATGAAATTAAAAGATGCTTACTCCTTGAAAGGAAAACTATGACCAACGTAGACAGCATAGTAAAAAGCAGAGACATTACTTTGACAACAAAGGTCCATCTAGTCAAGGCTATGGTTTTTCCAGTGGTCATGTATGGATGTGAGAGTTGGACTATAAAGAAAGCTGAGCACCAAAGAATTGATGCTTTTGAACTGTGGTGTTGGAGAAGACTTTTGAGAGTCCCTTGGCCTGCAAGGAGATCCAACCAGTCCATCCTAAAGGAGATCAGTCCTGGGTTTTCATTGGAAGGACTAATGTTAAAGCTGACACTCCAATACTTTGGTCACCTTATGCCAAGAGCCGACTCATTGGAAAAGACCCTGATGCTGAGAAGGATTGGGGATATGAGGAGAAAGGGATGGCAGAGTATGAGATGGTTGGATGGCATCACCGACTCAATGGACGTGGGTTTGGGAGTACTCCGGGAATTGGTAATGGACAGGGAAGCCTGGCGTGCTACAGTTCATGGGGTCACAAAGAGTTGGACATGACTGAGTGACTGAACTGACTGAACTGAATTGAAAGGGCAGATTTAAAGACAGGTAAATGGAGACCAAAATGTCAGCTTGATTATTTATTATTGAATTGTTAGAAAATGTGACTTAGCCTGTCTAATATGGAACCCCAGGATTAAATCAGTATTTTCTTAGACATAGACTGTTCTTAAGAGAGATTGGTCTTCCCTACAGGGAGGGGGAGGGCTCTGTAATGAACACTTTACACTTTTCAGGCAGGTAGATCCCAAAGAGCTAGATGGAGAAGGAAGCCAAGGAGCATTATGCTAATGGATATCACTCCAAGTGGAGAGGCGCATAGAAAAGGAGAGCAGGTATTGTCTCCTTGTAGTCAACTTCTTTTCTCTAGCTTCCCTTTCAGAAGAAATCAAAAGCTGTTTCTTCCTGCAGAAAGATCAGGAACTTCTCCTTTAAAAGTACTCAAGACCTAGAATCTGGGAAGCCATGGGTTCATTGGGAGCAGACTGGACTTCGGAGGTAGAGAGACCTGAATGCAGACTTCTGCTTCTTATTAGTACTGTGACCTTGAATAATTGACTTCTCTCAGCCTTGGCAGCCCTGAGCAAAATATTATGCAGACAAAATCTGTGACTATTTTCGTGTATAGCAGGAATGAGGATGACCACTTCTATCCCCATTCACGATGAGTTTGTGTGTGTGTGTGTGGTAGTGATGAGGGTGGGGAGTGGGTAAAAGCAAAGCATTTGAGGGAGGAAAGACCATCTTAAAGAGTGGAGGCCACATCAGGAGGAGCCAAAACCCGTAACAGGATCAGGGCATGAAGAGAATGCTGCAGCAAGAGATTTGGAAGCTGACCAGAGATTCTCAGCACAAAAACCTTAGGCAAATGACTGAGTTTTTGAAACAAGAGAAGAAAAAAAAGCATGCAGATACACAAAAACACAACACAACAGAAATCAGTGCACTGAGAGATGGCAGCAAACCAGATGGGCCGTCGGGACAGCTCCCTTTTGTGCCGAGGTGGTTTTTGACTGTGTGTGGGTTTTAGAGTTTGTTGGTTCATTGGTTTCTAGTTTTGTTTGCTCTAGGCAACACTTGAAAAAGATATAACCCAAAAAAGGGGGTGGGGAAGTCCTTCTGCTTGCTGTCTGCCTTCAGATTATCCTCCAGGCTGCCAGCAAACCGACAGGAAGGGGTGCTGCTTTCCCTAGAGTCTCCTCTCTCTCTCCCCGTCAGTCCCTCCCTCTCTTCTGACTTTCTTTCTCTCATTCTCTCTGCCCCTACACACACCACACACACACACACACACACACACACACACATACACGTTTCCTAGCAAAAATGAAAAAGAAGAAACAGGCAGGAAAGCTGTCCTCTCTCTGTCTCAGGGGGCCAGGCCCTTGCCTTGGTCATCTCGCTCTTTGCTGCCATCAGAAGCTGTCCTCAGCTCTGGAGAAACCCCACCTCTGCTGCCAGCTTACGGCAGAGGCAATAAAGATGTGCGCTTCCTTACAGACAATCCTGGGCGTTTGTATGCACCAGTCGGCAGAGAGAACCCCCTCCACGAATTGAAGGGGACGAGGCTTCAGTTGGATGGGAATCAGATTATTTTTAGTTTGTGGTGGGGGAAGGGTGCAGAAAAGGGTAACCAGAAAAGAATGGAAAAAGCCCAACCCCATTTCATTAAATCCCCATGAATATGCAAAAGAGGGCTAATTGCCCTCTTCAAAAACTAATCATTCTAAATTTTACAAGCTGAATTATAAAACCTGACACACTTATTTTTTCCCTTTTATCATATTTGTAAGCATCACTCTTTCTGCAAAGAAAATCAGGTCCTATTTTATCAGTTGCCGCCATCTCCCCTTCTTTTGCTCCCGACCCTGTTTTCCCCTCCCCTTTTGCTGAACACCGCAGCATTGCCATGTGTATTAATTGCCCTGTGAAATGCACTTGAAGTCATTAGAATTCCCCATTCAAAACTATTATCTTGTGCCATTATGCCTTTGCATTATATTTATTTAAATGTGCCTCTTCTGAATTAGCTCATTTTTAACAGCTAGCCATGCCTGAAATATTATTCCCATCCAAGCTGCTCTCATATCATTTTTCTCTCCTCTGTGGAAGAAATGACTGCACTCCAGCCTCCCATCCTGACAGGGGCAGCTTTGTTAGAAGGCAGAGGCTGATTTTCTGTAACAGGCTTCCTTGAGAGGGGATCCCAGGCGTAGGCTGCTTTTGCAAAGAGGGAATCCCAGGGTCTCGATAGGTAAAGCCTCCCAGGAGTACGTTGCCTGTTACTTGTTGTACCTGTTCTTCATCTATTCTAGGGCATTGACTGAAGGAAGAAAGAGATCAGACCCTAGTTTCTAGTGTCTTCCTTGCCTTTTTCTCAGAACAGTTCAACAGTGATGCCAGTTATCACTGGCAGCTACCCAGGAGCCATCCAATGCCCACGTGGCCTTCAGGACCTGGGGCAGAGGAGTGAATTAGATAGTCACTCAAGTCCTCTTCCAGACCTGAATTTCTTGAAGTGGCTAAGGAATTTCTGATATTACCTGACACTGAAATTTCTCTTTCTCTGCTAAAACTAAACGGATGTTCATGTCCCTACTTTTGAGATGGCCCTTTCAATTACCTACTAGAGACTTGGCTTCCATTCTCATCTTGTTTCCATTCAGAGTAAATATATAAATATGTTTAACATATATGTTTATCTCAGTGGGGCTTCCCAGGTGGCTCAGTGGTAAATAATCCACCTGCCAATGCAGGAGAATGAGGGTTTGATCCCTGGTCCAAGGAAGATCACCTGGAGAAGGAAATGGCAACCCACTCCAGTATTCTTACCTGGAAAAACCCTATGGACAGAGGAGTCTGGTGGGCTACAGTCCATGGGGTCCCAAAGGTCAGATGTGACTTAGTGATGGAACAACAACAAGTTTATCTCAATACTGAGCTTAGAATGTATTATTCCCATAAATTCATTCTACTAGATAGATCCCTTTTGCTGTTAAGCTCTCTGTGCCACAATTGCAGGAAACACAATACCATCAACTTAGCACTTCCCTAAGCACAGTATCATAGACATCTTATTCTAATTGTACCGTTTTGAGGTAGGAGATGTACAGGCCCCAGGGTGAGCAGCTGCAGCAGGTCTCCTGCTGACCCTTGGAGATGGGATGCCAGTGGGAGCATTAACACTGGGCATGTTCTTGTGGATTTCCTGGCCAGACTCACGCTCAGAGAAGACCCTCAGTCTAGAAGAAGGGCAAAGGGAAAGAGAAGGCACCAGCTGGAATCCATCTTGACTGAGAGGTGTGCCCACACCAGGACCAAACATGAAGGTGATTGGCCAGAGACAGCCCGGAAAACTGCCCCTAAGTGAGTAACCTATCCTGCCCCTAATGTGGGCGATTCACTCCGAGCTCCCTATGTGCTCTTCCAGATGTATTCTGCTTTTTCTGCACGTCCTTTGCTTCTAGTAAACACTTGTAACTTTTTCATGATCCTGATCTCTTTGCTGAGTTCTTTCTTCAAAGACAAGACCAAGGTCCTACTTCCAGGTTTTCACTGCCAGGATCAATTTTACTTATGAGTGAATTGGAATAGTTGACTAAGACTACCCAACTAGTGACTGGTAGAGAGTGGACTAGAGCTTAGATTTCTTCTGGGTCTTTTGTTTTTCCAACAACACCAAGTTGCCCAGTGTAAGTAAGATCAATGTGTTGGCATAAATATTGACAGAGACAGCCATGAAAGACAGTATGAACTGGATTGGCCAGACATTTGACCTGGGCATGAGGAGAACTGCCAATGATAAGAGGAGCAGAACAAATAAGCCCTTTATCGGTAGAAACAAGAGATTCAGATGTCAGACTCTTGCAAAGCTTCAATAGGCAAATGGGCAAAAGCCTTTGTGAACTGTAATGAAAGCTTCATGAGCACAGGGATGTTTACTGTTTTGTTGCCTGATGAATAAATTCTAAGTATTCAGAAAGATGCCAGACACATAATAAATTCTTTAAACTTTTTAAAGCATCTTGGGTTGATTGAGTGTGTGGCATTAATTGTTAATGGTCTTGGAGGTGCCCTAGCTGCTCTTGTGATTAGCAAAGTGCTGGTCACATGAGCTGAGGCAGGGAGTGTCTCCAATCTGAGAGTCTAGTCTACCCACCAACACTGCTGTCTGTGAGATGACCCTGAACACCCCTCCCCGAAGAGCAATGGAGAGATTATTCAGCAGAGGAAAGGGCTCTGAAGTCACTCTGGGGTATTTAAGAGTAAGGAGGAGGCAAGACCCGTACAACAAAGAGATGAAGAAATCTTTACATCTTTATTAACCCCCAAGAGCTCCTGCTTCATTCTGTTTGCCTAGACCATGGAGATCTATACCAGACTTCCTGAGTTCTGAGCAGCAGGGTAAGTGACTGTGATACAGACAAGGAATTGACTGAAATTCCCTCATGAGGAAAAGGCTAAATATATTTGTGAGTTTTGACACGCAGGCTCTGGGTTAGTGAGTAGGCTCCAGAGAAGGCTCTCTGCCTGCCCTGATGGGATTCCTGCAGCTGAGGTGTAGGAAAATGGGGTTGAGGGCAAGCTGCATATTACAGCCGGTTTCCTCATAACCCATCACTAACAAACACTACATAGCTAGCTTAGTTCTACCCCTGGCTTGAATTTCTTTGCTTTTGCTAAAGGATGGCACAGAAAGGAAGGCAGACTCTTCAGAGGTCACATTCAGCTCAGATTCCTCTTAAGGACGCCTCGGACACTACCGGCAGCCTCTCCCTTGAGGAGGAAGGTCCCTTCCCAAGCTTCAGGTGGGAAGCCCATGGTTGCCCACTGCAGGGTGTTCGGAAGAGGGGCCTCGAGGTCTGCAATCTTCTCTGGCTTGAATCTCAGAAACCTTCCTGTCTGGCTTGATCCCTTAGGAACAGGAGATGAGTTTTTCCCTCATAAGTTTATTTTTCTCTAACAAGTAACGGCCAGGAAAAGCAAACACATCCCTAGCTGGCTATCTCAGCCCACAAGTCAAGACCTCCATTAACAATGCCTCCTTTCTCAAACAACCAAGCTGCACAAGATTGCTTGTCTTTCAGAGGATGGCCTGTGACTGCTCAGGCTGCTAAGAGCTGCTGTCCTTGAATGCCCAGGTATCAGGAGACATAACGGGGTGGGAGGAAAATTTCATGGGGCTAGGGTGACAGGAGATAGAGGGTGGTATGTAAGCCTAGACATTTCCCCTACCTGTGAGGGGCTGAGCAAGCAGATGGGATAGAATTTTTTTTTTCTTTTACTTTTCAAACACTGTTTTTTTTTTTCCATCCTCCTGTCAGATGACCCTATTCATTAATTCATTTTCTCCCTGAAGACTGTTGAATATTTAAACCAGGGACCTGAGATGTACCCGGTGACTCCATAGCGAGGTTATATCCGGCTTAATTTCCTCTTACAAGACTCTTCTGACACAGCCAGCAGCGTCTTCTGCATTCTAGGACGGCTCCATCGGTCACTGCCACGTGGACACCACCGCCCCCTCTCCGCGACCACTGGTCCTTGTCAATTCTGCCTCGTGCCGGTTGGCCAAGACTGTCTGATTTGTTTATTTCTCGAGGGAAAATTTGGAGATGAAATTGAAGGTGGCAGAAAGTCTCCTAACTCAGATATTTTAATGGAACATTGGTTCCAAACACTGACCCAATCAGCACTTGTGCAAGGGCTGGGGTGTACAACTGGGGATGAACATGTCTCTTTTCAATTCTTTAAATCCCCATAGCTTTTCCTGGCAGTTGGTAAGTGGGTGATTCCAAGTGGGAAGTTCTGTGCTGAAAGCCTGGGTCCAAGTTCCTCATTAACGTCTCACCCCTTGAATGCTTTTAAGAAACTTACACTAAGACTGATCATCTCATCTTTAAAACAGAGATAATGGTTCTATCAAAATTCACAGGTGAGAATTACACGTGATAATATTTGTAAAAGTGTCTTATACAACATCGTACGGGTAAGACGCATCATCCGTGCTGACGGGAGGCAGATGTCCTGATAGGAAATCCCCGGAGGTCGCTCCCCGCAGAAACATCCCGATTCCTCCGGCCGCGGAGCCCAGAGCCGGCCGAGGCCAAGGCTGCGGTCCTCGGCGACCGGCCCCTTTGGCGGCCGGCTGCTGATGGTCACAGCGGCCACCAGGTGGCACTCCTTTTAGAAATCTCTCGCCGCTCTTCCAGGCGCATCTCGACCCTCTCCGAAGGCCCAGGCGCGGAGGCCGGCTGTCGGCAGCCCCCGCGGGGTCCGGAGCACGCCCCCTCCGTGGTGGCAGAGCCCGTAGTGAGGCCTGAGAGGGCTCCTGAGCTAAGAAAACGCCTGACTTAAGCGCACCCCCGCTCCTGGCTGGTTCCCAGTTTCCCCTCCGCCGTACGAGCACCAGCGCACGGCCAGCCCCGTCCAGGCAGTCCCTCCGGAGCGCCCGGCCGAACCATCCCGAGCGGGCCTGCCGGGGAAAGCCAGCAGCTGTTCTCTGAGCTCCCTAGGAAAGCGAGCGAGCGAAGCCCCTTGTGGTCCACCTGCAGCTGAAAACGTGCCTACCCTCGTGGTCAGCACCCTCTGCGTCGGAGAGCGGCTGCTCGGCTAGCCTGAGCCCAGAACCAACGGTTTCGTCCAAAGACCACTGAGCTGTGCACGTTTTCACCCAGACCAAAGGAGAACCTCAGGAGGCTCCAGAAGCGCGGCGTTGGCAGTGGGGTTGCTGAGGCCGTAGTCCAGGCCGACCGTACGCCAGCTGTGTGGTCGTGGCTAAAACCACCTGCCCTCTCTACATCTGTTCTCTTACCTGCCAAATAAAGACTGAATTAAGGAGATCGTTGATATTCCCATCAGAGGTCCAAACTGTCTGAAGTCATGTAGTTACGTGGGAAGGTTATGTATCCGATACCCATCATTGAGATGAGTCTGCTTGTTCCCTTGTCAGAGATTTGACAAGGACTTCTGTCAATAATTTAAGAAGCATGCATCCATTTATTTCGTAAAGTATGCTCTTCCCGTGATGTTCACACACAGCTACCAATGTTCTCCTCCGGGACCTCTGAAAATGGTTCAGTGGCTTTTCTGGACAGATGACAACGGACAGCGCTAAAAATCCACGCAGCTGCTTAGTATTACTGCGAGGTAATCAGGAACAAGCAAGAAGTGGCGGTGTGTTTAATTTAGGCAAGTTTCTAAAATCTATGGGACCTCCACGTCCCTGACAGTCCAGTGGTTAAGATGCCACACTTCCAATGTAGGAGACACAAGTTCAAACCCTGGATGGGGAGGTAAGATCCCACAGGCCATGTGGCACAGCCAAAACTAAATAAATAAATCCAAGTGACCTCTGTGCTTGCTGGTCTTTGCACACACATGCAAACTCCTTGCAGACAGAGGAAACAACTTCAGTCTGCCCTTCTTTCTTAGCATCCATGCAGACACCTACACATGGCCTGTGCTCTGTGGTTAGTTAGCAGTAAGTACAGCTGACTGACAGACAGCAATTAGGGGGAAAAAAAAAAAAGACTTCATCTAGATAAAAGTTCTGGGATACTCATATTTAGCATAACATTAAAAACAATAAATAAAAAGAGCAGCTAAGCTTTATTTAGCATTAGGAGGTAAGCAAGATAAGGGCAGAGATTTTTGTCTGCTTGCCAAGTGTTATCTCCCAGAGCTTCAAAATAATATTTGGGACATCAAGGGCACTCAATAAATATTTGTTTTATAAATAAATGAAAGAATATTCACCATGGGCTCTGTCTTACAGACTATCTAAAGTATTACTATTATTTTCCTCCATGTTAGGCTTGAGAGAATGGATGCTAAGAAAACATAAATAACTTGTCAAGTTTTCACGAGAAGCATGGGGAATACTGAACTTCATACTAGCTTGTCTGATTCCAAGATCTCCCTTAAGCGTAAAGCTGAATAGTCACTGAAAACACTTCATTATTTCCTTTGATTACTCATCTGAGGCAAGAATATGTACTGTTATTTATCACCCACTAGTAGATTTTTTTTTTATTTTCTATCAAGAGAAAAGAACAGGGAAGGATCCTCCTCCAGGTCCATTGGATATGCTTAGCGAAGAGGTCAAACTTATTTCTCAGAAAAGGAAGACTCGGTACAAGTCAATTTGCAGGTCTGTACACTAGGTGGCGAAAAACAGGTTAGCATACGTTTCATTAAGGATGTGTCCTAGGACTAAGCACCGATTAAATGCTTAGTAGATGTGGATTGAAGGATGGTGAAGGGACTGCTGCAGACATACATAAGAGAAAGGCTTTTGACCCAAGAGAAGAGGACTGGAACGAGACCACGAAGAGGACGACCCCAGAATGATGAGTTTTCTCTCCAGAATCCGTGTATTTGCTTCCAGGGACTTTTGAGGAACATCTACCTTGTGTTACCCACTACCCTCAGTGCTGACGATACAGCACTGAACAAGACAATACCCCGAGCTTATCAGGGGATTTTGGTGCTACCGGAGCACCATGCATCTGAGCAAGCTCACCTGTTTCTCTCAGCCCTGCTAACAAGGGTTGAGGGCAGCTTACTGAAGGGTTTACTGGGATCTTCCCAAGCCTGAAAATGAAAAAAGCACGAATTGAATTCTGCCCTATTTCCAATACTTTAAAATAATTCTCAGAAATTATATGCACTTTGATTTTATTCTACTCTTTTCCTTTTCTCATCTTTCAGAGGATGGAGAAAATAGGCCCAGTGAAGCACGCAGGCTCAAACCAAGTCACCTATTCTTAGGCCCTTTTATTAGAGTTCGCTTGCACAAAAGGAGCATCACCTTGTGCTCATTGCCAACGCTCATTCGAAAACTGTAAACCTGATGTTGAAAGAGGCCTCAGAGATGATGGATTTTAACTTTCCTATTTTACAAATGAGTCTCCTGAAGCCTAGAGAAGAAAGAGGAGTACTTAATCAAGGTCACAGAGACAGTTTGAGTAATAGCCCCAGATCTTTGGTCTCCTATTACCTAATCCACGATGACACAATTGCAAGACTCCCGGTGGAGACACAAAGACCAGGAAGAAACTTTACGGGAAGAAATCAGGGTAAATGTTCTCAAGGACACTGGGTGCTAACTGTATGATTTCTACAGCTTGAACCGATCTTGCCATGAAAATAGTCAGCAGGTTCGTGGACTCCCTTTCCAGAGATCTCTGCTTCACACCCAGAAGCACTGCCAAACCCCAGATATATTGGTGGGTACATTCTGTCCTCATGATGTGCCTGGGCCTTTAGCATCATCCCCAGGAGTGTCTTAAAGCCTCCAGCTTTGCCATACTTGGAATAAATTAATCCCCAAAGCCCACAGTCTAGCCATTCCCCTCTTTATACCGACAAAGTCATTCTATGGCTCAGGTTAAACCCAGTCTTTAGATTCTGACATCAAAGGACTGGCTCAGAGCTTCCCTGGTGGCTCAGTGGTAAAGAATCTGTCTGCCATTATGGGAAACATGGGTTTGACCCCGATCAGGGAAGATCCCACATGCCTCTGAGCAACTAATAGCAACTCACAACTATTGAGCCTGTGCTCTGGAGCCTGGGAGTCACACTGAAGCCTTCATGCCATGGAGCTGGTGTTCCAAAAAAAGAGAAGCCACTGCAATGAGAAGCCCTCACACCAGGACTAGAAAATAGCCCTACCACTCTCTGCAACTGGAGAAAGCCAGAGCACCAACAAAGATCCAGCACAGCCAAAAATAAATAAACAAATCAATAATTTATTTTTTAAAGTACTGGCTCAGTGAAGAAGCCATCATTTGCTCACTTTCTGTCAGGTACCAGACACTCTCCTTTATATTACACTGTTACTTCTAATTTGCCCCCACGTCCTAGGAGTTCACTGTAACAGCTAATAGTGCTAAAGACCTTAGAGATGATGGAGTTTACATTTTTGCAAAGTGTTTCAAATTCTTCTCCTACTGTATCTAGTTCTTCTCCTTCTGAACACAGTGTAAGATTGTAATTTCCTGAACCCCTTGAAGTAAAGCATGCCCAGTTTGAGAGGCAGAACAAGCACAGAGTCACAGGGCACCCCAGGATAGGCATGAAGCAGCAGAGGAAAATAGACCTTTTCTAAGAGATTCAAGGATTGTTTATTAATGCAGCATTACCTAGCCTGTGCTGACTGATCCATCTGCTTTTATTAACCTCATTTTATACAGCAGGACACTGAGCTCAGAAAGGTAATATAATTTGCACAGTAAACAGAGCAAGGGAGCAAGGAGTTTAAACTTACTGTCCAACTCTGAATAGTCATTGGAAGGGCTGATGCTAAAGATGAAGCTCCAATACTTTGGCCACCTGCTGCAAAGAGCTGACTCACTGGAAAAGACCCTGATGCTGGGAAAGACTGAAGGCAGGAGGACAAGGTGGTGACAGAGGATGAGATGGTTGGATAGCATCACCGACTCAGTGCTCATGAGGTTGAGCAAACTGCAGGAGATGGTGAAGGACAGGGAAGCCTGGTGTGCTGCAGTCCATGGGGTCGCAAAGAGTCGACCATGACTTAACGACTGAACAACAACTCAACTTCAGTCCCTGGTGTCTGACTTTATAAACTGTGATCTTTCCACTGCAAAGTGATGTCTACCCATCTGGCCTGGGCTTCACAAGGGACCCTTCTGCCTTCAGTCCCTTATGTCTTCCAATATTCTTTACTAAAATGTGTATCGTTTGTCATTCCGTAGTATGACTGTGACCATGCTTTTTACTGCCTCAAAATCTCTCTACTGCCCCTAGAATTAGTGAGAGAAAACAATAGGAAGTATTAAACGAGATCCTTTCTCTCAAACAATGGCTTATTGCTTCTACTGCCCCGACTCTAACATCATATATACAGTGCTCTGATCAGGATGAGCCAAAAAAGGGATAGGACAGAACTGTAGATTTTCCCTTGTCTTTTGGTTCCAGGGAGTCTGTGGATGAAACAGATCTTTAGGAGTCACTTTTATTTTCTATACCCAAACTCACTCCTCAGAGTGTGTCAGGAGAAGCCATTTCCACCTCATTGTAAAGGAGATAATTCTAGAACTTTCTTGAATACCTCTAAGTGTCTCCTTTCTATTTCCCAGGGGTCCGGCTCTCATCTGCAAAGGAGTTCCAAAAAGGCAGACCAAATCCTCTTGGCAATATTCCACCGCTTACCTCAGGTTAGGTTCTGATTTCCCATGGCGCCCATGTGCTCCCTTGAAATATTTCTTGGCATTGATATTTACAGAAAAATAATAAACAAAATCCACATTGGCACACATATTGATCCCCAGATTTCACTGACATTTACGAATAAATGATGGATTGCCTTTTTTGTGAGGCTGGCTGAGCTGACCTGCGTGGTCCGTACATAATTTACTTTTGATTAAAGGAGTGCTTCAACATCAAGATTCTGTTTGGGAGCACTGGGCAGGATCGATACGTTTATGACACAAACTTTCAAACAATGTACTCTGAGCAAGAAGTCTCTGCAGTCAATTCATCTCAGATTTGGTGGGGGTTGGGGGTGAGGGGAGAGGAAAGGCCTAGAATTTCTGAGAGTTTGGCATGGAGCACTGTTAGCATCTGAACAGAGAGGGGCTCTGCTTTTTGTAGCTTTGGACCTGTGCCATTATCAAGGGAAGCTGTTGTCAGAAATGTTGAGGGCTCAGGATCTCTCACAAACACCCCTAGAGGAAGGTAAAGAAAGCGTGACAACAGTTGATTAGAGAAAGAAGCCTTCTGAGAGAAATGGGGATTTTTTTTAGCCAATTTTTGCATATTTTTACCCATCCTGCAGAGGCAGAATGTAACCTGCAGACTATAGCATTTGTTTTCAAAGACTTGACGTTGAATGCTTGTAGATGTCTTCTGTACTTTGTCACATTCTGCACCACCCCTTAATGCTTCGGATCTGGTCTATTTTAGGAACTTTTGCTCCTGCCTCTTCCCTGGAGGCATTTCATGTTACCATGCTTGCTTAAGTTATACTGCTTTGGTGATGCCTTTCCTGAATGCCTGATCCAAAAGGACGTCTCCATTCTCTTCATGATTATATCACCGATTAGCTGGAGAATGATAATAATAATAATGCCCAAAATATATGAAATGCATAGCTCATTCAGGCTGCCAGAGAAAAATGCCATAGACTAAGCAGCTTATCAACAACAGACATGTATTTCTCATAGTTCTAGATGCTGGGAAGTCCAAGATCACGACACCAGCAGATTTGGTGTCTTTTACTTCCTCAACTGGCCTCTCTACATAGAAGGCAAGGCAAGACCAAAGGAAGAGGCAGACCACTCTAGATTGGTAGGTGGCAGTTTTAATGAGCAGGGAAACTTACATACCAGGCTTGTCTTGGGCACCTGCAAAACCAGTAGATCTCTGCACCTGCCCATCAGAATCTTACGGTTTATACAGAAGCCTTAACTAGACTTGATCACTTAACACCAACCGAAGGGTCCCAACAGCACTCTCCTCTTAAGGCTTTGTCTTTGGAACAGCTCCCATTGTGGGAACAGTGTACAGAACACATATTCCAAGGATAGGGGAGGATGTGGGGAGCTTCTGATTGCCAGGGTCCAGCTTCCAGGTGGTCACGACCTCTCAACTACATCCTCTGCTGTGTCTGGGCAAGGCCCTCTGCAAGGCGGCAGATAACTGACTCCTTTGTATCCTCACGTGGTGGAAGAAGCTAGAGAACCCTATGGGATCTCTTTAAAAGTCCAATTCATTCATGAAGATTACACCTTTATGACCTAAGCGCATTCCAAATGTCATATCTTCCGATACCAATCACAATGAGCATTGGGTGTCAACATATAAAATGGGAGAGGGGTGCAAACATTTAGGCTATAGCACATTTCTGCATTCTGTGTAACATTTACAGCAAACCTCTGTGGGAGGTAATGGCATTATCCCGATTATCCAGATGAGAGAATGGAGGCTTAGGAAGGTTCGATCACTTGCTCAAAGCAGCGTAGTGGTGACTGACAGGCTCTGTGTTCAAAGATAGCATATCCCACTCATTCAGACTGCTGTAACAAAATGCCCTGGACTGAGTGTCTTATAAACACACAATTATTTCCTTTTTATTCTCTTTTTGCTCAACCATTTTGCCTGTTGCCACTTCCTTAGTAATAGAATTAATTCCATGAGGGCAGGGATCATGTTTTGTCCACTCCCGTAGCCCCAGCACTTACACATGGTAAATACACCATTAACGAATATGTGCTGCTGTTACTGACGTTCAGGAGCACCCTAGTCACCAAGTAGAACTGCATCAGATTAGGTACTGTGCCTGGTGGCGGGGGTGGTAGGAGGGAGGTGGGAGAAGGCTAAAGCCCAGCTCACACTCCACTCGCCAGGTAGAGCCCCTAGCCTGTGGCTATGTCCATGGGTACAAAGATGGCATACAGGCTAACGATGGCCTTGATGGAACTTCAGGTGATTCAGACAATTGGAAGTCCCAGAGTGAACACAGTGACAGTAACTAGAGGGATCAAAGCCCCGACTTGCCTCTGCAGGATGGATTGAGGGGAATGCTGAAGGCAAGCAATAATAGTGGCTTAGTTGTAAAGAAATAAAGAGCTTCCCTGACGGTTCAGTGGTAAAGAAGCCACCTGCCAATTCAGGGGTAGCAAGAGACATGGATTCAATCCCTCAGTCCAGAAGATCCATCTCCTGGAGAAGGAAATGGCAACCCACTCCAGCACTCTTGCCTGGGAAATCCCATGGACAGAGGAGCCTGGTGGGCTACAGTCCATTTCCTGTATGTAGTTCCCCATATCATCTGATTTTTCTCTCTGTGGTCTACATGGTAGAACCCATACCTAAATCATCTATCTCCTCTTGAGCCTTTCTTTCATCATTTCTACTGTCAATAGATGCCTATCATGTCTCTGTTATGCCCCAGGCATTATAATAACACAAGGCGTGTGCGCGCGCGCACACACACACACACACACGACTGGAAACATAGATCTGGTCCCTGCCTTTGAGGAACTTGCAATCTAATTATTGGGGAGGGGCATGAAATTATATAATTAATTGTGATCAAATATGCTTTCCAGAATAATAACAACTATCAGTAGTTACCATTTATTGAGGGATTACCATATGTAAGGAATTTTGGTGAGTATCTTTAATGAATCTTCTTATTAGCCTTGACAAAATGCAATGAATTATGGGTTATCTCTTTTCTTTAAGTACTTTGGTCCAGAAATCTCATGAGAGGTCTTTCAGACTTCTTTTCTTCTCACTCACAGTCACTTGGAAATTTCATACATTTCTTTGTATCTGCTTGAATTTTAATGCCAACGTATTTCCTTAATTCTTTTCTATCTCCAAAGAGGAGCCTGATAAACTTCAGCTTCCAAGACACTTTAATTTCCAAAAGTCACAGATTTTTTAATTTCATGGCTCTGCCCTGCTTCTCCCAGCTTATTCCCTTTGGTGCTGGAGGCATTGTTGATCCTCCTCAGTGCTGAGTTCCCAGTCCACACAACTCCTCACTGTGTGTGACTCATGTAGGACTTAGGAAATAACCACAGCCCCTGCTCTCTAAAACAGCCAGCCTTCCTTGGCATTCTGTAATTAATGGTGCAGATATAGCTGTCATTAAAGTAGAATTTAGACTTTCATTAGCATGGTTGATGACTTTATATCTTGTAACTTCCATATGGAAATATCATTCCTTTGGGCTAAGCAAGAGAATAGAGACTTGCAGAAGCTGTATTCAAATATAACGTGAACATAAAGCATAAACCATTTTTATTTACATGTTGCTGTCACTGTGATGCTCCATTGTCCATCTTAAGGGAAGAACTGGCTTAGGTTACTCTTGTATATGAGGGTGTAGGAAAATTCTCACCTGAATGAGGTCCTAAGGGAGGTAGGAGGAGAATTAGAGAAGGAATATTATTGAATTGTATAACATGTATCAGTCAGTTCAGTTTAGTCCAGTCGCTCAGTTGTGTCTGACTGTCTGCGACCCCATGAATCACAGCACGCCAGGCCTCCCTGTCCATCACCAACTCCCTGAGTCTACCCAAACCCATGTCCAGTCAGTGATGCCATCCAGCCATCTCATCCTCTGTCGTCCCCTTCTCCTCCTGCCCTCAATCTTTCCGAGCATCAGGGTCTTTTCCAATGAAAAGACCTTCAGCTCTTTGCATGAGGTGGCCAAAGTATTGGAGTTTCAGCTTCAACATCACCCTTCCAATGAACACCTAGGACTGATCTCCTTTAGGATGGACTGGTTGGATCTCCTTGCAGTCCAAAGGACTCTCAAGAGTCTTCTCCAACACCATAGTTCAAAGCATCAGTTTTTTGGCATTCAGCTTTCTTTATAGTCCAACTCTCACATCCATACATGACCACTGGAAAAACCATAGCTTGACTAGACGTACCTGTGTTGACAAAGTAATGTCTCTACTTTTAAATATGCTGTCTAGGTTGGTCATAACTTTCTTTCCAAGGAGTAAGTGTCTTAATTTCACCATCTCCAGTGATTTTGGAGTCCCCCAAAATAAAATCAGCCACTGTTTCCACTGTTTCCCCATCTATTTGCCATGAAGTGATGGGACTGGATGCCATGATCTTAGTTTTCTGAATGTTGACCTTTAAGCCAACTTTTTCACTCTCCTCTTTCACTTTCATCAAGAGGCTCTTTAGTTCTTCTTCACTTTCTGACATAAGGGTGGCGTCATCTGCATATCTGATATTATTGATATTTCTCCTGGCAATAATGATTCCAGCTTGTGCTTCATCCAGCCCAGCGTTTCTCGTGATGTACTCTGCATATAAGTTAAGCAGGATGACAATATACAGCCTTGACGTACTCCTTTACCTATTTGGAACTAGTCTGTTCTTGCATATCCAGTTCTAACTGTTGCTTCCTGACCTGCATACAGGTTTCTCAAGAGGCAGGTCAGGTAGTCTGGTATTTCCATCTTTTTCAGAATTTTCCACAGTTTATTGTGTAGATACTGTGTTAAAGACTTTATACCTGCTATATTCTTTATTTCTTAGCAAAAACACTTGAGAGATATAATAGTTGCTATTTTTAAGGTTTGAAAACTGAATGCCAGGGAGGTTAAGCACTTTGTCCAAGATTATTTGCATAATTAAGGAAAGAGGAAGAATTCAGAGCAGGCCTAAAAGGCAATGAGGCTCTCCCACCTCAGAGCACTTATCCTGCCCTACCTTCTCCATTGATTTATAGCAGACACCAGGAGAGGGCGGAGTTGGCGACCTATGACTCTCAAAACGAGGGGGACTAGTCCATTAGCTTCACTGGACTTGCTATAAATGCATATTCTTGAGACTCATCCCAGACTACCTGAAGCAGAAACACCAAGGTGTGGAACCTAGCAATCCAATTTTTCATCAAATCCTCCAGGTAGGCTAAAGTTTATTTAAATAATTAATTAATTAACTTTTAATTTTATATTGACATATAGTTGATTAACAAAGTTGTGATCATTTCAGGTGTACAGCAAAGTGATTCAGTTATAAACATAGCAGTGTGTATATGTCAATTTTTAAATATAGCAGAGTGTACATATCAATCCAAAACTTCCTAACTATCCCTCCCACCTACCATTCCTCCCTGGTAACCATAAATTTGCTCTCCAAGTCTATGAGTCTGTTTCTGTATCGTAAATATTTTCCTTTGTTTAATTTTTTTAGAGTCTGTATATAAGTGATACCATACACTATTTCTCTTTCTCTGTCTGACTTACTTCCCTCAGCATGACAATCTCTAGGTCCACCCATGTTGTTGCAAATGGCATTATTTCATTCTTTTTAATGGCTGAATGGTATTCTATTATATATATGTACCACATCATCTTTTTTCCATTCCCCTGCTGATGAACACTTAGATTGCTTCCATGTCTTGTCTATTGTAAATAGTGCTGAAATGAACATTGTGGAACATGTATCCTTTCAGATCATGTTTTTCTCTGCATATATGTCCAGAAGTAGAATTGCAGGATCATATGGTAGCTCTATTTTTAGTTTTTTTAAGGAACCTCCATGCTTTTCTCCACAGTGGCTGTCCTAATTTACATTCCCATGAATAGTGTAGGTGGGTTCCCTTCTCTATCAACCCTTCCCAGCCTTTTTAGTTTGTGGATGTTTTGATGATATTTGTTCTGACTGGTGTGAGGGGATACCTCACTGTAATTTTGATTTGCATTTATCTAATAGTGTAGAATGTCTTTTGATGTGCCTCTTGGCTCTCTCTATATCTTTAGAGAAATGTCTATTTAGGTCTTCTGCTCACTTTTGATTGGGTTGTTTGTTTTGGTGATATTAAGCCACATGAGTTGTTTGTAAATTTTGAAGACTAATTCCTTGTTGGGATTTGCATCACTTGCAAATATTTTTTTTCCATTCTGTGGGTCGTCTTTTCATTTTGTTTATGATTTCCTTTGCTGTGCAAAAACTTTTGAGTTTAATTAGGTCCCATTTGTTTTTTGTTTTTATTTCCTTTACTCTAGGAGACAGATTGAAAAAGATATTGCTGTAATTTATGTCAGAGAGTGTTCTGCCTATGTTGTCCTCTAAGAGTTTCATAATGTCTGGTCTCACATTTAGGTATTTAATCTAATTCAAGTTTATTTTTGTGTATGGTGTTGAAGAATGTTCTAATTTCATTCTTTTACATGTAGCTGTCCAGTTTTCCCAGCACCATTTATTGATAAGACTATCATTCCTCCATTATAGAGCCTTGCCTCCTTTGTCATAATTTAATTGACCATAGGTATGTGGGTCATTTCAAAGTGAATAAAATACCTAGGAATAAACTTACCTAAGGAGACAAATAGATTCAAGGGATTAGATCTGATAGTTAGAGTGTCTGAAGGACTATGGACGGAGGTTCGCAACATTGTACAGGAGGCTGCGATCAAAACCATCCCCAAGGAGAATAAATGCAAAAAGGCAAAATGGTTGTCTGAGGGGGACTTACAGATAGCTGAGAGAAAAAGAGAAAAGAAAGGCAAAGGAGAAAAGGAAATCTATATCCATCTGCATGCAGAGTTCCAAATAATAGCAAGGCGGGATAAGAAAGCTTTCTTCAGTGATCAGTGCAAAGAAAGAGAGGAAAACAGTAGAATGGGAAAGACTAGAGAGCTCTTCAAGAAAATTAGAGATACCAAGGGACCATTTCATGCAAAGATGGGCACAATATAGGACAGAAGCAGTATGGACCTAACAGAAGTAGAAGATGTTAAAAAGAGTTGGCAAGAATACACAGAAGAACTATACAAAAAATATCTTAATGACCCAGATAACCACGATAGTGTGATCACTCACCGAGAGCCAGACATTCTGGAATGTGAAGTCAGGTGGGCCTTAGGACGTATCACTATGAACAAAGCTAGTGGAGGTCATGGAATTCCAGTTAACCTATTTTAAATCTTAAAAGATGATGCTGTGAAAGTGTTGCACTCAATATACCAGCAAATCTGGAAAGCTCAGCAGTGGCCACAGGACTGAAAAAGGTCAGTTTTCATTCCAATCCCAAAGAAAGCCAATGCCAAAGAATGTTCAAACTATGGCACAGTTCAGTTCAGTCACTCATTCGTGTCCGACTCTTTGCAACCCCATGAACTGCAAGCACTTCAGGCTTCCTGTCCATCACCAACTCCTGGAGTTTACCCAAACTCACGTCCATTGAGTCAGTGATGCCATCCACTCATCTCATCCTCTGTCATCCCCTTCGCCTTCTACCTTCAATCTTTCCCAGCATCAGGGTCCTTTCAAATGAGTCAGCTCTTTGCATCAGGTGGTCAAAGTATTGGAATTTCAGTTTCAACATCAGTCCTTCCAATGAACACCCAGGACTGATCTCCTTGAGGATGGACTGGTTGGATCTCCTTGCAGTCCAAGGGACTCTCAAGAGTCTTCTCCAACACCACAGTTCAAAGGCATCAATTCTTCAGCACTCAGCTTTCTTTATAGTCCAATTCTCACATCCATACATAACTTCTATAAAAACCATAGTTTTGACTAGATGGACCTTTGTTGACAAAGTAATGTCTTTGCTTTTTAATATGCTAACTATGGCACAGTTGAACTCATCTCACACACTAGCAAAGTAATGCTCAAAATTATCCAAGTGAGGCTTCTACAATACATGAACCCAGAACTTCCAAATGTTCAAGCTGGATTTAGAAAAGGCAGAGGAATCTGAGATCAAATTGCCAATATCCATTGGATCTTAGAAAAAGCGATAGAGTTCCAGATAAACATGTACTTCTGTTTTATTGACTACATCAAAGCCTTTGACTGTGGAGATTACAAAAAAAAAATATGGAAAATTCTTAAAGAAATGGGAATACCAGACAACCTTACCTGCCTACTGAGAAGTGTGTATGCAGGTCAAGAAGCACGAGTTAGAACCAGACATGGAAGAACAGACTGGGTCCAAATTGGAACAAAAGTATGTCAAAGCTGTATATTGTCATCCTGCTTATTTGGCTTATGTGCAGAGTACATCATGCAATATGCCGGGCTGGATGAAGCACAAGCTGGAATCAAGACTGCAGGGAGAAATATCAATAATCTCAGATATGCAGGTGATACCACCCTTACAGCAGAAAGCAAAGAGGAACTGAAGAGCCTCTTGATGAAAGTGAAAGAGGGGAGTGAAAAAACTGGCTTAAAACTCAACATTCAGAAAACTAAGATCATTGCGTGGGTCTGATCACTTCAGGGCAAATAAATTGAGATACAATGGAAACAGTGACAGACTTTATTTTTTGGGGGTACGCAATCATTGTAGATGGTGACTGCAGCCATGAAATTAAAAGACTGCTTGTCATCTTTCCTGTTCACAATGCAGTAAAGATTAGATGTCAACCACAGGAGAAAGACTATTAAAAATACAAACATATGGAGGCTAAAGAACATGCTTCTGAATAACCAACCAATCATGGAAAAAATAAAAAAGGAAATAAAAATATTCACAGAAGCAAATGACAATGAAAACACAACAACCCAAAACCTATGGGATTCAGTAAAAGCAGTGCTAAGGAGAAGGTTCATAGCATTACAAGCTTACCTCAAGAAACAAGAGAAAAATCAAATAAATAACCTAACTTCATACATAAAGCAACTAGAAAAGGAAGAAATGAAAAGCTCCAGGGTTAGTAGAAGGAAAGAAATCATAAAAATTAGGGCAGAAATAAATGAAAAAGAAACAAAGGAGACTATAGCAAAAACCAACAGAACTAAAAGCTTGTTCTTTGAGAAGATAAATAAAATAGACAAACCATTAGCCAGACTCATCGAGAAAAAAAGGGAGAAGAATCAAATCAACAAATTAGAAATGAAAATGGAGAGATCACAACAGACAACATAGACATACAAAAGATCCTAAGAGACTACTATCAGCAACTATATGCCGATTAAAGGGACAAATTGGAAGAAATGGATGAATTCTTAGGAAAGTGTAATGTTCCAAAACTGAACCAGGAAGAAATGGAAAATTTTAACAGACTCATCACAAGCACAGAAATCAAAACTGTAATCAAAACACTTTCAACAAACAAAAGCCCAGGACCTGATGGCTTCACAGGTGAATTCTACCAAAAATTTAGAGAAGCGCTAACACCTATCTGGGAAAGATTGAGGGCAGGAGGAGAAGGGGATGACAGAGGATGAGATGGTTGACTGGCATCACTGACTCAGTGGACATGGGTTTGGGTGGACTCCTGGAGTTGGTGATGGACAGGGAGACCTGGAGTGCCACTGTTCATGAGGTCACAAAGAGTCGGACATGACTGAGTGACTGAACTAAACTGAACTGAACCAACACCTATCCTACTCAAACTCCTCCAGTAAATTGTAGAGGAAGGTAAACTCCCAAACTCATTCTATGAGGCCACCATCACTCTAATACCAAAACCAGACAAAGACACCACAAAAAAAAAACAAAACTACAGGCCAATATCACTGATGAACATGGATGCAAAAATCCGCAACAAAATTCTAACAAACAGAATTCAACAACATGTTAAAAAGATCATATATCATGACCAAGTGGGCTTTATCTCAGGGATGCAAGTATTCTTCAATATTCATAAATCAATCAATGTGATACACCACATTAACAAATTGAAAGATTAAAACCATATGATTATCTCAATAGATGCAGAGAAAGCCTTTGACAAAACTCAACACCCATTTATGATAAAAACTCTCCAGAAAGCAGGCATAGAAGGAACGTAACTAAATATAATAAAAGCCATGTATGATAAACCCACAGCAAACATTATTCTCAATGGTGAAATACTGAAAGTATTTCCCCTAAAGTCAGGAACAAGACAAAGGTGCCCACTCTCACCACTACTATTCAACATAGTTTTGGAAGTTTTAGCCACAGCAATCAGAGAAGACAAAGAAATAAAAGGAATCTAGATTGGAAAAGAAGTAAAATTCTCACTGTTTGCAGATGATATGATCCGCTACATAGAAAACCCTAAAGACACTACCAAAAAATTACGAGAGCTAATCAGTGAATATAGTAAAGCTGCAGGATATAAAATTAATACACAGAAAACCTATACATTAACATTCCTATACATTAACAATGAGAAAACAGAAAGAGAAATTAAGGAAGCAATCCTATTCATAATTGTGACTAAAATAATAAAACACTTAGGAATAAATCTACCTAAAGGAACAAAAGACCTATATATAGAAAACTATAAAACACTGATAAAATAAACCAAAGGTGACACAAATAGATGGAGAAATATATCATGTTCATGGATTGGAAGAATCAATATATTGAAAATGAGTATACTATCCAAAGCAATCTATAGATTCAATGCAATCCATATCAAGTTACCAACGGTTCTTTTCACAGAACAAGAACAAAAAATTTCACAATTTGTATGGAAATACAAAAAAAATCTCGAATAGCCAAAGCAATCTTGAGAAAGAAGAATGGAACTGGAGGAATAAACCTATGTGACTTCAGACTATACTACAAAGCTACTCAAGCTTTGTAGTCATCAAGATAGTATGGTATTGGCACAAAGACAGGAATATAGACAAATGGAACAAAATAGAAAGCCCACAGATAAATCCACACACTTATGGACACCTTATCTTTGACAAAGGAGTCAAGAATATATAAAGAAGAAAAGACAATCTCTTTAACACGTGGTACTGGGAAAACTGATCAACCACCTGTAAAAGAATGAAACGAGAACACTTTCTAATACCATACACAAAAATATACTCAAAATGGATTAAAGATCTAAATGTAAGACCAGAAACTATAAAACTCCTAGAGGATAACATAGGCAAAACACTCTCTGACATAAAACACAGCAAGATCCTCTATGACCCCACCTCCCAGAGTAATGGAAATAAAAGCAAAATTAAACAAATGGGACCTAATTAAACCTAAAAGCTTTTGCACAACGAAGGAAACTGTAAGCAAGGTGAAAAGACAGCCTTAAGAGTGGGAGAATATAATAGCAAATGAAACAAATGACAAAGAATTAATCTCAAAAAATACACAAACAGCTCATGCAGGTAAATACCAGAAAAATTAACAATCCAATCAAAAAATAGGCCAAATAACTAAACAGACATTTCTCCAAAGAAGACATACAGATGGCTAACAAACACATGAAAAGATGCTCAACATCACTCATTACCAGAGAAATGCAAATGGGGGGAGGGGGAGGGAGGGGTTTCTGGAGGGGGAGCATATGTAAACCCATGGTGATATCATGGCATTGTATGACAAAAACAATAAAAGGGAGGAAAAAAAAAACACCAAAATCACAATGCGATATCATCTCACACTGGTCAGAATGTCTGCTATCAAAAAGTCTACAAACAATAAATGCTGGAGAGGGTGTGGAGAAAGGGGAACCCTTTTACTCTGTTGGTGGAAATGCAAACTAGTACAGCCACTATGGAGAACAGTGTGGAGATTCCTTAAAAAAACTGGAAATAGAACTGCCATATGACCTACCAATCCCAGTGCTGAGCATACACATTGAGGAAATCAGAACTGAAAGAGACACGTGTACCTCAGTGTTCATTGCGGCACTATTTATAATAGCCAGGACATGGAAGCAACCTAGATGTCCACTGACAGATAAATGTATAAGAAAGCAATGGTACATATATGCAATGGAATATTACTCAGCTATTAAAAAGAACACATTTGAATCAGCTCTAATGAGGTGGATGAAACCAGAGCCTATTATACAGAGTGAAGTAAGTCAGAAAAAAAAAGAATCAATACAGTAAATTAAATCATATATATGGAATTTCGAAACATGGTAATGATGACCCTATATGCAAGACAGCAAAAGAGACACAGATGTAAAGAACAGACTTTTGGACTCTGTAGGAGAAGGCGAGGGTGGGATGATTTGAGAGAATAGCATTGAAACATGTATATTGCCATACATAAAATAGATGACCAGTTCAAATTCAATGCATGAGACAGGGTGCTCAGGGTCAGTGCACTGGGACAGCCTAGAGGGATGGGATGGGGAGGAAGATGGAAGAGGGTTTCAGGATGGGGGACACATGTACACCCTTGGCTGATTCATGTCAATATATGGCAAAAACTGCCACAATATTGTAAAATAATTAGCCTCCAAATAAAACTAAAAAGAAAAAAAAGATACTTGTTCCTTGGAAGAAAAATCATGACAAACCTAGACAGCATATTACAAAGCAGAGATATTACTTGCAACAAAGGCTCATCTAGTCAAGGCTATGGTTTTTCCAGTAGTCATGTACGGATGTGAGAGTTGGACCATAAAGAAAGCTGAGCACTGAAGAATCGATGCTTTTGAACTGTGGTGTTGGAGAAGACTCTTGAGAGTCCCTGGGGCTGCAAGGAGATTCAACCAGTCAATCCTAAAAAAAATCAGTCCTGAATATTTATTGGGAGGACTGATACTGAAGCTGGACCTCCAGTACTTTGGCCACCTGATGCAAAGAACTGACTCATGGAAACGACCCTGATGCTGGGAAAGATTGAAAGTAGGAGGAGAAGGTGATGATAGAGGATGAGATGGTTGGATGGCATCATCGACTCCGTGGACATGAGTATGAGCAAGTTCTGGGAGTTGGTGATGGACAGGGAAGCCTGGCATGCTGCAGTCAATGGGGTTGAAAATAGTTAGACATGACTGAAGGACTGACCTGAACTGAAGGAAACAAAACACCTATACTCTGAAAACTTAAAGATGCCAATGAAAAAAATTGAAGATGACACAAACAGGTAGAAAGAATTACCATGTTCTTTGATTGGAAGAATCAATATTGTCAAAACGACTGTGTTACCCAAGACAATCCATCTGTGTGTTTAGTCGCTCAGTCGTGTCCAACTCTTTGCAATCCCATGGGCTATAGCCCACCAGGCTGTTCTGTCCATGGGGATTCTCCAGCCAAGAATACTGGAGTGGGCTGCCAAGCTTTCCTCTAGGGGATATTTCCAACCCAGGGATCAAACCTGAGTCTCCCACATTTGCAGGCAGATTCTTTGTAGGACCCAGGAATTCTACTTCTGTGCATATATCCTGAGAAAACCAAATTCAAAAAGATACACCTAATTCCAATGTTTACTTCAGCTCTATTTATAATAGCCAGGATACAGAATCAACACACATCCACAGGCAAGAATAATGAATGGAGTGAGCTGCCGTTTCCTGCTCCAGGAGATCTTCTTGACCCAGGGACTGAACCTGCATCTCCTGCATTAGCAGGTGGATTCTTTACCATGAGCCACCTAGGAATCCCAATAAGTTTGTACTTATCACCATTTACTTTAAATGTTAAACTTCTCACTCTGTTCATGCATTCTTCTGAGTTTATTGACTATCTTAATGATCATTACCTTGAACTTTACCAAGTAGGTTGCTCATCTCCATTTTATTTAGTTCTTCTAGGATTTTATCTTGTTATTTAATATGGAACATATTACTCTGCTCCCACCTTTTACTTATTCCTGTATTTAGTTTTTATGTTTTAGGTAGGTTAGTTATGTTCCTGATCTGGAAAAGTCATCTTATGTTGGAGACATCCTATGGGGTCCAACAGTACATTCCTCTTTGGTCACCAGAGCTATATGCCGGGTGTCCCCTATATTGGCTGCATGGACCCTTCTTTTGCAATGTGGTGGTCCCCTACGATGGGTATGTTGATAGATGAACCTGGCACCCAGCCTGCTTGGCTACCAGTTCCTGACTTGTGTAGAGGCTGCCAGACCACTGTTGACCAAGGATGTGTCCAGCACAGCTGGCTGCACAGACCATGGAGTCCAGGGCTGGTGCCAGCCCTCTGGTGAGTGGGTAAGCTATGGTTTTCTTGACATTTATTCTGATAAACAGAGACTTAAGTAGATGGTAACTGGGGAGTGAAGGATAGTGACTCCCTTATTACAGGTCAGGAAATTCAGAGAGGAGGGGGCCTAAGAAAAATTAGAAAATTAAAATTCTTAGACTCAGAAAAAAAATATTATGATTCATTGCCCAGTTGTTTTCCTTTAAATTGTCTTTTAAATGCTAGCTTCATCTTTCCCCTAACGAGATTCAAGGGAAAAGCAGTTGCCTACCTTTGGGCTAGATGTTGATGATAAGGTTAAGATTCCTGAGGTCCTTGCTGGAGGGTGGTTGGCTGAATAAGAAGGAAAACCCCTTAGGATTCTGTTTCTCTCAACACAGAGCCTCTTCTCACTAGTGTTTCTCTTTTCAAATTGTGTTTTTGGGATGAATGTGAGTGTGTGTGTATTATTTTGCATGGTCAGCTCATGGAAGTGTTTGTTTTCACAATAAACTCTATTCTTTAGAAGTTAATCTGAAGTTAGGAAAGTTAATCTGGATCATTGATGGAACAAGGATGAAGACCCAGGCAAGGCAACTTTAAAGAATTTGGGAACCTGGTGTACCTTATATCCATCTATGTGAGCAGCTCTACCTCATACTTAACAAGCAAACATTAAAGTCATCAAATACAGCCTTGAATTCAGAAACACACACACACGCACACACTTCCCTCCTTCTTCCCGTCATACTTTCACAGAGAGACACATAGGTTTAGGGAAGTGTGTACTATCTTAGAGGACTGGGCAGCCTGTCCCTGAGCTTTCCTCTGGAGACTTTGGACCAGATAATCTTTCTAAAGATACATTTTAAATTTTATCACTCATTCCCCAGAAATCTTTAATGCTAAAACCGCACAGGAGGCCTGCCGGTCCATCTCTCAGGAACCCCAGGCTTTACCCATGCTGTCCTCAGCCCTCAGCCTCTGCTTGTCTTTCCTCTTCTTTCGGCTGACATGCTCTTCACTCGTCAGGGCTTGTCTGAAATACCGTCTCTGTGGTGTGGTCCCCTGGCTCATCTCTCTGGTAGAGTGGAAGGCTCTACCAACCCATTCCCACCAGTTTTGTTTCATCTAACTCCAGGTTCCTTTTTCAGGTGGGCAGGTCATGGACTCTGCCTGATACTCAAGTTTGCTCATTTGCATTATTTATGTTATTCCTACTTCAGAGGGTGGTGCAGAGACAATATATGTGATGAACCTAACACAGTAACTAAACTTTCCTTTCTTGCCCCTTTCTGTCCCTCTACCATGCTTTTCATGCTAGCCGTTAGTTTGATTAACTCTTGGCCTGGCTATCATCTCTTCAAAACTGAGATCATCTTATTCATCATTATCCCCCAAAATGCATTGCACGGGACCTAGCGTTTGCACCAGTATTTGAGAGATGCTTGCTGAATTTGTATTTACATGAATTCTAAATCAACCTTCACACCCCTAATGGTGACTTACTTTGCTCACTTGCCGAGTTACTACACTGCCTCGGGAGAGTCTCCCCAGCAAAGATGAAGTAGAGTTAGGGTGTCGCCCTGTGGTTGACTGCAGTGTTCACTTTCTGCTCTCTCCCCATGAGTGTGTATTACACATCTCCATCTTCACTATGACTCCCTATTTGGTTGATAGACTCAGGCTGTTACTTGTTTTGGATAGTGGATAGAGAATGGATATGAAACACGCACTCCTAAGCAGAAGCGCAAACATGCCTGAGTCACTGGTCTCAGGGTCTTCCGCCATGACATTGAGTGGCCTCTCCTTCAGCTTGCATGAGCAGACGGTGAAGCTGAGCCCAGTCAACTCATAGCCAAGCACAGCCTGCATGGAACATGAAAATGGAAGAAATCTCGCTGCTATCAGCCTCTTCAAAGCTGGGATTTTTGCTGCAGCAAATGCTAACTAGTTCACACCCCCAAATTCCCATCTGCAGGGTTGGCTTTGGTCCAGCCATTCAGACTTGCTAGGCCCTTGCCCCTGAATTCTCTTCTCTCTGCGGTTTGCTTTTATAAACTTCTACACCTAAATGGCAGAATGTACTGTAACTAAATGTGACCATAAAGAGGGAAAAGTTATAATGTTTTTCAGAAAATTGTTGTTCTCATTATGTACCTTATTGCCATATGTTCTAATCTAAAGCACTACGATATGGGAAATCATGGTGACACAAAGATGAAGTAATGTTCTAGCTAACGATACCCCCAAATATTTATTCTTGTTCCTTCCCCAGTGGTACCCACATGCATAATTGATGCCAGCTTCCTCAATTAGAAGTCCAGGGCATAAAGAAAATGAGAACGAGGCCGTTTGCATTTCTGAAGCCTGACAAGGAAAGATGAAAATCTTTTATGAGTTCTCCCCCATCATCTGTGGGATGTGGCACTCTCATATTTCATTTCTCAGGAAAAATATGGTTTGCATTATTTGGAGAAAATCATTACGAATGCAACGAGTCAGCAGCCGTGGAGGGCCCTGTTACATTACCATTTCTGAGTTATGTTCTGCACTTGGCTTTCTCTGCATACCCTTTCATTTTTTTTTAGAGTTTGTACAGAAGGGAAGGGATACAATGCAGCTACTCTAGCACTGTGTGTGCAGCAGACCCCGTGACGTGGAGAAGTATGTCTTTCAAAGTGGAGATGACTGGTAAATGCGACCTGGGGCCTCCTGGAGTGAAAGCACAGCCGTCAGCAGGTTCACTGAATAGAAGTCAAATCCCCTTATCCTCTTTCTCCAGATTGCCCCCTCACTCCTAATCTGAGAAAGCTCTCAGGGCAATGAAGTTAAGCCTAAATGGGCCTTTCACATGGTCTGGTCCTATGATACTAAGGGGAGAAACAAAAAAGCCTTTTAGTGACGTCTGCGTCATAGTGCTGGGAAACAAGGATTAAGTCTGTTATCAGAGAAAAGACATGGCGCAGTATATGATGGGCCACACAGAACTGGCTTCACTCCCAGTTCTTCCACTAATGGCTGAGTAACCTGGAGAAAACGATGTAAAGTTTCCATACCTCACTCACTGCCTGCATAAAATGGAGCAACAACTGGAAGGGGGAAAAAAAAAAGAAGAAAGAAAACCACCACGACTTGTGAATATTAATGAGTGTGTGTAACTTGATAGGAATAATAATCATCCAGTAAATGTTACTCTGAGTTACTTTATAATATTACCTTGTAATAAAGGAATTCTTGTTTGTTGTTGCTGTTAAATGAAGAAAACCACTCTATAATCCCGGAGTACTATGGGCTAACTTCAGTCGTGGCACTGATCACATAATAATATGATTATAAGCCTACTTGCCTCTTATTTCAAAGGTGACTTCCCAGAAGGCAGAAACAGTATTATTATATACCACTGTAGATTTAGGACCCACTAAGCAGTGTCTGGGACATAGCAGTCACTCAGTAAATGATTGGTGAATGAATGAATGGATTGTCCCAAGGTACTGTCCAAGGTAGTGCTGGGGGTGAAGTGGGCCTGATGACAAATTCTATGTTCTGTCAGATACACCTCCTTGTTTCTGTCTTTCATTGCCCAAAGCTCTCGTGTGAAGGAGGGGCCATGTGGTATGTCCAAAAAGCATGGAGTCTATTTCCTGTTTTAAGTGGTTAACCGTGCTATCCTCAAAGATCACCAAGAACTCACGCGTGTTACCAACTTTGAGCTGGCTAGTTCTTGCTTCACCAGTTCTTGAGCACCCATGAGGCAACCTGATAGAAGTTATCTTTAGTTTCCTCCTTTTAAGTCTAAGTTCTCTCAGTCCAAGGGGGTCTCAGAGATGTTCTGTTTTCCCCAGATCACATATAAGCTGTGATTCAAATCCGAAGGGAGCCTCTCTAAATTTTACGCTCTTTTTTTTTTTTTTTTTTTTATTGTTTTTGCCATACATTGTCATGATATCACCATGGGTTTACATATGCTTCCCCTCCGGAACCCCCCTCCCTCCTCCCTCCCCCCCGGGAAATCTCGCTGTACCAGCCCCGAGCATCAATCCTGGGCTGGCGATTGATTAGACACATGACAATTAACATGCTTCAATGCCCTTCTCCCATATCATCCCACCCTTACCCTCATCCACAAAGTCCACGAGTCTATTCTATACATCTGCGTTCCTTTTGTTGTCTCGCATGCTGGGTTCTCGTTACCGTCTTTCTAAATTCCATATATATGCGTTAATATACTGTATTGTTGTTTTTGCTTCTGGCTTACTTCACTCTGGATAATGGGCTCCAGTTTCTTCCATCTGAGTAGAATTGCTTCAAATGAATTTTTTTTTAATGCTGAGTAATATTCCATTGTGTATATGTACCACAGCTTTCTTATCCATTCGTCAGTTGATGGGCATCTAGGTTGCTTCCATGTCTTGGCTATTGTAAACAATGCAACGATGAACATTTATGCTCTTTTTATCACACTGTGGGGAGACTATTAGGTAGAGACCACTTTGTATAGGTAGGAAGTCGAGGAGAATTTGGAAAATAACTTGCAGTTCATCATTTGACTCAACCCTTTCGTTTTGCGGACTCGGAAACACATGTGCAGAAAGGCAAAGAACATTATCCAAGTTCTCAAAGCTATGACTCTTGGTATAGAGAGCTTTCTGCTGTATGTGAATTCTTTTCCTGACCTGGTATCCTGAGCATCTTCCTCCCCAAATTTAAGACAGCTTTTTATTCTGTTTCTTACTGAAACCAACAGCCTCTAGCATCTACTGTAGAAGACGGACAGGTAACCCTTCTTTACCTACTGACAATCCTTAGCATTTAAATAATAGTCTATAAAATTTGCATACCTGGATTCAACAAAAGCAATCCTACATTTAGCCATGGGCAAAAGGCAAATATTTACCACTTCCTCATGACATTTTGCAAATAAGAGCAAAGAGAATTTGACATAATTTCTCCTTGTGCTTTGAAAACAGATCTGCATACCTGCACACTCCTTAGACTTCACTCTTGGCTCTCTGTCTGTGTTCCCTGCTCTCCCTTCTTGCCAGGAGCTCATCTCCTTTCCTGGGCTCAAGCTTCAGCTCCTAGCTCAGTGACGGGCTGTTTCTAACAAAATCTCAGTGGACACTGTTGTCAGTGAATGAATGGACGGATGGAGGACTCTTCTGTCCCACATGTGTGTCCTGGAAGCCATTGAAGATGTTGCTGTCAGGCTTTTGCTGCTAATTTGGATTTTAGTGCAGGGGCCTGTAGAACTTCCAGGTTACCTATTCTAGGACCAGTGCAGAGCCTGCTGGACTGATGGGCGCAAACTCACTTTGTTCCAGGGAAGGTCTGCATCTGAAACTGCTGAAAGAAAATACCTTAGTGGGATGGAAAAGCCATCCATCTGCATACCTGTGATAGATGTTTTAAATATTCTAAGCATGTGAGTTTCAATAGTTCTAACTTAGAGAAAGTATAACCCAGAGTTGCTGCAGTGTCTCCTGGCCAGATCCAAGTCACCCTGGATATAATTTATACACACACACTGGGCTGCCTGTGCCAAGCATTGGCATGTCTGGTTTATGTGCTCCAGTCGTGAGGACCTCAGTACATTTTTAATTAAATAACAATTGATAGCACTGGAGCTATAAAGAGAGTTTCAGTGTTGTAGAAGAGATGGAGAAAGCACTCTTGGCTGATGAGCAATTAATTTCTTATTCATTTTTCTCTGTATAACTGTTCCTAGGCTTTATGGCTGTTTTCTCTAAAGGTGATATTGATAACTCATTGCCAAGTTTGGCCCTATGTGATTCAATATCAAACAGCTTCTTCAACTGGGTAGTTTTCTTACTAGGTTGAAGAATTGCTTAGAACATGATGGAAGCGAAGAAAACTCACGTGGAAATCTGAAGACTTGAATCCTATGATAAACTGAGGCTCTGAAATCACTCATGCCCTCTCTTTATGAGAATCCACACCTTGTGCCATATGACTTGGAAAGAATTTCGACTAGAATGAATGGAGAATATTTTCCATAGCCCTTGATTTTGGAGCTTAACCCCTGTAACCAGATTTAGCTGGTGGAATTGGGGCAGAAATTAAGTGTTCCAGTTCTGGAATGAAGCCTCAAGAAGTGTAACCTCACAAGCGTGACCCCACCCCCCACTGCCCTGCACCGCCCCACATACGTGTGCCCCACTGTAAGAATAACATCCCTCTAGCGGTTACGGATACAAGGGTGAGAGCCATGTGGAACAGACCTGGGCCCAACCAGAAGCTTGGAGCCAACCCCAGCAGAACCCAGCCTGAATTAGCCTGGTTCACAATTGACCTGTAGGATTGTAAGCAAAAAATATACTTTTTTTAAGCAACTGAGTTTTGGAATGGATTGTTACACAGCAGAAACTGACTAGTAGGCTTTATCCCAATCTTTCTCATCTCCAGGGGGTCTTCCCAACCCAGGTGTTCCTCATTGCAGGTGGATTCTTTACCAGTTGAGCCACAAGGGAAGCCCCATCCCAATCTTACCAACAGTCAACTTATCCCAACTAAGTCACTTCTGCCCTAGGCCTCAGTTCTCTGATGTGTAAAATGTGAAAGTTAAGCCAGATGACTTCTAAAGTCTCTTAAAGCTTTCTTCAAATTCTAGAGCTTGGCATCTACAATGGATGGTGTGAATTCCTTGCATAAGTGTATGTTGGTACTTAATATCAAGAATGGAAACAGAGAATGTTTTTGTTTATTGTTGTCTTTTGTTCTTCCTCTAAGAGCAGGTTAAATTAAATATGAAAATACAAATGCTAAAATTTATAACATGATAATTAGTGTGTATTTCACTAACTCACAGTATAAATGAAAATGTATCTTCCAGGTTGGTTGTTAATTCTTCCTCAGCAAATTGCTATACTTAAACAAAATGTTGCTTTCTACAAGTAGAAATTTATAAACTATAAAGTGCTTATGTTTAAAAGAATTCATCCTTTGGCCAAAAAAAAAAAATCATTCCTGCTTATGAAGACAATACTAATTCCCATTTTGAGCTCTTATTCAGAATGAGAAAATGTTCTAAACAATTATATGTGGTACATTATTTAATTCTGAAATAATTTTTTAAAGACAGTATCACTTTCATAGATGAGATAACAGATGCACTCAAAGTTTGAAGTTTTGCCTCAAATAACCATGTTGTAAAAATTAGATGCAGAGAGTTGAGATCTGACTTTAGACCCGAAGCCTGAATTTCAGGTAGTATTGCAATCTGTTTCAGAAACCTCAGTCCACAGTTGGGTGCTAGACAGTGACTTCTCTTAGGTAACCAGTCAACCACATGTAACTAACTTCTGCCCACACACCTTTGAGGCATCCAAACATCTCTTCAAATATCTGTAATGGGTAAACATTTCATGTCACAAACTCAAGTGTGAAAAAATAAAATGTTCTTTCTTTGAGTTGATTCTAATTTATACGTCAAGTCTCATTTCCACCTGATTCAAAAAAAAGAAACACAATGTGGACATTTTGGTATGGTCTCACAAAATTAGAGCAAAATGTTTTGGATGCAAACTCGGACACATTGAGAATTCATTCCCCTATCTCCCATTCTACTCAGATTCCTTCTAATATTTGGTAAAAACAAAACAAAACAAAACAAAAACAAAAACAGAGCTTATGTGCATGCTTATGCTATCAAAGGGATGGAGAAATAAGAATAAGGGGGAAACATCAGATTTACCACTCACTGCCTTCTACCCTCTGCTGGTACCTGGTGCCACTTGGTCTCTGGCATTAGCTTTGCTTCCCAGGGCATCTGCGGCTATTGTCCTGGTCCGGCAGTGACCTCTCACTACAGAGCTCACGTCACTTCTCATCTGAATCCTGACTATCAGGCCCCTTTAAGTCTACCAGGTACCCTTCAAGCATTCCCACTCGTCCTGGGAATTTAGAAAATTCTGTAAGCTTCATTCTGCTACTTCTAATGCAGCTTTGAAGGCTATTTCAGACCCAGCTTTGGCAGACATGCCACACCCCTTTCTGCGTTAGGACTGTGGCTCCGCGCTGGCAGGAGGCGGTTCTCCCCAGCTTCTTGGCTTTCGCCGGCATGAAGCAGCTTCGCCCTCCTCTGGTCAGAGACCCCTGGTCTTTCAGGGCACAGCCCAGCGAGGGGCTGCCTGAGCACTGGACCGTTGTCAGCTGTCATCTAGCATCTGTCCCCCTTCAGCCCTGCCTCCATCCACCCTTCCTCCTTCCTTTCCTTCTCACCCTGTCCTACCCTCTCCCCCACCGGCCGACAATGCTCATCTTTATTTTGTCCCCATGATGGGACAAAATGATTCTTCTTCTATTCTTTTTCCACACACTTTATGCCATAATTCCTTCAGGGCTTTAGCTCTGTTACAAAAAAGGGCCTGCGTATAATTTAAAAAATCCATTTAGAAGCTCAAAAAGTCCACAACTTACTGTTCTTTTTTTCTCTTTGTATTACCGCTCTAATAATCTTAATCTTCCCTAGGGCAAACAATTCCACTGATGTGATAGAGGGAGAGGCCCAGAGTGCTTTTTGAGGTGAGGGATGCGCAGAAGGTGGGGAGACTTAAGTAATATCTCAAAATAGTCCTAGACTATAAAGAGAGGCAGATGATAGGGAACGCCATAAGCGCTCAATTTCTGAAGCGTTTCCTTCATTGATTCAATAAATATTTGTTAAACACTTACTCCATGCTGTCCTAAGAACCGCACAAACAGCAATAAACAAGGCAGATAGGGTCACTGCTTGCATAAAAATTTTGCATTCTAGTTGGAGCAGACAGTGAACAAGGGGAAAAGTGTCTGCAATGATAACTTCCATAAGAGAAGGACACGTTGTTGGTAGGTAGGGAGCAGGGCAAGAAGTAGGGCAGCTGCTGTGGACTGGTTGGGTAGAGAGGGTATGTCTTGGTGTTGATATTTGAGTTGAAATCTGAATGACAACAAGGAGCCATCGGTGCAGAGGTCTGGAGTCAGACACTCTAGGGAGAAGGCGCAGCAAGTCCAGGAGCCCATAGCTGGGGAAGAGTCTGGGCTAGGAAGAACGTCAGAAATGTGTCTGGGGCATTGTGCGTGGGAAAAGGTGGATGCGGGTAGGAGAGGGAGTCGGGGGCCCGGCCAAAGTCTTGCTGGCCACAGCGAAGGGTTGGGATTGTATTCTGAGAATGAGTCATTTTAAGATCACAAACCAAGAACAGCACAGTCTGACTGACTTGTTTAAAATGCTCTGTCAGCTGAGCAGAACACAGACCATACAAAGGCAGGAGTGGGGCAGCATGACCGAACTAAGGATTGTTCGTGGCAAAGCCCACCTGCGCAACTAGCTCTCAAGGCCAGCGATGTTCCATATTTCATCACACACAAAGGAAGTCTGACTCTCCTCCTCAAATACCCTTCCAGCGAATGGCCCCGAGGGTGTAGATAACTGAACTTCGGCAGCTTTTCTTACTCCTCTTTTCTTTCCAACTGAAGCCCTTTGAAGGGAACCCAGGGAATGTGTTTTCTGCAGATACTGGTTGGAGAAGACTGTAAGTCTTAATGATTGTCTCTTATCTAAACTGGAGCCTTCCAAGGTGGCTGGGGGATGTGGGGACTCTCCTCTCCATGTCTCATTGTTCCCCTGACAGCTTTGATCCTAGTGCTAGGCTTTATCCTAGTGCTAGGCACATACGGGAGCATCAAAAAACATTTGTTGATGGAGGGATTGATTGATTCTGAGGGACTCGAGTACATTTGTAAATATCCTTTGAGACTCTTACATCCCCTTGGAATAAAAGACCTCATGTTTTATTCAGTTCTTTCCCAATATGCAAATGCACAGGTGCCCTGATGGCATATAGATAACATCATTACACATACATTCTCACACTTGCACACTAGAGAAATGACTGCTCACATAGAAGACACAATTAGAGGAAGATTGTGTTTGAGAAATCCCTTGGGAGTTAATATAAGAATGATTGTATGTGTTCCTCAGATGCTGGCAGCCTCCTTCCTCAGGGCAGACTTCCCTGCAGTCTCCACGAAACAAAATGTGCAAATGAGACAGCCTGATTCAGAACAATGAAGACTCATTGAGGAACCAGGATGTTTTTGAGTTCTAGCTCTACAGTTCCCAGCCCTTCAGCAAGTCACTTAAGTTAAACAAATTTCAGCTCCTGATCCGTAAAAATGAAACAAATACTTGCCTTGAACCACCTCTGCAATGAGGAGGGAGCATCAACAGCAGTGGCTCACAAACTACAAATTAGAATGTGTGAGAGTTTCAAGCTGGTTTCACTACAGTCCCAATCAAATTCTAAAAGCCCATCTCTGCAGAGCTGGGAAAAAACATGTCACTGTTTTTAGAACTGAGGAATCAGATCACTGGGTCCATTTCAAATTGCCATAAAAAGCACATAATTAACTTGCAGTATTTTACATTTCTTGACTATCCAGCAACAGCTGTTTCCTTAGTTCTGAGATATTTGCGTTTTCCTCCTATTTTATGCATTTTTTTTCAATAATTGGATGTCCCCATCTCCATCATCTAAGAATATGTTGATACTTTTTGATACTATTTATGAAGATGTAAGACGTCACTGTTGTTCCTTATTCACATTTTCCTATATTTTGTGTATATTATTCAATCTTTTCAATTTATTTTATTCTTTTAAAATATCAAGATTATACATAGCTGCCCCAGATGCAGATATCAATATATAACATCTCTTTGTCATCTGTTTAGTTTAAAAATTAAAGATTTTAAACAAAAAATATATCTATCACCGATTCACTGCCATATTATTAAAGTAAGACCCTTTGCAATAATCTGAACATTGAATAAATTTGGCTTTATTGAAAATTCCTTTTTTCGATGCTTAACTTTGCTTCAATTAGTATTTTGAGTTTTATTTTTATAAAACACTGCATTTAACATGGTTTAACATTTAAGAGATAAAAAAAGACCGTATAGTCAAAATTCTCACCACTTTTGTCCCTCAGCTATTTAGTTTCCATTCCCATGAACAATTATTATCAGTTTATTGTAAACATTTCTGGAGATTTTTACACACACAAACACACACCTGCATGCCTTTATGTATGTTAGCCTTATGGCATAAATGGTAGCAAGTTATATACTATCCTCTTTCACTTCACTTTTCTCACTTAACCAATTTTAGAGATTTCTCCGCAGCAGCCTATAAGAAGAGATGGTTATGTGGTATTCCATTGTATGGACACCTCATAATTTATTTAACCAATTTCCTACTGATAGACTTGCAAGATGTTACTACCTCTTCACTATTCAAAACAATCATCAATGAATTATCATGTCTAGTTCACTATTTTACTCATGCACAAGTATATATTTAGATTTAGTTTCCAGGAATATCATTCCCTAGCATAAAAGTATGCTCAATACTGTTCAAATGCCCTTCATAGATGTAGCTCCAACTTGCATTTTGCCTAAAGGATCCATTATTTTTTGAAGTGTTGGGTATATTTGTTATTGATTTGTATTAATTATTCATATATTAGCAGATTGGCCTTCTGTCTCTGATAAGATTTGAAAGTATTTTTTTCAAAGTTTAATCATAAAACTTTTGACTGCATGTGATGTTTTCGTCATAAATAAACTTTTTTCTAATTTGCTGTAATAAAACATCAATCTTTCCTTTTAATCCTGAGATTTGTGACATGGTTATAAAGGCCTTTTGCACTCTGAGGCTATAAAATAGCCTTTTCTTTGGTTTCTTTTAGAACTTCCATGGTTTTGTATTTTATCCTTGAGTCTCATATCTATTTTCAATTTATCCTGGTAAAATACTTAAAGTATGTGAAAGTTTCTCAGTCATGTCTGACTATGTGTGATCCTATGGACTATACAGTCCATGGAATTCTCCAGGCCACAGTACTGGAGTGGGTAGCCTTTCCCTTCTCCAGGAGATCTTCCCAACCTAGGCATCAAACCCAGGTCTCCCACATTGCAGGTGGATTCTTTACCAGCTGAGCCACAAGGGAAGCCCAACAATACTGGAGTGGGTAGTCTATCCCTTCTCCAACAGATCTTCCTGACCCAGGAATAAAACTGAGGTCTCCTGCATTGCAGGTGGATTCTTTACCAACTGATCTACCAGGGAAGCCCAAATGCAACTTAAATTTTTTCCAGATAGTGATCCAGCTTTCCAACAAAATTTATTGAATAATCTATCTTTTCTCCACTAATATGAAATGGAAATTTATCATATGCTAAAGTCATATAAATCTTTTGGTCTACTTCTAGATTTCCAATTTTGTCCTTTGACTGGCCATTTATTCATGTAGCTGAACTAAAAACTTAATTATTGCAGCTTGGAAATATATTTTAATATCTGGTAATGCTAGTCTTTTTCCTTTTTTCTTTATTTTTTGCCAATTTTCTTCCTTTCTTTATTTTTCCACTTGAATTCAGCTTGTCTGCTTACAAAAACAAAACTTTCAATGTTTTAACAAATGAGACCATGTTAAATATATAAACTGGGCTGGAGGACTAGTTGGCAGTCTTATGTTGCTGAGGCCTTCTGTCCAAACACACTGGTGTGCCTGTCCCTCTGTGGAAGTTGCCGTATATCCTCAGTAGGATATCTTACAGACATTCACACACAAACATTCATGTAATTTTTATTAACTTTATTACGAGGCATTTGTATGTTTTCAAATCAACTCTAAGTGAGTCTGAACATGAAAAGTGTTAGTCACTCCATCATGTCTGATCCTTTGAGATCCCATGGATAGTAGCCCTCCAGGGTTCTCTGTCCATGGAATTATCCAGGCATGAATCCTGGAGTGGGTAGCCATTTCCTTTCTCCAGGGGATCTTTCTGGCCCAGGGTTCGAACCTGGGTCTACTGAATGGAAACGCAGATCATTCTCTGTCTGAGCCACCACAAGAAGCCCTGGTGACGATAAATGAGTCTATTTGGATTTTAAAAGCTGTTTTTGCATAAGGAAACTATTGATTTTGTTCCTGTTCATCTCACTGAATTCTCTTGTTTGTAATAGGTCTTAGTTACATTATATGCAGTTAATGATACCTTTACAAATTCCTTTCTAAGTTGTATGCCTCTTGTATGCTGGTTTTTGCTAATACTTTTGGATAATGTTGAAAAGCAGTGGTGATGCAGACATTCTTATTTTATTTGTGACTCTAATGCTTTCTGTTAATGCTCCCAGTGTTTCCTTATTAAGCATTATCTTTGTAGCTGAGATATATTTCATCTCATTGAAGAAATTCCACCTATTTTTATGAACTCTTTCTTTTACTTTCCTTCCTTTTCAAAAAGTAAATCCAGAATGTAAAGTGACTTTTTTTTCAGTATCTATGGAGAAGCCTATTCTCCTTTATTTCATAAAAATAGTGAGATATATTTTCCAAGAACCATTTTTCTCTTCCTAAAATAAACTTCACTCTGTTGGAGTGGTTTACATTCTTAACTTATTTAGGACATTTGCCTCTATATTTGTACATGGGATTCATCTATAGTTTTATGTTTCTGAACAATCTTCATCAGGTTTTGATGTGAAGTATCATAAAAAGATTATCCTCAGTCTTTGAAAGCCTTTCTCCTTGCCATCCTCTCAACCCTACCCACACTCTGAAATGATTTAAACACTGTTCTTTAAATTTTTACTAGAATTTCTGAAGCTGGATTTTATGCCTTTGGCATATGGGAGAGGAAAAATGATAACTGGTCTGTTTAATATTTCTAGTATATTTTCCATTCTAGCATTCTAGTACTCTTTTCACATCATGTATGTTCTCAAGTTTCTTTGTATAAAATTGACCTGAGTAATTTTTTTCAATTTCTTTTTTTTTTCTAGTGATTTTTAGCTATTAAAGTATATATTGTGTTAGCTTCAAGTATATATCATAGTGATTTGGGTATACATACATGTCTATTCTTTTTCAGATTCTTTTTGAGTAGAGTTCTTTGTGCTATACTGTATGTATTTGTTGTTTACCTATTTTACACATAGTAGGCAACCCACTCCAGTGTTCTTGCCTGGAGAATCCCAGGGACAGGGGAATCTGGTGGGCTGCCGTCTATGGGGTTGCAAGAGCTGGCCACGACTGAAGTGAGTCAGCAGCAGCAGCAGTGTGTGTATGTTAATCCAAAACTATGAATTAGGAGTAATTATTTTTTTATTTCTTCTATATGTTTATTGCTACTTTTTATCATTTCTTGTTTAGTGTATTTATAATTTCCCCCTTGTTTTCTTGTTTAAATTAGCCAACAGCTTAAATATTTTATTTTGTTGAATTTATTTACTTATTTCCAAGTTTCAATTTACTTGCTCTGATTGTTTTTCCCCATCATTTTTTATTGTGTTTATCTAGACAGTCTTTCAACTGCTCCTATCATCCAGAGGTCTTAAACTAATTTTTTTTTGTTTGTTTCAGAGATGATTGCTTTAAGGTTATCTGTTCATTTTTTATTATTTGGGCAAAATATTTGACTGTAACTTCCAAATCCTCTAGCAATTCCTTTTGGATTATTCATTATCGAAAGAGATTTTTTTTCCCCAAAACTGGCTGTATCTTGAAAGTTTATGTTGGGAGACGTTAGGGCCATGTTCCATGCTAGCCAGAATTTGCCTTGTTACTCAGGCTTTATATATGAATTCTTCATCTTCAATTTCTTCCCAGTCAAATGGTAAACAAAGATGTGTCTGTGTCCCTAATTGTTAAGAAGTAGTTGGTTGCTGTTTGTGGTTTCTTGAAACCTCATTGCCTCTCCTTGGGGCAGATCTATATCCCTTATCACTCTTTATTTGGTGTCTAGACCAACACTTGGCCTACAGTCCTTCAATATACAGATACTGAGTCAACAAATGTGAGCTATAAGTGATAGTCAACTACAGCCTCAAACCCAGGATTGAACACTGGTGAAAATATGGCCTGCACATGTGTTATTTGGCCAAGATAGTGTTTGTTAGGCAGGTGTACACTCTGCAGTTTGCCCTAGTCTTTCCTTACACTCTGTTATCTTTGCCTGGATGCTTTACACACACACTTTATCTCCGCGACCTCTGAATTTGTTTGAAAATGGGACGTCAGCAAATATTTAACTACATATGTCAAATCATATTATCTGGATGTTCTTACTTTTTTAAAAGTGTTATAATACACACAATCTATAGGTTAGCAACGTTAGAGCTGGTCTGCAGTAAAAATTGGAAGCAAGCTTGAGAGGTTATTTAACCCATCCACACCTTCTGCGGAAGGCAGTGATTCATTAATTTGAGTCTTCTGCCTTCCGGGCCAAATATTGCACCTTGTATAGAATCCAAGAGGAGCAAATAGTATCAAGTGGTGCACAAAGTCTCAGCATCTAACTAGTTTCTCACCTTCTGGGGACGATCCTGCACCATCTATCCAAGAGCACAGTCAGAGGATGATGGGCTCCCTATGTCCCTGGAGAGACCCACATTCCAAATCGATGATATGTATCTTTATTTCTCTAGGAAGCTCAGCCCAATGGTCTGGGCTGTATTGGAGGGTGTGATGTAATTGTTTAGAAGTTTCCTTTGTAGTAGCTCCCAGAGGAAAATTTCCTGAGCCAAAGAGAAACATCCCTGCAGCCTGGGCTAGTGAACTCAGCATTTATCCTAGTGAGGTCACTGCATCCCAGAAGCCAGCAGAGTAACCTGCTGATTGGGTGCCTTTGGAGAGGTGAGAAGGCAGGAGGATGGTACAGGATGATTGCTGAATTATACAGTATGATTATGTTGCCTGGATCTTTGCATCTTCTGAGACCAAGCTTCTAGACGAGATGTACCAAGGTGGATTTCAATTTCCGTTCCTTTGCTTCTGACCCTACAAGAATATTTTTCTCTTCACCTTCAGCAAGTATGAGGCAAAGATGGTCCAATGAGGCTGGAATAAGCATTCTGGAAAAGGACTTCCTCAGGGCAATCATGAAGTCAGAGTCTGGCATAAACCTCCACTAAAGGCAGGCGAGCAGGTGTTTTTAGCCCTCAGTTTGGTGACTCAGACAGTAATAATCTGCCCGCCATGCAGGAGAGCCAGGTTTGATTCCTGGGTTGGAAAGACTCCTTGGAGAAGGAAATGGCAACCCACTCCAGTGTTCTTGCCTGGAGAATCCCATGGACAGAGAAGCCTGGAGGGCTACAGTCCTTGGGGGTCACACAGAGTCAGACAGGACTGAATGACTAACACTGTTAGCTTCTCCTCTTCTTAGGAATTGCTCAGTCTTCCAGCCTCTGAGAAGTTAAAAAGAAAAGAAAACAAGAATTTTAGAACTCTAAAGGATCTGAAAAATCATCTGTTCCAATCTCCATGTTTATGCCCAGATAATAAAACCCTAGCGAAGGAAATGTTACCTGAGGTCACTGATCAAGTGTTCCTCCCAAGCCTGCTTGACTTTACCAATTCCACCAGCATTTATTGTACACATACTGTGTGCCACATACGATTAAGGGCTGTGATACACAGGAAAAGAAGACAAATTCCCGCCTTTGAGAACTTTAAGGGTAGTATAAAAGAGAAATAATTTTGATTGAATGTTTCTTTGTTTCAGTTGGTACAAAATATAGGGACATACTTTCTCTTTAGAATAGAGTGTATTCTTAATCTTTTGATCCCAGAAAGACAAAAAAATAATTCAAGGGGCTTCATTCTCATTGTCCTGCTCATTAAATACAATGACAAAAAACACACAGCTATCATCTGTTGTTGCCACCAGTCCCCAGTGGTGTGGCAATGATGCATCCCTGGGTCTGTGTTTTTTCCTAAAGCCCACAGCCTCGTGTCTGTAAGGACAGCTGGGTGACTATTGCAACAGTGGGGTAGGGGAGGTATTCTGACTCCTGGGACACAGTGAGAGTCCATTGTAGGGTCAAATCACAAACAATTTTTGTTTTATTAAGGAAATACAGGACCAAGATTTCCCAGGTTGTGCATAGAAACTAATGGAAAAGAACAAAGAATTTCGCGCCACGACCCGTTAAACAGGAACTTGTCAAGCGTTCATTATTCTTAAATACAGAATCCTGACCTTTTTAGAAGTGCTCTCAAAATAGCCAATCAACAATTTGTTCAAACCATTTGCTTCCCTTAAGAAGAAAAACAACCTTCATTTGATGCTGAAAGAAAATTTTAATCCTTCTCACTCTGGGAGATTTTCACAAATGGTCCTAAAATCAGATAGAAATGCACATAAGGAAGTGTCAACATAAGCAGAATGCTGAACTCCACGAGAGCCATCCAGGTGATTTCTGATCTGGACCCTACAAAGAGAAAGACCCTGTGTCTTGAAGATGGGTAGAAAGGTAGACTTTCAGAGGAACGAGAAAAGAAAGACATCAAAGAGAGTGGTATGTGGGAGCCTAGAAATCAGTAACCTCATTTTAAAGATGTGGAAAGTGAGACATGAGAAAATATTCACGAAACGTCCGAGATCAGTGGCTAGTGAGTAGCAAAGTGAATGGAGAGACCAGGTCTCTCACTTCCTGGCCTATCACGCTTCTTCTTACCACGTCTACCTCTGAGTTCACAGCCTTTTAGGCTGAGGCACTGGGCCTTGGGGAGATCGCCAAGAAACAAGGGAGACAGACACTCATGAGGATGTACCTACAATATTCTTCTATATTTTGCAATACTTTACTGGTGTCTAAAACAGCTTTTTTACAGAAAACAGGCTTGTTTTGTTTTTTTGGTTTTTGGACAAGTTTGATTACAGCAAGAGAAAATGCTGAATTTCTAATATGCAAATGAAATTAAAGGCCACCCAGGGATGAAAGAACCCTACAGAAACGTTTTATTGACTGCTGTGAATTTACCCAAATAGCAACTATTTTTAAAAATATATTTAAATAAATTGAGTTTCAGCCTCCTTTGTTCTTCCCCTTAGGAGTCACATGTTTTTCACCTCTAATTTCATATTATTGTCACGTGGTACATTGCACATTATTTATAGATGGAATATCAAATGAACATGGCTGCACTAAGAAACTGAGATTCGATTAATCACAAAATGTATGGATATTAGCCATTTGCCCTTAAACTGCTTATTTTTGGTAGGTGTAAACAGGGAGTAGAATTTAATTTTCTTGGCCAGTGTTAGCAGAAAATATCTAAAATATTTGATGTCTTTGCCATAGTTTATCCTGGAATGTTTGTGCAATTATAGCCTTTCTCCCCACAAGGAAATGTAAAATAATGAGGGCTTCTGGGACATATATTGGCATTAGGGAGATTGTATTTTTAAAGGACAGGAAATTAGGTGGCTTAGAACTGTTTTTCTAGCATTGTGGTCCTAGCTTGACTAGATTAGAAATCTCTAAATAGGTAACAGACTAATAAAGTCCCCTTGCATGTTGTCTAAAATGGGTTGAAGTCATTTCCATGTAAATTTAAAATTTTAATCCAATTAAGATCTGATTACCTCCAGTAGTGGTTGGTGTCATGAATTTATGGGTCTCCCAGGCCCATTTTCTTGCTCAAAATGCAAGGTTGTGGCATTCAATCAAGGAAACTGGCTTTGTCCATGAAGTTCAAAGGACAAGAGAGCAACCTCAGCATCCCAATGCGCATTAAGGGAAAAGTAAGATGTCAGGGTCCTGACATCACTTCATATCCCTTTCAGTCCCCACATATTGACCCCTCTCCAACAGTCCTGGGCAAACTCCCCGAGACAAGAGTGTGTACCGGAAGCTGTCAGCATAGTTGTTGTGAATCTGAGCTTTGGAACCAAGCAAACATGTGTCTGATACTTGGCTTGACCCTTGCAAGCCACAGGAAATAGTATGAGGAACTTGAAAATGTCTCAGTGCTATCATCTGTAAAATGAGAATATTGCCTATCTCCAGTCATCTTGAAAGGATTAAGTGATACTATAATGTTTTGAACACACAGCAATTGTTCAATTATAGATGGTTTTCTTATAAAGCATGAGAATGCAAAATTAATCAGGTTTTTGGAATGTTTCTATGTGCCATGGGCCATGCTGAATGACTTAAAAGTTTTACCACTGTGACCCCTAGAGTGCATACTCAGTGCTGAAGCCAGGATTCAGACTAAAGGAGCCCAGCTTCTGAATATGAGCATTTAACCACAAAGCTCTGCAATGGACTCTCGACCAAGCAAGTGACCAAGTGCAATGACCCAGAAGATTCTGTGCCTCCATTTTCCCATGAACGAAAATGAGAACTTAGGAAAGGCCAGCCTGTCCCAAAGCTCCCGAGCTCCCCTTACGCTCCTAGATAGAACTGCCACGGAAGTAAGCTGGCTGACAATAGTCTTCACGCCTCCCCTTAGGGCCTGTTACCAACCTGCCAGATATTTGGGGAATTCTAATCAGCATCTTAAAAACAAAAGAGATAAAACTGCAGTTACTGTCTGTATCTGAACAAGTTCTAAGCCAAACAGTAAGCGCTCAGGACTAAACGAAATGCAGTAACAGTTAATGCTGTGCTTTCCTAATTTGAAGATACTGTGAAATCAGCTCAGTAAGGCCAAAGTACAGATGAAGAAGCGAACGAATTCATACAAATAGCTACCACTGAGATGACAGTCCCTGAAACGCATTTATATCTCTAGACTTTCCCTTCCAATTTTTCTGACTAAGGTGGGAGCTTAGGCTGACAAGTCTTATTGTCAATCTTTAAGGGATATCTTGAATCAGTTAATTTCTCAACAGAGATTTCAACAACTCTACTCTCCAAACTGGGGGTCAGCAAGTTCTGTCTGGAAAGGGCCAGATAGTCAATATTGTAGGCTCTGAAGGCATTACTGTCTATACAGCTGCATTCAACTCTGCCACGTAGAACAAAAAGAGCCATGGACAACATGTAGACAAATGAATGTGGCTGTGTCTCAATAATGCTTCATTTTCAATAAACGAGTGATGGGCTAGATTTGCCCCACAGTTCATAGTCCGCCAACCCCTGGTGTAAACCACCATCAGCTTTCATCTTTTTCAGATATTGCACTTGTTTCTTTTCTCTGAGCCTTTTTCCAATTCATTATAAATAAGTATGCTTGCTTAAAATACTCCAGTGCATTCTTACTGTACTTAGATCAGAAACTAAATTTCTTGGCATGGCGTTCAAGGCCCACAGCTCGGAAGCGACCTCCCCATTGAGTGTTATCTCTTATCTTGCTTACTTCAGCCCACTGGCTTTGCTTCTGTTGCTTTTAAACATGCCACCTCAGGGCCTTTGCACATGCTCTTCCCTTCTCTTCTGAGTTCTCTTCCCCATTCTGCTCCCCTGAGCTCCTAACCCAAACTAGATCATTTCCCATATTTCTCATAGTAAATCTATGCTCTTCTTTCAGAGCAGCTAATTAATTAATAATTAAATATAGATTTATGTGAAGATACGCTTAATAGCTATCTGCCTGCTAGACTTAGGGCCACAAGGGAAGGCATCAGTTTTATTTGTTTTCTTTATTACATTCTCCTGATGTACAGTGGGTACTCAAGATTTGCATGCCAACTGAATGAACTCATTGTTTATTTCTTAGTGTTCAAAGAACTTAATGAAATTCAATTGTCTTTCCTCTTTGGAAGAGTAAAAATAGTCTGGGGCAGTAGGATTGCTTTTTCCTATATTATTACAAATGGAGAAACAAGCCCAGCTATGATCATGCAAGTCATCAGGAGGTGTTTGATTATAAGTCCAAGAATGCTTTCTCAGCTTAGTAATTTCCAAAGACACTTAGAAGTCCCATGAGTTCATATTTGAGGAATGACCATGTAATTTCAACCTTGCCCTTGCTCATGTCTTTGGAAACCATCCAATAGATTTTCGAAGGCCACTACCCTTTGTGCTGAGCTGATGCTTATTCTGGGAGCCCCTCTGATGCCATAACTACCTTCATCTGCAGTGTTGGCCCAGCACAAGGCTCATGCATTTACTGTGTGCTTGGTTTACAGAGCTGGGCTCCTCTACAGATTTTCAAGAAGACATTTATGGTTCTAAGCACCTTCCCTAGAATCATTAGGCAACAAATTTGCTTGAAAATTTCTTTCATTGTGTCTCAGTGGAGATGAAATATGGTCACTTGCTGGGCTGAAAAACAACAATAAAAGGAGAGTGAAATCTCTCTAAGTGCTCCCTAAAAACAAGAAAATCTGATATGCAGCCTGTGTGCTGATACAATTACGAGGCTTCTGGCTCTGAGCTGTAACAGATGGGAGTTTTTCTCTCTTTGGTGATAAGGTGAATGGTTTCCCCCAGGGATGTGTGGGGAAAGCTGCTGACTTGGCAGTGTTGGCACCAAGCAGCTGGCTGCTGACAGGATTATAGGCTGAGATTGGCGTTAGGGGTGAGGGGGGTCCATAATATGGAGATGAGAGGAGTAGAAAGCAAAAACTGCCCCCCTCTCCCTTATCCATCCATAAAACTTGGATTTGAAGCAGTTCATTCTGAATAGTGAATGGAGCTTCTAAGAGACTCCAAAGAAGAGTATCAGTTCGTTCATTCATTTATCCATCTATTCATTCAACAGCCATTGAGTGAGTACCTGCTTTGTGGCAGCTATTGTGATGGCTGCCGAGGTATGAAGACAAGGAGAAATTCATTGTTTCTACCCCCAGGAAGTTCTAACCTAAGTGAGGGGGGAAAACACTGAAGAAATAAGCTTGATGAAGTGTTATTGTGAGAAAGATTTCATTGCAGTGGTGACAAGACAAATATTTGGAAAATCAGTACTTCCTATGAGGACTGAAGGACTGGAAAAAGAAAGTAAGTAGGATTTGATTAGAGAATGCAGCAAGGAGGCCTTCTCTAATCTCTTTTCATCCTCCACTGAACCCCCTGCTGAAGTTATACTGCTCTGCGTCACCAGCTCCTGTTTCCGGTCTTCGCACATGGTACTCCTTCAGCCTGGATTTTCCTTCCTTCCCCAGTGAGTGCTCCTAAAACCCCGGAGGGCTTTTTAGAGTGCATTGACCAATTTGAACCTTACCTTGAAGGCCCTGGGAAATACTACGGGATTTTAAGCAGAACAGTTACATGATCACATGTGCTTTCCAGGAAGTCCACTTTGCTGTTTTGTTGAAAGTGCCCTTGGGAGACAGATGAAGTGACCTGCTCAGAGGTGCTGAGGACTTGGAACTACAGCAGAAATCGTTGTCAGGGAGAGAAGAGCCTGGGGGTGAAAGACGTTAAGGGGATGAAGACAAAGACAGTCCCTGATTGGCTGAGGAGGTTTTTCCTTTTCCTGTGTATCCTTTGGTTGGTCATGTAAAATGGGTGTAACAGCACAGCATGGCAGAGGGCGAGCAAGAGGCTGAGCTTGGAGGAAGGTCACTGGCTGGCTCTGGGCTGGTGACGCTGGCCCGGGGTTCTGTGTCAGAGGCGTGCACCTGACCTCCTCACAGGCATATTAGGGTGCTGCGTACAGATTTGGAGCTGGAGAGACAGAAGTAAGGACGTTTCTCAGTCAGGATGAACTAGGTTACGAAGTATTAAAATTAAAAATCTTTCTTTCTTTTTTCACAGTGGCATGGCTTGTGGGATCTTAGTTTCCCCAACCAGGGATGGAACCTGGACCCTAAGAATGAGAACACTAACTACTAACCACTAGGGAACGCCCAGCAAAGGCTACTTTCTTCCTCACTCTAACATCTATTGTAGGTCTGTGGCTGGTCCTTGACTCACTGTAGCCACTCATGGACCCAGGCTAAGAGGGAAGCCACCGTTTCAAAAGTTGTTGGCTATTAAGCCTGGGAGAACAGAGAGGTTTGGAGGGTCTTGCCCTGGCATTAAATGCTTGCCTGGGAAGTGACATGTGACACTTTTGCAAAGAAGTAGTCAGTGGCTGCACCCACATACTGGAAGCCAGAAGTGCATTCCTTTGGAGGGAGGGAGAGCTGGAAACAGTTGGCCAGAGCAGTAATGAGTATTACAGGGCCAAACGTGAAGATTTGAGAATGGTCCTCACGTAGATGTCAGTAAAGCTGTGACAGTGGATAATGCAGGAAAGATTACATCCAGTCTGAAGAGAAGGGGGCCACATACGTGTCCTGGGAAAGTACCCACATTTAGAGTATGTAGTACAGAGGAGATATAATCACAAAGAGAGGACATGTAGATGTGGTCCAAAACTGTCAGGAAAACCAGAGTGGCACTTCAAAAGAGAAAGAGGAAAACATTTCAGCAAAGGAGTGAAAGCCCAGGAAGCATTTCGGTGGTGACTGACTGAATCTTTCTTTAGACAGTAGCTGGGTTGTCTTAATATGGTAATAGGTGCATATCCTTTTTCTTTATTAAAAAAATCAACATATTAAGTAAGAGTCATCAATTCTCAGAGCCAACAGAGTCCTCAGAGATCATCCAGTTTACCCTCCCACCAAATGTTGAACCTTTGACTGTGATATGTTACAAAGCTCTATTTTAACTTGAGGTCTTTCTCTTTGTAGCACATCCATGGCCCTGGGCTTCCCAGGTGGCACACTGGTAAAGACTCCGTCTGCCAGTTCAAGAGACGCAAGAGACATGGGTTAAATCCCTGGGTCGGGAAGATCCCTTAGAGAAGGAAATAGCACCCCACTCCAGCATTCTTGCCTGGAAACTCCCATGGACAGAGGAGCCTGGCGGGCTACATTCCAGGAGGTCACAAAGAGTCAGACGTGACTGAGCAAACACACACACACACACACACACACACGCACACATACACACACACTATGGCCTTACTTCTGACCCCCCAGATCAGACAAGGACAAGCTTTTCTTTCTGCTCACCACTCAAACTGACAGTATCATTCAATAGTAGTTTGGGTTGGCGACTGATTTTTATGACATACTTTGCATAAGAAGCAACTGGTAAAAAGACCAAGACAGTCAGAATTTAGGTGCTCAAATTCCTAGTCGGAAAGTAAGCCCAAACCACATTTTCCTTTTTGATTTAGTATGAAAGATGAGGAGTAGGACATGAAAGTCAAGATGAGATGATACCGTTTATAAAACATTTAAAGATCGCTAATGTAGAAGAATGCATACGGTATTTGACTCCAAACTTTGTGACCTTGGTCTAACTCTGTGGCCTTAACCTCTCTGAGCAAGAATTTCTGTGTCAATGAAACAGATGCCTGAGGTGTATACCCCACAGGGTTGGCTGAAGTATAATGCACATCTTAAACACAGGACACTGGAAAAGGTAGAAGAGGGAAGATGATTTATAAGCTTCAGCACAGGCAGACATCAACTGCACAGCCTAAGGAACAATGTGAGCTTGAAGGTTAATGGCTGTGATTCAAGAAAACTCCCCCGTATTTATTGCTACAGTAATGCTACTCAAGAACAACAATCACAGAACTCCCAAGTGTACAGTGACAAACATTTATTTTAGCTCAATAAGCTAGGCATCTGATGAGGGCTCTTCTGGTCTGGTTAGCATAATTTTAGCTTGACTTAATCAGGTGTCTGCAGTCCGCTGGCAGGTCAACTGGGGAGGGGCTAGTCTGGGATGGCCTCATGTGGGACAGTTATCTTCTATGTGGTCTCTCATCCTCTACCAGGCTAGCCTGGGCTTATTCAGAGGTGTTCACAGGTGCCCGAGAGAAGGCCTCCTGAAGCTCAGGTCATATTGGCACAGCCATCACGTTTGCTGCATTGTATCATCTAGAGCAAATAATAAGGCCAAGCCCAAGCGAAAGAAAACCTGACTTCAGTTATTAATGGGACACACACAGGGAGGCGTGGAGCACTTGGTCTATTTTTGCAATCAGCATGTCATGGTTTTTCTCTAGTAACCAATAGGCAGGATGAGGAAGTTGGTCAAGTTGATGAGGAAGGGTATAGGAATGAAGGTAAGTAAGGTAAGGCCTGAGGGCAAATGCAAGGGCCATAAAGAACAATAGCCTGGGGGAGCCACTTCCAGGCAGCAGAACTGGGACAGCATCGAGGATCTCTCCCCACCTCCAGACGGAGGGGACCTACAAACACTTGCTCTGCAGGATTTCAGAACTGCTGTGACCAGGGCCTGGCTGTTTGCCTCTGTATTTCCTTTTTCGAATGGAGCCGTTTGTTATAGCCACCCTATTCTTATTCACAATTGTATCTTTGGTTTTTGGAGAAATAATTTGTTTTTTTGTTTGTTTAACTTCATTGTTATTGCTGTTGTTTTAATTCTGTGGGCTCTGGACTATAGGAAATTGCATTCAGATTTTGGGGAGGATATAAATAAAAGACTAAAGATTTAATTAAAAGACAGACTGTGGATGGTAGGTTGCAAAACTAGCTGCAATTCTTTATTCCTCCTTGAATTCATGTCCTCAGCAATGTGACCTTCAAAGTTCTTTCAACCAACAACCAATTTCTCTACAGTTTCAGTCTAGACTGTTTCCCCCCCCACCTTGGGTCAATTGTATATTGAATGGGTTCTCAGCCTAGACCTCAAGAGGTCTTGCCTAATTCTACTTTCTGTTGGATTTCCTGCTCATACCACACAAACAATCTTCGCTGGAATGCTTGGTAACAAAAGACATGTGATTCAGCCATTCCCCACATCTCATCTGACAGCGGGATGTGTTAGAGGTCATCCTAGACTAGCTAGTCCACAATTTACCTACCAGGTGACCGAACAGACATATGTGAGCCCAGCTGAGATAAACAAGCCTGCAACAAATTAGCAAAACCATCCCACTGACATGGAAACCCACGAGGAGTAATAGACGCTTCACTGTCTGAGCTACTGAGTTGTAGAGTGTGTGTTCCTTACTCAGCAATGTCTAACTGTTACACCTTCAGTTTATTTCCCATCATGTGGAAAATGTTTCCAGGAGCAGAGCATCACATCTGAAGAGTAAGAAGACTCAGAAAAGAAAAAATTAAAAAAATTCTGACCCTGTCACCTCTGTTGTCTCCACACACGCTGACACATTATTTGCGGTTGTCTCGTTTTGAAATAGGGCCTTCCCTGGTGGCTCAGTGAGAAAGAATTTGCCTGCTAATGTAGGAGATGCAGATTTGATCCCTGGGTCAGGAAGATTCCCTGGAGAAGGAAATGACAACCCACTCCAGCATTCTTACCTGGGAAATCCCATGGACAGAGGAGCCTGGTCGGCTATAGTCTATGGGGTTGCAAAAGAGTCAGACATGGTTTAGTGACTAAACAACCACTTCTGAAATAGGCCTCAGCTTACATCATTCTTTCAAGCCACTGTTTTGTACACCACTCACCTCTTTCCCTCCGTATCTCTTTCTGTCTCTGACTTTCTCCGTATCCGTCTCTCTCAGTCACTGACTGTCCTGCTCTCATCAGTGCTAGAGATGTGTCTAATAGAGTGAGAAAACAAATAGAAAACTGTCAGCTTTTAAAATGGGGACAGAGGATCATTCTGTCACTTTCTTTTCTTTTGCTAGACAGAGAGTGACAAACCACTATCTAGAGAATTCTGAGGAAATTGAAGCACCAGAGCACCATACAAGAGGGCTCTAGTCGATCAAAAAGCGAGTTATTTTGCTGTTTTGGTACTTGGCATAGCCATGTTTGGCTGCTTTGGGACCCCATGGCAGCACACGGGATTTATTACCCCAGGCGAGATCTTTTGTTGCGGGCTGTGGACTCCCTAGCTATGGTGGGCGGGCTCAGTCGTTGTGGTGAGCAAGCTCCAGAGCACGCACGTGGACTTCAGTAGCTGAGTCATTCAGTCTCAGGACCTCAGTGCCCCGAGCAGGAATCAGACCCACGTCCCCTGCGCTGCAAGGTGGCGTCCCAGCTACCGGACCACCAGGGAAGTCCCTTGGTGCTTGCTTTTCTGGCACAGCGCACAGAAGCACATGCTCTTTATTCTCAGCACTGACAATTCAGTGTTTGGATAGAGAGAGAAAACAGCAGTGATATATACCTACAGAAATGAAGACATTGAGAGAGGTTGTTAAAGGAAGAGGCACACAGGCTGGTGGAATCAGAATCACTCGCTTCGACTTGTCTTCCACGGCATGCCCTCTCCACTGCCTTTGGTTGTGTGATTGTGGCCTGGTTACTGCTCCTCAATATCCTAATCATAAAATAGACACAGTCCAGACAGTTAAGACATGGAAATGTCATGTTATTTCAATGACACAACATAGGTGTGTCATTTAACTCTCGGAGGTAGCCAGTGTCTGGAATTCAGGCTTTGGGTTACCTGTATAATTCCAAAACAGTGCTTAGTCTGAATCCAAATAAATGCAGGCATCACTAGGGAAAGCTGATGTGGTTTGTGTCTCATTTTTGTAAATAAGCTTGGGCTCAAGATCTGTGCTCAGCACAACTACTATATAGAAGAATAGATGCTCTTGGTCTCCAAGAAATAATTTGTTAAGGGCCAGGATGTGTGTGTGTGCTCAGTCGCTCAGTTGTGTATGACTTCTTTGCAACCCTATGAACTGTAGCCCACAAGGCTCCTCGGTCCATGGAATTTTCCAGGTGAGAATACTGGAGCGGGTTGCCATTTCTTTCTCTAAGGAATCTTCCCAACCCAGAGATTGAACCCACATCTCCTGCTTCTCCTGCATTGGCGGGCAGATTCCTTTTCACCGAGCCACCTGGGAAGTCCTAATAGCCAGGCTAGGAGGTCATTATGTAGTCAGCGTCATTAAGTCGTCAGTTTGTTCATACAAGGCACACAGGCTGGAGCTATTCAAAGGAGGAGGAAACCAGAGCCCAGCAGATCAGTCAGGAAGGTTATAGGAGTTGAATCTACAGCTCATCCTTGAAGGATGACACGGCCAGGGGAGGGCACACAGGGTACCAGTGAGACGGGATGTGTTAGCCATGGCACTAGGTGATTTAAATGTATACGATGCCTCATTTAGTGCTCACAACCTAAGGCAATGTATTATTTTCCTTGTTTTAAAGACCTGGGAACAAAAGTTCAAAGAGGTTAAGACACTGACCCACAGTCACACAGTAAGTATCAGATAGGACACTGAATCTCTTTGACAACAGAGATCATGCCCTTCTCACTGAACCCTACTTCCCACCCAGGGGCAAAAGTGAAAATGCTGCCTTATGCGACGGTGAGGCAACATAGCCAAAAGCACGGAGAGTGTGTAGGGGAGCTTGAGAGGTGATGCCGGACAGGGAAGGTGATGCGATCATGGTTTGGGTGGTCTGGAAAGGACCAGAGCATTTAAGAATGATCCCTTTGGAATAAGCAGACATGAGTGATTTTTATCTACTTGATGCTAGTGTTAAAGATGGTTAAGTTCATTTTCCTATAAGGGGAGGCCCTCATTTTGCCAGCCCCAGGGTGGAGGAAAACTATTAAGAAAGCTTTAATAGCACAATTTTTCCCTTCTCTCTGCAGTTTTTCTCACTATAATACAGCCAAGAAGCATCCGGGTTTCTAGAATATCCCTGAGCCCATTGGTGGACCTAAACACAGATAGAAATGTATGCTTCCCTTTTAGTTTTCTTTGTGTGGGCTCCTATAGAAGAATAAAAGGAAGGCAAACAGGGAAATAGAGTGGTATTTTTGTTTAGTCTGTCAGACTGTGTTCTGAAAGCTCTTTCCACTTTATCCTCTTGGAGCATATGCATGAAACTCCCTCTCATGAATATTTGAATGATCTTTACTTTTTTCTGTCATTTCTTGAGTCTCAACTACAATGGGGAGCAGAATGTGACCTTCCCAAGGCAGATACTTCTGGGAGCCTCTGTGAAAATCTGTGCGTGGGACCAAGATGCTGAAACATCATGGGAACCACTGGGACTTCTTGTCCTTTATTTTCAGCCTCGAGAAGTTCATTTGATGCTGATTCCAGAGGAGTATCTTTATGGAAGAGAGAGATGACTGGAGGCGGTCAGATGGAGAATGTGTCTGTTTTAGCTTTTCTAGTATTTCTGTATCAGTGGAAAATGCAGGGATATAGGCAATGAGGTGAAAAACCCCAAGTAAGGGGGCTATGGCTCCTTTATTTTCTCAGAGACAAACTGGTATAGGTCCATTAGGTTTCTTCGTGCTTAGAGTTGGATTATCTGAGGCTGATTATCTACCTGTCATTCTTATCCCATTGTCTTGATTTCTTCTTCTTTATAACACTTGTCATTACATGACAAGCCACTTTACATTTACTTGTTTATTTATTGAACGGATGCCTCATTAAAATATGTCTAATGATGGCAAGGGTTTCCCTTGTCACATTTACTATTAAATTCCTAGTACCTGGGAACAGTACCTGATACCAAATAGGTATCAACTCAAATATCTGTTGAACAAATGAAGGTGATCATCGTATTCACCACTGAATTCATAGTTACGGATTACTACCACGGGGAGGCCCTGTGTTAGAAATGAAACAGGGCTCCTAGCCCTGCAGTGCGAGGCAGACACGTGGCCAGGTCCAGTCCAAGAGGTGCAGAGGCAGAGGACTGCGTAGGGGATTGTGGGGATACTGAGCATGGAGTCCCTAACCAGGGGAACTACTCCATCCAAACTTTTAAGAATGAATAGAATATTCATTTTATTAGAAATCAATGAGCCGTATTTCCCTAATTCTTCAGTGGGATTGAGGGCCTCAGGGACTAGCGTAGTAGCAGCCAGAAGTATTAGAAAACCAAAAACACATATTTTCCTTTAAACAAATAGAAATTCAGTTAGATTTTTTTAATTAATTAATTTATATTTTTAAAATTTTCTTTACATTATCGTGTTGGTTTTGCCATACATTGACATGAATCTGCCATGGGTATACATGTGTTCCCCTTCCAGAACCCCCCTTCCTCCTCCCTCCTGATTCCCTCTCTCTGGGTCATCCCAGTGCACCAGCCCTGAGCATCAAACCTGGGCTGGCAATTGATTACACATATGATAATTAACATGTTTCAATGCCGTTCTCCCATATCATCCCACTCTTGCCCTCTCTCATAGAGTCCAAAAGACTGTTCTATACATCTGCATTTCTTTTGCTGTCTCGCATACAGGGTTCTCATTACCATCTTTCTAAATTCCATTTATATGCGTTAGTATACTGTATTGTTGTTTTTCTTTCTGGCTTACTTCACTCTGTATAATAGGCTCCAGTTCCGTCTACCTGAGTAGAACTGATTCAAATGAATTCTTTTTAATGGCTGAGTAATATTCCATTGTGTATATGTACCACTGCTTTCTTATCCATTCGTCTGTTGATGGACATCTAGGTTGCTTCCACATCCTGGCTATCGTAAACAATGCGGTGATGAACATTGGGGTACACGTGTCTCTTTCAATTCTGGTTTCCTCAGTGTGTATGCCCAGCAGTGGGATTGCTGGGTCATATGGCAGTTCTATTTGCAGCTTTTTAAGGAACCTCCACACTGTTTTCCATAGTGGCTGTACTAGTTTGCATTCCCACCAACCGTGTGAGAGGGTTCCCTTTTCTCCACATCCTCTCCAGCATTTATTGCTTGTAGACTTTATGGACCACTAAATGAATATGCCAGAAGCAGATATTAAAGACAGGATGGGATCAAAGGAGGAATCCATACCGATGAGCATAAGAACAAGACTGAGTGGTGGAGGGAAGGAAAAAGAGGCAGGGCTATAGGATAGCTATGTAGAACAGGCCCAGCCAAGTCTTTCTACTCCCCTTAATGGACCAGCCCTACCTCCAGATTGCCTTCTAAGCAAGCCCTAACATTCATGCCTGTTCTACACAGTTTGCTACTTTCATTCCCTATGGATGTAAGAATTAATGTGAGGGAAGACGAGACAGAATAGGAGAAACAAAGGAAGAAGATGTATACAAAGGATATGAAAGACAGAGAGGAAGAACAATCTTTATCAAAGAACAGGGCAAGGAAATGGAAAGTTGCGTGAAAGAAGGAAAGGAACTTTCCAACCCTTATTAGGTTTGAGTGCTGGTGGTTATTTTAAGTGGTCCCTTTGGATAGGTAGTCACGTTGAACATTTCACTTCTGGTTTGTTTATATTTATAAACCGTAAAGTCAGGCTCAGATTTCTGCTAGAAAAGCACTTTTAGAAGGCAGTGAGATCTTATCTTTCATTTTCTATAGATCAGTTTTGCAGCTTCTTGAAGTATTTATAGTTTTAATACATAACCATAAATGCCCCCTAAACAAGGAATATCGTGCCTTTCGATTACTATTATTGCTTTATTGCTTATCACAGCCATAAATTAGTGACATCCTCCAGCATTGCTGAAAGAGCCCTGAGCTAGGTTACAGCATGAACACAAGAACCTGTTAAAGCTTTGCTGTTTCTTGAAAGTCTTTACAGTTGTCAGGCATACTCCATAAGTGTTTCAATGAAAGAACTCCTTACATGGCCAGTAACAGCCCTCCTGTTTGAGAAGGGATGGTAGTATCAGAAAAGAAGAGCAAAATTACAAGAAGGGAAACTAGAAAACATTAAAAATGAAATGCTTATACAAATAAGAGCAAGGGTTTAAGTTATGCAGATTAAAGTCATTTGAATTGTTTATTTGATGCAAGTTGATGTTTATATATATATCCTATATCTGCATAGTCTATTGCTAAGCTTCAGTCTAGGTCTATGTTTGCATATTTTGTTCTGCTAATGAGTTTTTAGTGCCATCTATGATATTTCTCATAATTGGTCATGTGGGCAAGAATTCCATTAAAGATATCAAAGATAGCATGAAAAACTCTTTGGGGGAACAAAGATGTTGACCTAGACAAAAGCTTGATGTCTAAGAGATGCAGACAATAGTGATAGTGATAAACGAGCATTTTGGAGGTAAATGTCACATTAATATAATTAGGATTACAACTCAAATACAGTAGAGTAGAAAAAAATTAGAGTCAAGAGATCTACCTTAGATCTATTAGGATAGATCTCACCTTTCAGTTATGGATTCCTTGGCCACCAATGAGTTGATAAAATTAGATAATGTGAGGTGTTCATATTAAATATATTCTGATTAGCTGCTAGGCATTGTGTCAAATTTTTTAAAATTAATCATATTGCTTACCCTCAAGGAGCTTACAGATTATTTTAGATAGAAAAATATAAATTGGGCATAAATTTATTTATTTATTTTTCATTTAATATTTATTTATCTTTAACCATTTTAATTGAATATAGTTAATTTACAATGTTATGTTAGTTTCATGTGTACAGCAAAGTGATTCAGTTCCATATATATATACATGAATATATATATTCTTTGTCATGATAGATTTTTATGATATTGAGTACAGTTTTCTGTGCTACATACTAGGTCCTTGGTGTTTATCTATTTTATATAGAGTAGTTTATATTTGGGCTTCCTAGGTGGCACCAGTGATAAGGAAACACCTACCAATGCTAGAGACTCTGAAGAACTGATGCTTTTGAGCTGTGGTGTTGGAGAAGACTCTTGAGAGTCCCTTGGGCTGCAAGGAGATCCAGCCAGTCCATCCTAAAGGAGATCAGTCCTGGATATTCATTGGAAGGACTGATGCTGAAGCTGAAACTCCAATATTTTGGCCACCTGATGTGAAGAACTGACTCATTGGAAAAGACCCGGATGCCGGGAAAGATTGAGGGCAAGAGGAAAAGGGGATGACAGAGGATGAGATGGTTGGATGGCATCACTGACTCAATGGACATGGGTTTGAGCAAGCACCTGGAGACAGAAAAGGACAGGGAGGCCTTATGTGCTGCAGTCCATGGCTTTGCAGAGAGTCTGACACAACTTAGTGACTGAATAACAATAACAAATACTGTAGTGAAGTTTTATTCTAATTTCATTTTCAGATTCTTCCTTCCTAGTGTATGGAAATGCACTTAATTTTTATAGATTGATCTTATATTCTGAGCTTGATTATTAAATTCTAAGAGTTTTTTTATGGATTCCTTAAGAATTTCTGTATATGATATAATGTCAGATGCAAATAGAGATATAATTTAACTCTTTTCAATCTGAATGTCTTCCTTCCTTCTTCCCTCTATCCCTCACTTCCTTCTTTCCTTCCTCCTTGATTTCTTCCTGATTTCCTTCTTCCTTCTTTTCTTTCTTTCTCTACTTTTCTCATTGTTTAGGTAGAGATACCAGTACTACACTGAATAGAAGTAGCAAGAATGGTCATCTTTGACTTGTTTCTGATTTTAGGGAGGAAAGCATTAATATTTTATCCTTAAGTGTGATGCTATAATTATGGATTTTTTTGTAGATGCCTTTTATTAGGTTGATAAACCATTCCTAGCTTATTGAGTTCCTTTCATTTTATGCTATCTCCATGGTTTTTTTAGTTTAATGTTATTATGGTTTATTCCATCAACAAAAGTCATAGCCATCACATTTTTTTTTGAGATAACGCATTTTTCCCTGGGTTTCTGGTAAGGCTGAGACAATACCCTTAAGATTCCTAGAAGCTTTCTATTTTGATAGAAATTATCTGTGAGTCATGACCTTCAGATTATTGGAGCAATGTATTTGGGGGGTTTGAGATAACACCTTAACTATTTCTGAAGTTTTAACATAAATCTTTCTAGTCACAATATTGGTCTCCTCTTCATATGAAGCTCTGTATTTGACCTTTCTGACGCAACTCTAGATTTGGCCTTTGCCTGGAAACTGTTTCTTAATTTTAATCATTTTCCGTTTGGGGAGATGAGTCATGAGAAATGGCTGTAGTTTTCAAGCCTAGTAAATCCTGGTTCTTTCATATTTAGCAGCTCTTCAGCTTATTGCTTTCCTATTGTACATAGCAGCTAGAAGAATCTGAATGAAACCTTTAACACCCTGCCTGGAAACCTCCTTGGTAGATCATGCAATTCATTGGGTGAAATATATATTTCCCTATGTTATCATCAGCAATAATGTCACTGTTTTCTGTCACTTCATAATAAAAGTGGCCTTTCCTCAAGCTTCCAATAGCATTTTCCTCAGTATTTTAAAGCTCCCAGAGACAGCCTCCTTAGGACCACCCAGTCTCAGCTAACAAATTCGTCAAAGGCGATTCAGATTCTTCTCTCTCTTTGGTCCCAAAGCCTCTTTAGGTTTTTGTTACAACAGGTCTCCACTTCCAATACCCTATCCGCTCTAGGTATTATGATTACACCACAAGCTACTCTGAATCTTAGGAGCTTAAACAATGACAGGGTTTGGTTTACTCACGAATCTGCAATTGGAGATTCTGCTCAGCAGAATGACTCGCCTCCACCTCACAGCAGCTGAACAACTTGAACAGTGAGAACCGGAGTCATCTGAAGGCTTGTTCACTCACGTGTTGAAGCTGATGCTGATGCTCAGCTGGAATCTTAGCTGAGCAAGTTAACCAGAGCTCATCCAGGCCCCTCTCAGTGCGGCTTGGGCTTCCTCACAGCCTGACGGCTTGGCTCCAAAGGCTAGCACATGAAGAGGGCAGGGAGAGGAAAAGGGAAAGCAAGGCAAGGAGCCCTGGCATCTCGTCTAAGGTAGCTCTAGAAGCCACACGATGGCATTGCTACCACGTTCCATCCCAGTGTGCCCAGGGTAAAGGGGAGGGGGAGTCTTTACCGTGTGATGGAGAGTGGCAAGGTCTGGAAGAGCATATTTGATGGAAATGTTGCTGTGAACACTTCTGATAATTACGACCACCACAGGAATCAACTTGTCTTCTTTATGGAAATGTTATATTACAATTATCCTTGAAAACAGTAGAGCTGATATGAATTCATGAGTAAGGTAAAATATATATAAATATCACAAATATTATATATATATAATATATACACATGAATATATAATATGTAATGCACATACATAATATATAATACATATACATACTATATAATATATATATCTATATACATAAATATCATATGTATTTAACAATATTTTTTCCTCCTTTAAATATGCAGGTCACTTATTAGAACCTGGGCTGGGCTGAGTTGCTTTATCTTAAATTTCTTTTCATGTATTCACAACTTACCTCTCATTTCTGTTTTTCTATCATTTCTATAGATCTCTCATACAGAGGCAATAAATTGTACAGAAATAATTCACTGAATCAATCAGAAATTGTCGAGGCTTGGGGAACTGAATAACATTGTCCAGGGCTTTATGGTTTTTTGTTTTTTTTTTTTTTAACTATAGATACAGGTCTTTGAACAAATGTTGTTGCTTTCACAGGGAGCTAAGAATGAGCCAGGCATGTCTCTATAGACAAAGGACAGAGCCACGGCTCTATTTCTTCAGTTCGACTTAACCCCCAGCATCAGGATTCATCAGCATGCATCCGCATTATGCTGTCTGCCCATGATCAGTGTCTCAAGAACTAAGCGCCAGTAGGAAGAAAAGCAGTATGCAGTAACTGGGGGGCATTAATCAAGGCCGCTCTGGCTGCCTCCAGTGGAACACATGTCTAATGGTCATACAGAGAGAAGAGAGTAGAAATCATTTTGGTTGATGCTATTCTGGCCTCTGTCAAGGGATGAAGAGATGGACTCACCATGCTTCAAAATGGAATGCAACCTTAGCAACCAGGATGATAGAATACAAGAGAGAGGCTACTGTTTCCTTCCTTCCAAACTCCCTAAAATAGCCAACTTCCCATTCAGCAGACCAGGTCAACAAAGTCATATTTCTAGTTGCTTTTCTTTTCATAATGACATCATCAGCATTAATGTTACCATCCCCATCAGAAAGTGAAGGCATCCCTTGGCACTAGTCCTGTGGCATCATGATTCTTGAGCACCGAAGTTGGCACCAGCCAGAGTGGAGAAGCAGGAAGCATAGAAGTCATCACGCCCAAAGAAAGCTAAAGAAGTCTCTGGATATCAGTTATACAGGTAACAGAGGGAAAGGAGGAAAGCTCAAAATCAGCCACAGACAAAGGCCAAATGGCTCCAGGTTGGGTGAACAAGCCCTTGAGGAAAGAAAAGCTCAGAGTCTGGCGAAGGGACCAGACGGCATCCTACCTGGATTAGCAGAATGATGTGGGTGGCTGGATGGGAAGGGAGAAGATTAACTGGGAGTTAGGAAACTTGGTTTCTGCCCATGACTCCCCCTGCTAACTCGAGACCTCATTGGTATCTGTGTGAAAGGGGGAGGTTGTTTCTTACGCTCTTTGAGTTACTCTCCAGCTCTGATATTCCCTTCTCCCACATAATATATTTCTCCTGTATGTCCTTGCTCATAGAGAGTGCATGCTAGCTGTTAACCCAGGCTCACTAGCTAAAGCGAGACAGTCCAACGATTTGCATCATGGGCTAAACAATTTCTTTAGGGATCTTTAGGGATTCTGATCTTACCACCAGAAACAGGCTTCTTACAAACCTTTCTGCAAGCAGGCTAATGTTAGCATCATGCATGTCTGCCAAGCTGTTTCAGTCGTGTCCGACTCTTTGCGACCCCGTGGACTGTAGCCCACCAGGCCCCTCTGTCCACGGGATTCTCCAGGCAAGAATACTGGAGTGGGTTGCTTGTAAGTAATTCACAGGCATCCCTAAACAGACAGAGGACACCTTGGTTTTTCATAGCAAAATGCCTCATGGAGGGTGCTTGCTAATGAAGTTGCTGGCTGAAGGGTTTGGAAACTGGGGTATGCCTGCCCTGGAAGATGCAGGAATGTTTTGGAAAAGCAACACATTTGGTGTAAGGATTTGGAGATTTTCCCTCCCCTCCAGTGTTTGTGTATCCTTTTCACTGAGTTCCTTCCCATCCTCAGTGAATAAAATGTGTGAAATCATAGAGGAAATAATAGGTCCATTCTTCCCTATGCCCAGTTTTGGTCCAAGCCAGTCAGTTATCTTGAGCATGTCACTCACCACTGTGCATTTAACAAGTTCATCTGTAATATGGGACTGTCTTCCTCACACAGTGAGGTATCAATTTTATTAAATAAGTCTTACATGTGATATTCTTTGCAAATAAATACTATAAAATATGTTTTAAAGTACTGTTAGTGCAGGATTATCAGACTTCCTGGAAACTCATGCAGTAGTTTGGATTAGCTTTGGTTTTTTTTTTTTTTTTTCCAAGTACAGATGGAGAGATTCAAAGTCAGGTTTTTGGCTTCCAAAGCAACCAAGCACTTAGGAGTGAGCTGTAGGAAGTGGCACCACAGAGGGAACAGCAAAGGTAGGGACAACCCACAGAGTCTAGCCTTTTCGGAGGAAATAATGAGCCATTCAGTTACTGTTCTGTGAACTTAAGAAAAATTTTTTTTTGGAAAATGTTAGTTCAACCACTGCTACCTAAAAATGCTCACTGCTCAACTTGCCTGCTGCAAATTAAGCCACCAAATAATGGAGAGGTGCTGCAGATGCTGGAATCAAGAATGTTTTAAAGATCATCAGCCTCCTTGGCATCTAATCACATTTTAAAATAAAAGCGAAGCTTTTAACCCTGCCCCAGAACCCTGAGCCTTTCGTTCTTCAAGGACTTGGACACCCAACCTGGAACCGTTTGGCCTCTGTCCATGGCTGATTTTGAACTTTACTCCTTTTCCTTTGGTCCTTATATCCCAGCAGGTGAAAAGTGGTGGATTTGGCTAGCTTGTATTCTAATAAGTCTCCCCAAATGCACTGAGCATGGGAACAACTTAATGATCAAAGACAGGAATTGGATTCAATGAGTATCTAGGAAGAGTTTACTGAGTACTTAGTCTCCTCCCAGCACTGTGCTGAGTTAGTGAGGATACCCAAGAAATTGCTGTGACTTTTGTTACCAAAAAAAAATATATATATATATATATGAGTTTTTAACAGGAGCACAATGAATTTCCCAAAAGTCCCCAGCAAGAAGTCTTGAACTCAGACACCTGTGTCTCTGGCTTTGCCAACCTGTCTTCCTACTTTTGCTCATCTTTGAAAATTGTGCTGGCATTATCGATACTCTGTCTCTATGACTTCTGTGTCTGATTCAGACTCCCCATTTCCCTTTCCTTCTTTAGTCCATCTTTCTTCCCAGCAGTTTAATTCTTTCTTTGCTTCTCCATAGCATTCTGATTTTGTCACTGATTGACTCTCTTCACACTTCTTTTTGATGCTTCTGACCAGGGGCTGTGTTCCATCCTCTGTCCGGTTCTATCTCTTTGTCCACAGGACAGGGGGCTTCTTTACTACTCATTTCTTTGATATCAGCTCCCTCCTGATAGGCTGGTCCATGGTGAATGGAATAATATCCAGTACCCTAGCAGGAAGTTAAACCTTGACTCATAACTATCTAGTCATGGGATTTTCTTTAAAGAAAGTAATTTGGCACTGTATATTGAGACCTTAAAATGACCAAACCCTTGACCCTAGAAATTTCTCATGTAAGAATCCACTTTAATGCATTGTTTCTTAACCTAGGTAACTATTTACTGGTAAAAATTTAATTGGTGAAAATATTCAAGTATGGTGAGATAAACTTTTCAAAATACAATTTAGATTTTAATAATTTACTCCATAAATGTTTACTTAATGAAGAATAGCATCAAAGCTTCAAAGAGATTAGATGGCCATACCTGATTTTGTGCTTTCTAGTCTTCTATTGAAACATCTAAGAGGCAGAAAACAGTCAGAACACCAGAAACCAATTAAATTATTCAGTGATGCCATTCAAACTAATGTGAATTTCTTGGAGGAAATATTCCTGACTCTGGTGTGTCTGGGCAAGACAAAAAGTCTATTCAGACACATAAAAGGAAATGATCCATCAAAAGCAAAGGAGAATAGATTTACAGCTATTCGTGCATTTTACCCTTACATTCAAGATATGGAGTCTGAATCACAACCACACAGCTTGGTAGTCTTTCTTCCACTATAGAGCTTTCTTGGTGGCTCAGTCAGTAAAGAATCTGCCTGTGGTGCAGGAGACCTGAGTTCAGTCCAGTGGTTGGGAGATCCAATGGAGAAGGGCATGGCTACCCACTCCATGATTCTTGCCTGGAGAATCCCATGGACAGAGGAGAAGTGACTTCCGAGATTGATAATGATACTGCCTCCATTGAAACCCTTTCTCCCATCAGCACTTACTTTGCTACTGAAGCTATTTGGAAGTCTCCAACTTCCAGCAGTGCAAAATGGCTGGGGATAGAAGAGGGGTTTATGAACAGTGGCAGCCAAAATACATTCTTGTATATGTAATCAGATGTGGGAACCCAGGAAAGAGGTTAGAGGATAAAATAATTGCAAGTACCATGAAGTTAGTTGAAATATTAATGTAAATTTTTTTTAACAAACATAAGTGTCAAAGTAAAAGCTATTTAGAGAGAGTAAGGTATAGCAAAAATAATATCTAGTTTTGTAACATCTTGTTATGTTATAAAGATTGTGTAATGTTGAGTTGAAGGAAATAAAGTTATATTGAATTTCTTATTTTACATTAAGATGAATTCATTTTTTGGTCAATAGCACATTAAGATGAATTATAATTTTGGAAGATTATAATGATAAAGTGACAAAAATTTGGCAATTCAAAAATATGAGAAGAGATACAGATTTTAAATAATATAGTTAACTTCTTAAAATTAGAAACTTTAATGACTATAAACCAGACCTTAAAATTAATACATATTTCCAAACATCCATGGAGCATTACCAAAACTGACTGTATGCTACTTTAAAGAGAATGCTAATAAATTCCAAGGGACTATTACCAAAAGTTCTTCCAGCATTTTTTTTTTCTCTTTTCAGTTCCCGTAGCCAAACTACTGAAATAAAATCATACCTACTGATGGCATATTAAAACTCTATGTATATCATCCCATTTTAACACCCACTTTGATTCCCAACATCAGTGGTTTTAGAGTTTGGGGCATGGACCCAGATTTGCTAAATAGACTGTATCCAGATATCCAGATTCCACTTAGGTAGCAGAAAGCAGGAAAGAGTCTTGCTCCCAACTTAACACAAGAAAAAGATGAATAATTTACAAAAATGACACGCTTTCTTGAACCCAAATAAAAGTTCAGGTTGCAGAATAACCAACTAATCTGAAATTATAATAAAGGAAAGAAAAGACATTTCTCAGCAGATACAAGAGGCAAGCACTGGCTAACCTGGAACCGAGCAGGGGAGTAAGTTGGTGCTACCATGCCAGCAAAGAAATTTCAGCGAAAGTGTGTAACAAATTAGTAAAAGGAGTGGAAGTATAGAGCCACAGTCACACAGGGAGTTTGAAACCATTTCAAGCCTCTTCATCAACTTTATTTTAGAAATATCGGGAGTCAGATTATCAGGCCCCAGAAAGAACCCTTAGGCTGCAGCCTTATGGGAGGGGAATAACCATGGCTAAGGTGGGCACGAAGCCCTGTTCAGATTCTTGTCTCTTACGGATACTTAATACTTAGAGAAGGCGGCAAATAATACTTAATACTAAGAGAGGGTGGCGATTGTAGCTTCTTCAAAGCACAGGTGAATACTCATTTTATCGAAGAGAAGAAAATAGAAAAAGCCCTCTGCCTCCATGGGAAAGGCAGGAAAACATTCTAGGTCCACATCATTACAGATGTAACTCTGCAGTAGAGAAATATCACCTAGGAAGTCCACCCACGGGACCCAGGAACTCTGGGTTTGCCTAAGACTGAAGCTAAATCAGGACCACAAAGAAATCCCCTCTGGCCCCTACAGTCAGACTGGTAAGCATTGTATAATTACAAGCAGCAGCAGTTTACTGCTTGGGATCAAAAGCATGAAGAAGAAACCTCTCTGAGGTACAAATTCACAGGGAAAACATAGCTGAATATGATAAAAATCATTAAAAAAAATCAACAAAGACCCCATCCTAAGCAAAAAGTAAATGGCAGATGAACTTAAACTCAGTGTTTTATTGACGGTAACTTCCACAACAAAATCCAGATCTTAACTAGCTCAGCATTTGACCACCTTGACTCAACACCCCACACTAAAAGTCTAACAGAAAATTGTTCCCATTTCCAGATAATAAATACTGTTTACTTGAATCTCAACTGTCTTGTATTCCATGTTTGACTTTCAACCTCAAATTATAAGAAACACAAAAAGGAACACTCACAATACTGTCAAGAATCAGAGCATCAACAAAATCACATACAGATGTGACCTAATATGAAGGATATGCCAGACAAAGGACTTAAAGATAACTCTAAATAATAAGTTAATGTATCTAGTGGAAATGCAGACCACCTGTGTAATTTAAGAGGATCAGATAATGTTAGTAGAGATATGAAAAGTAAGAGAGTCGATTGAAAATGCTTAAAATAATTATAGTAAAACACATGATGACCCAATAAGGAATAACTTCTACAGGCTTATTAATACTCTTGGCACAGTGGGAAAAATATCAATACTCTTGGCACAGTGGGAAAAATATCAACCTAAAGACAGACCAATAAAAATTACCCAAACTGAAACATAGAGACACACGCACACACAAAGCATGAAAAGCTGTGGAACAGCATCCAACAGTCTGCACGTGCCGTTTGGCTTCTAGAAGGAAAAGAGAGAGAGAGAGAAATAACAGAAGATAGAAGAAATATTTCAAAATATAATGGCTCAGAATTTTCCAAAAATAAAGACAGACATCAAACCATAGTACCTTTATGCAGAGTGGGCAAAAGAACATTTTACATATAGAGGAACATGGATGAGAATTACAGCAGACATCTCATTAGGTTACACAGTTGAGCAGCATCTTCAGAATGCTGCATGTAGGAGGGGACTGTCAACCCAGGACTCTATAGCCAGTAAAAATATCTTTTAAAAGTGAAAAGTCAAAATTTTTTTCAGGCAAACAAAAAATAAGAAAATGAATTACCAGTAGATGTGCATTATAAGAAATACTAGCAGAATTTTTTCAGATAGAAGGAATAAAATGCCAGCAATCTACACAAAGAAATGAAGATTACTAGAAATTGTGAAAATGAAGCTAGTGAAATTTATTACATGTGAATTATATCTCGGTGTAAAGAAATACATCATTATTGGTGATATCAGTTATTACTGATTCTTGCCTAAAAGATTTTTTTGTGGCAGTTGCCAAATGATAATTTCTGATATTTTGTAATTTAGCCTATATTTATTAGTTGGAAGCTCCTGCAAGGAAGAGATTGACTTCCTTCCTGCCTGCCTTTCTTCCTCCCTCTCTTCTTTCATTCCTTCCCTCTTTCTTTCCTTCCTTTTCTCGTTTATTTTAGTATGAACTCATAGATTCATGTTTTATTCTGTGAGATACAGCCCATTTTCATCATTTTAACTTCATTGCTAAGTTCACCAGATTTGACTAATTAGAGCTCTTTCAAGCTGGCTGCTTCTTTTGGCATGAGCCTGTGATCATTCTGTAGTAGTCAGAGTTCTCCAGAGAAACAGACCAATAACATATGTGTGTTTGTATGTATATGCATGTGTGTATATATGTATACATGTGTATGTATATATCTGTGTGTGTGTATTTTTGTATATGTGTGTGTGTGTAGACACACACAGAGCAAGTGTGTAAATGAGCACATTAGCGTTAGCAAGATTTACTTTAAGGAATTGGCTTACACCTTTATGGATTCTGGTAAGTCCAAAATCTGCACGGCAGGTCAGCTGACTGGGGCCTCAGAGAAGAGTCGACGCTGCAGTTCAGAATCTCTTCTTCCAAAGAGGTCAGCCTGTTTCTAGTGAGACCTTCATCTGGCTGGAGGAGACCTGTCCACATTACGGAGGGTAATTTGCTTGTGTTAATCTCATCTAAAAGTTGTCTTCACAAAAATATCTAGAATAATGTATGACCAAACCCCCGTGTGTGTAGCCTAGCTAAGCCGACTGATAAGTCGTCCATCCCGTATTCGTTGACTACTCTAGGCCTTTTTGACACAAGAAGAATTTCTGGGTTTATACTTCCCAGCCTCTTCCCTGTTAGCCATTTCTCCAAGCAGCCCTGTTTGATTTTACTGTAGAATAGTATTTAGATCAAGATTCCAGTGCTAGACGCACTCATGGGCATCTAGGTATCACTAGGTATCACTGCTTGTAGGCCCTCTTAGCAAAGAGTTAGTAAATACTTACGTGTATACAAAAATACACAAACATACAGAGGAAATGCACGCACACGTGCACACAGGTAAAATAATGAAGCGATTGTTACAAATTTTAGGGTGAGGGAATCTGGGGAAAGGATGGACTAAAATTCTGTGCAATTTTTTAAGACTTCAAATTTAGAAGTTAAAAAATAAAATATGGAAACATAAACGGCGCCCTCTGCTCTTCCTTTCTGTATGGCAAAGCAGTGACACGGTGTATTTCCCTTCTCACTCTGATGCAGGGTGCTCTTCCACAATGGGTCAGTCTCAGCATCCATCTCCTTTCCTTCCCATGTTCCCATGGACCACCAGAGAAACAGAACTCAGTGAATTTGAAAGGCTTTACAAACTCATGCCAGGCCACTCCAACAGGCCAGACCTAATGTACACAGCATCTTGACAAGTCTCTATGCTTTCAGCTGCTCAGCTATCTTCTTCCAAAACATTCATTCTCAGCTTTACTGGATGCTACCTAGAAGGGTTTTTAAGAAATACTGATGCTCAATCCAATCTGCATATTTAAAACTGAGTTGTCAGAATAGACCCCAGTCACTGGTGTTTTGTAAAAGCTCTACCTGGGCTTCATTTGCACACCCAGCATTGTACCAAAGCCTCCTGGATTATCCACCCCCCCTCCCCCAAACCACAAGCCATACTATACTATACTTCTCACAGCATGATCAATCTCCTATCTCTCTCTCTGCCTTCCCAAGATTTCCAATGTGCCTTTTGAAACTGGTACCTTTATTGATTGTCTTTTCTATATCCCTTACCTCTTTGGTTCTTCATCTTGCAAACTTCGTCAAAACAAAACAAAACAAAAATGCTCAAGTGTGTTATTTTCCAGTATTTCAAAACATTTCTTCCTCCTTCACATTTCAGGTCACCAGACCTCACTACCTGCCACTCTTCCTTGGTGCTGTCATTCTATATTCCTTGAGGTTTTCAGTAATCAATCCTGTTTTTTCCTTTTCATCTTGCCCCTACTACATTGGTGGTGGTGTCAGTATCTATGCTGGGTCTCTGTACTCTGTCACTTTTATTCTCATCTTCTACCTCCCATGTTAGACTTTAATTCTATTTTCATGTTTAAAATTATGTCCTGGTACCCAGTGGACTTCGGAACTATAACCCTTGTGTAACAGTGGAAGACCAACTTTGTATATCAATGTTTCTTGCTTGCAATAGCTTTCTACCCTCAGTCTACTACAAACAAAAACCCTGTTCCCCCTTAAAGCCGCATTCAAGGAAGATTAAGATTAAGACAGCTTGCACCATTTTCCAGCTAGGAAGATATTCAGCTCTTATTGGGGAAAAATTTCCTGCCCCGAGGGGCCCTTGTATCTGTAAGCACTTGTCAGGGTAAATATATTTACCTGGCTTCATATTGTTCCTTTCTCTACTGAAACCAGACCTGGTGTTCTCCAAAGCTCATCTATATATTTTTCTGCACTTTCAGATTTTAATTCAGAATGTTCCATTTTGTTTCCATCTCCCCAGTATTTATCGTATACTGCTGTTTGCTATCATTTTAGCCTCTCCTTTATCAGGAAACATTTGCTAAACACAGCCATTTATTCTAGCGAGAAATAAGCTAAGATTTCTTGTGTGGTATGTGTATCATTTCTCATTTTTTTTCCCACTGAGAATAGGATGATAAGAGTGATGCAGTCTTCAACTTCCTCAGATTAAAAGAAAAATTATATTTGGGAAATATGAAGAATGTACAATCAAAATTGTGAGGCTGTAATATATTCACAATGGGATATATTGCAGTTAATGAAGTATTTACAATCAGAATTGAACCAGGAGTCAAATATTTGAATTCCACCTTAACTTCACCATTAATTATGTGATCTTGGGCAAACCATTAGGCAAGCCTCAGTTTCCTATGTGAAAAGCAGGAAAAGTCATAGCTCTTCTTATTTTCTTATGAAATATGGGATGGGAGGAAATGTTCTTACAGAGACCTGATTAAATAATGTCTGAGACAGTGGTTGGAAAACAGCTAAGTGTTATTCAAATAGAGGGTCTTAAAAGTGCTTTTGTTGGCATTGTTTCTTTAAACGGAAACCTGAGGTCTCATTGGTCGCAGCATGGATCCAGGTTTTGTTTTGTTTTTTTTCGTTGTCTCCTCTGATACCAGGATTCCAGAGGACATACCAGCACAGTATCTAAGAGGCCCTCCTTCCTCCTGTTTGCTTGGTGGCAACCCACAACCTCCAGATCACACACTAATGCTGCAAGAGTGTTCTGTCCCCAGGAAAACCACAGAGCCATAAGGGTCCCATCCTCAGCTTCCTGAAGCCTAACCCACTTTTGTGTAAACAATCTTCCTTTCTGACTACGAAACCAAATCTGGAACTGGTTTAAAGGATAAAAACCTTCAACCAACCAACTAGCTGTCTTCACAGTACCTAAAGATATTCTGCATTAAAATGATTTATATTACGGTTCTCCCACTCAACTAGCCCTGTTTAGTTGTAGTTATCACCTAATAAAAGTCAAAAGCAAGGGATTTCCTAATGCTGTTTTCACTTTCAGCCCAGCAGGAAAAGACATCTTTCAGCCAGGAAGCTACAGTTCTGTAGTAGCCGCTCTGGGAAATGTTACTCTGATATGTTTTAACTCAGAGAGGCTAGCTATCTTATGTTAAAAAAAATGCTATAAGAAGATATTTAAGAAGTCCATAAATCAGTGTTCATTGTGGCACTAAAGATGCTAATTTTTAAGAAGAAAATAATGTGTGGCATTCTGCTAGAATTCTCTATGACCATTTTACTGCAACAGAGTCGTGAAGATAAAAAAAGCTGTTGCTTTCATCGACTCTAACTCTCATTTATGAAGGAAAATACACTTGCATGTCTTTTACCTGAGGAGATGTAATTGTTATTCATGTTGAGAAAGAGGTTTATTAGCAATTTTATCACAGAGATTCAGACAGAAATAAAGACATTTGGGTTATTACAAGATATTAATTATGAACGCCAACAGCAGTAGTATAAAGTATAAGGTACAAAATTATTATTTGGTATAAGGTACAAAATTACCTGCTGATTTGGTGGATGCCTATAAGCTCAGCAGTTTTGGGCTGAATTCACAACTTTGATCACATTCAGATTATGCTGCTGCTCTCTAAGTGACTTTATTCTTTGAGGGATCCATAACCAAGTTTCTCTAATTGTGACCTATTTTATGAAGTTTGCTGGTTTGCTTTTGTTTTCCTCCAAAGTGACAAAAGAATTTTTGACTTTCTATTCACATTTATTCACTCAGTCAGCATTTACTGAGGGACTCACCTGTGTTAGGAAAGTGAAAGTTGCTCAGTCGTATCCGTGATCCCCTGGATTATACAGTCCATGGAACTCTCCCGGCCAGAATACTGGAGTGAGTAGCTGGGGTAGCTGTTCCCTTCTCCAGGGGATCTTCCCAGCCCAGGGATGGAACCCAGGTCTCTCGCATTGTGGGCGGATTCTTTACCAGCTGAGCCCCAAGGGAAGCCCGTGTTAGGCTGTGCTTAAATGTGGCCATGTTAGGGAAGCCTGTATTAGGGACTGTGCTTAAATCTAGGGATAAATTTACAAATTAAAGAGACCCAATTCGTGTTCTCCTTGGGCAGGAAAGACAGGCAAGGTAATTGTTACACACTGTATTGCTTAAGATCTGGACACGCAGAACTTTAAGGAGCATTAGAAAGGGCATCAGACAGAGGTTTAGGGGATCAGAAAAGATTTTGAGGGGAAACTACATCTAAGCTGCCTCATAAAGGATAAGTGACACTTGGCCTGGTAAGAGGGAGAGAGAAAACCATTCTAGGTAGACATAAAAATGGAAAAGAAAGTCTGGCAGCCAGAGAGGACTATGCAGAGGAACTAAAGTTCAGTGGGGTTGAAATGTCAGTTTTGAACCTGGGGGTAGGAAGAAAAGAGGCTGATAGAAGTAGGTGTTGCTCTTGCAAGGGAGTGCTGATCCTATTTGGTGCGCATGCTTCCTCCTAGGAGTTGGAAGGATCTCACAAGGAAATGACACGATCAGTTTAGCTGCAGTGTGGGACATAGTTTGGAATGTGTTCAAACTGGGAGTAGTCGGGAGGTTATTGCAACGGCCCAGATGCAAGTGGTAAATTCTGTGGCGTAAAAGCTGATGGCTTTTATTTTTGAGCTGAGGAGAGAGTAGCTGAGAATGAGATAAAAGGAGAGGTACCATTCAAAGACTTGAGAACTATAGAGAAGAATCCTGACTAGGGAAGCAGGATGTCTGTTTTGCAGCAAGGATGGGCCCATTGGTGATGAAGGACATAAATTTGTAGTGGTGCCGTCCACATGGCTGCATGATTTTCCCCATGATACTTCAAAGCTCGTGTGTGATACACTGCTGGTGAGCAGCTGAAGCAGTCTGTCAGAACACTGGATGAAGAATCAGCAATGGCATCTAAACTGGGTAAGAAACTAAGAATACAAAATGATCAGGAGCAAACAGTGAGGTCTAAAGACGCAAGACCTAAGATCATAGGATCAAAAGGGGGGCCAGCCAAAGGGCAGCAAAGATGCACAAGGCATTGTTCTTATGTATGTGTTCATACACAAAGAGTAACACATTGTTGGAGAAGGAAACGACAACCCACTCCAGTATTCTTGCCTGGAGAATTCCATGGACAGAGGAGCCTGGTGGACTACAGTCCATGGGGTCTCAGAGTCGGCCACGACTGAGCACAGCAGCACAAGACATTGTTTGTGAAGAAAATATTACTAGAAATAAACTAGATGGGGACATTTTTAAATGTTGTATTTTCTCAGAAAGAATTCTGTATGTTTTAAACCTACTGTAAGTGAAAAGTCTCCAGAATCAAAAGGATGTGATCTACTTTTAGATATACATTTCCTTTTTCTCTGCCTAGTATTTCTGTCTCTCCTCTCTTAAACACTAAAATTTATGACCTCTCCAGGGGCAGTGTTGGTAGTAGAAAGACCAGGGAACAGGAAAAGCCTTACCATACTGGTACTACAGAAAGATGGCTTCTGGCCTTTCTAGAGGCTTGGCAAATATATATATTTACTGACTTATTTCTTTCATGGAATATTCTGGAAGTTTTTTATATATCTCCCTCCACTCCCAACAATACTTAGGCTCCCTCACTCAACATCATCAAATGCCTCTCTTCTCTTGTTAATTGTGATTTCCCTCTCAGCACTTGAGCATCCAGAAGCACTCTTTCAGCCTTTGACTGTAGGGATCTCCTTACATCTTTGGGCATCTCTTGGGCCGTACTGCAAATCACTTACGTGGCCATGTCTAGTTTGGAAACAATGCACCATTTGGGCTGACTATGATGGCCACGAAAGTGTTCCTCTCGAATCTACGTTTAGGAAAACCAGTGTGCAGAGCACAGCCGAAGCCATGCAGCTTTGGATCAGTTAACACGTTCCATCCTCGGTCACACTCTCTGAGCTGCTTCTGCACGGTAACTGAGCATGTGAAGGTCCTAGAAAACAGTCAGTACTGCCTGCTGCAGGGTTCTTCCAACAGGCAACTTTAGCTCAAGGACTCTCCTTCAGTCTGCCTGAGACTTCCTCAAGCAGCAGCCTGAGGCTCTTCCTGCTTAAATTCTTCCTTCTCTCTCATTTCACAGATATTAGACCTCCCTACATTATGGAAGGGAGGTTCTTCTCTGCCTTTTCCCCATCCCTTTTCCTTTCGCCTTCAAGGAGTTCCCCCAGTAACTGTCTAACACATGTGATCCCACCGTGCCACCTGTTCTCTCAGTAGCCAGAGGGGCATAGTCACCGACTGGTAGCGGCTACTATAGGCCCCCTCATCCAGACTCTTACCTTTTAGAATTCACAGGTGTGAGTTCAGTCCATCGTGGGAACACATGCCCTCAGAAGCTTCCAGATGGTCTTCTGCCTTAACCATAACTGAGATTTGTTTTAATCAGCCATGGAAAGACATGGGAACATGAAAATGACTGTCATGAAAGAAGAAATTGGTTATGGTCACAGACTGCTAGACCCGAGACACAGCATGACAAGCAGCGCCACGTGGGAAAGCACCAAGGTCAATCAGGAGGGGAAGTATGTGGGAGGGAGAAAGGGACTAGAGTCTTTTTTTGTGACTTCTGCGGGAATGAATGATCCAGGCCAAACAAGCAGGCTTCAGATCAGCTAGTTTGAAGAAGGTACATGGGTTCCGGGGTAAAAGGGATTCCCCCTAGCTCTCTGCCACCTGCCCTAGGACAGAGGAATGGTAGCGCAGAGTGTGAGAGCCAGATCCAGGAGGCAGTTGAGTTTACGAGCTCTAGATTATGTGGTTTATATACGAAAGGCACATTGCTGGGGGAGTTGTGTATTATCAGTGGGGATTAGCTAACTCTGAGAGGGCCAGTCCCTCTAGTGTCAGCAAGAAGCCAACAACATGTGTCAAAGAATCAAAATCATAAACTAAGAAGACATAATAAATAGATCTTCTCTGAAGTTCTCATTTGCCTGGAGGTAGGGAATAGGACCTTCCCCATACCGACTCCATCGTGAAGTGGGTGCAGAGTGGGGAGAGCCCTGCAGCTGATGCTCTCAATCTCCTTTACAGACTGAAGGTGTGGGTAATAAAATTTATTACTTGAAAATATGTGTGTTTTTTTCCATAAAACTGACTTTTGGCTATCTTCTATGCAAATCCTATATAGGTGGTCTCAAAATTCTCTTCAGTCTTGAGACAAACTTCATAGAGTTCCATTTTTATATCCTGTTACCATAGACTTACTCATGGGTTCCTTAGATCAGAAAAGCCATTTTCCATTCCTTCATGTGAAAACCCTGCTCATTTTCAACTTAAACTAAAATATCATCATACCTGCAGAGTTTCCTTTGCTCCACCCAATAGTTCCACCCCTCTGTGAATCTTCAGAGATCTTTACTTCTAACGTTCAAGTTGACATCATCTTCTCTTTGGACACTTATCCTTTGCTTGCTTGATTAGTATTTTGACTTTCTATTAAATCAAAATACTTGCTATAATATAATTGCAACAAGTCTCCTTCTGGGAGCTTAAAGAACATGTTTGTCATGGAAATTCAGGGCATAATCACAGGGAGTTGGAATCCCATGGTGGCCTTCTGATGTCTTGGGAGAAATAACACAGGGATCTTTGGATATGATGATCAAAATCCAAGACACTAAGATTCAGGTTCTGGCAAAAAGTTTCAAGATATAGACTATTTTGACTTATAAAAAGAAAATGAACAAGAATGAAATAAAGACAAAAAAATAAAGATTTGATGACAAGTATTCCAAAGCAGAGATAATACAACAGAAAAAAAAGAAACAACTGTCATTATTTTAAGTTAAAGTGAAAAGAATAACAGGGCATCCATAAAGCCAAAATTACAATTATAGACTTGTCCTAAAATATTGTAAAAATTGATTTATAAATATTAATACAAATTAAGATTATATGGTATAGGCATAGGGATGGAAAGCATCAGTCAATGCAATAGAATTAGGATCCCAGAAAGGGGTCTAAATCTATTTGTGACCTTGTCACAAGATTGGAGATGTATCCAAAATTAGTTAGGATCAAAATAATGTTGAAACAATTAGAGTTTCATATGGAAAAGAAAACAAAATTATACTTCCACACCAACCAAAGTCAAAAACACTCCAAATGGCTACAAGACCACAATGTGAAAAAGAGTCCTTCCAAAATTGTTAGAATATAATATAGAAAAAAATAATTAAATCTTGAAGCAGGAAAGCATATTTTTGTAAACTATTAAAAAAAATGGAAATCTTTAACATGTAAAATTTCTGTAAAACAGAAGGCACCATAAACAAAATTAAGATACACCACATACTGGGAGAAGAGATTTACAGCAAATATAACAGGCACAATATTAATATCCAAACTATAAAGAAATTCTTAAAAATCAATTTAGAAAAGGCAAATAGAAAAATAAATGAAAATGCAGAAAGACAATTCACAGATGAAACTCATGGTGACAACAAATATGAAAAAATACTCTACCTCAATTTAATCAGGAAAATGCAAATAACAACAAGATGCTCTTTAACCCCATCCACGACCCTGAAGTCAGACAGTGTCAACCTTTGGAAGGGAAGAGATGACAGCAGAGCGCTTGCACACCGCTGGTGAGTAAATAAACTGGCACAACTCTTTTGAAGAGCAATTTGGTAATATCTAGTAAAATTGTATATGTATATGACCTATGACCTGGCAATTCCACTTCTAAAAATATGCCCTAAAGAAATTCTCCCTCATATGCAAATATCTCCCAAGATATTCAAAGAAGCATTGTTGGCTACTGGTAACAAAAACTGCAGGGGAATCAAGTCCATTAGGTGAAGGAAGGATAAATAAAGCTCTCTGTGACATATTACCCAGTAACTAACAGAGGTAAAATGGAACCATGTGTAACAATACAGATCTGGCAGTCATAACGCTGACAGAAAAAGCAAGCTGCAGAAGGTCATTTACAATATGATGTAATTTTTGTGAAATAAAATCATGTGATATGATACATTTTTATTGATAAATGCACATATGGTTATGGTTGCAAATATGGATTTAATACCTATGTACTATATTCATGCTACTGTGAACATCTGTAGAGAAGGGGAAGACATTGGGACATGAAGGAAAACAAGGAACTTTTTTTAAAGTTGTTTTTTTTTTAATGTGGACCATTATAAAGTCTTTATTGAATTTGTTATACTATTGTTTCTGTCTTATGTTTTAGTTTTTTGGCTCCGCAGAATGCAGGACCTTAGCCCCCTGACCAGGGATCAAATCTGCACCCCCTGCATTGGAAGGCAAGGTCTCAGCCACTGGGCCCCCAGGGAAGTCCCTGAGGGATCTTCATTAGTAACATATTTAATGAATTTCTCAGTCAAGTGGGGAAAAAATTATTTCCTTTAAGTGGTAAGCACATGATCAGTACAGCATCATCTGCAGTTTTCTGTATTTAAGTTTTAAAAAGAAACAAAGAAAGTGAAGTGGCTCAGTCGTGTCTGACTCTTTGTGACCCCATGGACTCTTGCCTACCAGACTCCTCGGTCCGTGGAATTCTCCAGGCAAGAATTCTGTAGCGGGTACCATTTCCTTCTCCAGGGTATCTTCCCAACCCAGGGATCAAATACTGGGTCTCCCGCATTGCAGGAAGATGTTTTACCATCTGAGCCACCAGGGAAGCAGATTCTTTACCAACTGAGCTACTAGGGAAGCACTAAGCTTTAAAAACAATAACTTAAAAAGCTAGTGAGGGAAGAAAAACTAAAATTACCTCCAAAGAGAATTGTAGAAAAAAAGAGGAAAGAAAAAGAAATGGACTAAGGTTTAGCATCTAAATGCCAAAAGTAGATGAGTGTTCAAGGTCAAAAGTCACTGAAGTCTTGCTCCAGCTCTTGGTTATTTTCAAGTGTAGTTGGTCACCAGTAGGCGCATCTTGACTTCTGCTTCCTAAGGGCACAGTGTGTCCCGACATACCCATCACCCCTGGTACCCAGCACAATGCCTGACCGGAAAAAGTGACCCGAAAAGCACATGGACTGAATCAAATCAATGACCTTCCCATCAGATTTCACAAAGAAGGAAAAGAAACAATAATTTTCTCAGTCACTCAGAGGGTTGGTTGCCCTTTTTCCAAAGGAGAAAGATGAACTAGGAGAGTGACCCAGAATCATGGGTATTTGCCCAGAAGGCTTTGAGGAGTGCCCACCTGCACACAGGACATCTGGCCACACAATGGATCTCACAGACAAATAAAGAAAATTAGCGCACGGTTAATGGGGCAAATCCACTCCAATGAAAGGAGGCAACAAAGATATCCTCATCTGACTCGTCCTGGTGTACACCAGTAACAGAATCTTATCTTTGAATCATGCAAGGCTGGGTAGGGAATGCCAATCAACATCCATTTGGTACTATGAATGTCCTGGCAGGAGGGACAGGAGGCTATCCTGCTAAATCACATTTAAATTGGCCAAGGTGGGCAGCTGCCTCACAGACAGTGCTGGTGGAAGACAATGCAAGACAGATGATTTACCGATTAATGAAGCAGGCTTCCCAAACACTGAAGGCCGAGGACTGGGGCGCCATGTGTCTCTGCCAGACGCAGATCTGTTTCCATAACCAAATTAGGCTTCAAGTTTAGAGCTCATATGTCTAACCCTCCCTCCTTGGTCTCCCGCCCTCTTACACACATACAAAGAGGGCTGCATGTTAATGAACAAAGCTCAGACTTTCTCCATTTCTCCACTTGTCAAAATCTCTTTCACTTTCACAACCAACAGTAAATCACGGGTTCTGCTTGAACAGACACTCGGACAAACCCCCCAGCAAATGGCTATCTTAGGAAAGAGGCCTTTGTCAGGGCACAGGCATTGTGCTTCAAAGGGGAACCATGGCCCAAGTGGAAATACGAAAGCTTGCTCAGGCCATTCTTTTATAATGCAACGTCTGGTGCAAACTGGAATTCAGAAATGGATTCAAGCACCAATTTCCAAGGGACTACCAAGCCAATGAGAAGACCAGAGGGTTGGGTTATAAGAATAATGGCCATCATTTGAGTAGGCCTATTTGCAGTGTGCTTTTAGCTACTGCTTGTGGAGTCTTCAGAAAAATTTTTAGTACTTTTATTATAAACTTCCTCTTATAGATGGAGAATCAGACAAGGTAGGATTATTTCTAAAGTCTTACAATCTGAGTCATAGGATTAAAAAGATTTGTTGCTCTCTCTTTTATAACATACATCTCTAAAATGCCTTCTAATTGAGAATATCTGTGAGTACAGATCTAAAAAAGCAGGAAGCCATGACAAAGCAATTTGACACCATTCAGGGTTGTATTACAAGAAAGAAGGGGAGAGAGAGGAAGAAAACAAAAAGAAAAAAAGAGTATAAACAATGTATAGAAGAATTATGAGAAAAGACATTTTTTTTACCCTGGCTTTTGCTCAAAAACTTAGCCATGTTCCAAGTTATCTTTTTTTCTGTAGAGAGGTAAAGGCACACAATGAAATTGTAATGAATGTTCTGGATATTGCAGATAAGATGAAGGCCTCAGACTAGCAAATGTTTTGAAAGATGAATAGCAGATGTGAAAGTGTAAGCCAATGTAGATTTTATTATTTTTTAAAATTTCATAGCTGTTTTTACTGAAGTATTGTTGATGTACAATATTTTATGTTATAGGTGTACAGTGCAGTGATTCACGAATTTTAAATATTTACTCTATTTATAGTTATTATAAAATATTGGCTCTATTCCCTATGTTGTACAATATATTCTTGTAACTTATTTTATATAATAGCTTGTACCTCTTATTCCAACCTTTATATTGCCGTTCTCCCCTTCCCTCTTCCCAGTGGTGACCACTAGTTTGCTCTCTACATCTGTGATTCTGTTTCATTTATGTTATATTCAGTAGTTTGCTATATATTTTAGGTTCCACATATAAGCGATATCATATAGTATTTATCTTTCTCTGTCTTATTTCACTTAGCATAATGCCTTCCAAGTCTATCCATGTTGTTGCCAATGGCAAAATTTCGTTCTTTTTAAAGGCTGAATAGTGTTCTATAGTGTGTATCTGTGTATGTGTGTGCATATCACATCTTCTTTCATCCATCCATCTGCTGATGGACACTTAAGTTGCTTCCGTATCTTAACAATAGTAAATAAAGCTATAGTGGACACTGGGGTGCATGTATCTTTTCCAATTAGCATTTTTGTTTTCTTGTATATATATATGCAGGAGTGGAAAAAGCTCATAAAAACTCAGCATCCAAAAAAAAAAATAACCAGATTAAAAAATTCAGCAGAAGATCTGAATAGACGTTCTTCCAAAGGAGGCATGCAGATGGCCAAAAGGCATATGAAAAGATGCTCAGCATCACTAATCATTAAGGAAATACAAATCAAAACCACAATGAATATCACCCCACACTTGTCAGAATGGTTATCATCAAAAAGAACACAAATAACAAATGTCAGCCAGGATGTGGATGAAAGAGAACCCTTCAAGAGTGTCAGTAGGAGGCTAAATTGATGCAGCCACTGTGGAAAACAGTATGGACATTTCTCAAAGAAGCAGAGACAGAACTACAATTGACTCTGCAATTTCACTCTTGGGTATGTATCTGAAAGAAGCAAAAACACTAACTAAAAAGTTTTAGAATCCTTTAAAAATTATTTTAAAAAAAGCCTTTGAAGCAGTTGATTGCAAACACCTGACTTTACAAATCAACAATTGGAGAAGGAAGAAGAAATGACCTTTTAGTACAAGTGGAGAACCAGAACTAGGCCCCGAGTCCTTGGCTTTCCTGTCCATCATGGCATCAGAGTCACTCACCCATAGCTCGAGTTAAAGGAAAAGACACCCAATCTCTCTTGGCACCAACGTGTGCCAGGCACTGTGCCAAACAGCTTATAGGGCACTCCAGAGCAGCCTGTGTAATGCTCACCTTAGTCTCTTGGAATCAAAAAGCAAACACTACCTATTATAGTTCTGAAAAAGGAAATCCTGTCTCACATATCTACTGGAGCTGCTTGATGAGCTTGGTAAACATTGTGAATATGGAAAGCCAAGGGATATATACTTTATAACAACTCCTGATGTCTTTTGTCAATATTCTAAAGGAAAGTTCCATAAGCATGGAAAGAACACAGGAAAAATCTTCATGAATCTTTTTTTAAAGTATTGGTAAAACAAAAGAAACAAATCTTATGTAAAAGAGATGTTTTTCATATATGTTATGGCAACAGCAACAACAAAAAAATCTCTAGGATATTGATACTGAAATGTATCTTACATTCTTTTCAGAAGAATTATTTTGAAAATGGTGCAAAGTTTGCAGGTGGAGCTAAACCTTTCCATGTAGTAATACGCCAAGCCAAGGTGAGTAAATTACAGGCTGTGAGACCAAGCAGATATCTAGCTTGTAAGTTTCAGTGTGACCTCGTGTGAGAAATGCATTTAGAGAAAAAAATAAAACCAGATGATGTTTGTATGATTATGGGTTCACTACCTGTTACAATCCAGAATAGGAACGTTGGAACCCTTGCATCCACTGCCTTAAATATCTATTTCATGTGCTGCTGTTGCTGCCAAAAGACCAGCAATTTTCTGGGCATGATCTGAAAAGACACTGAGAATGCACAGACAATATTATTATTTTGTGTACAAAATCATGATTTGGCCGCAGCTGGAATACTGTTCATAACCTTGGTGCACTCAGCAAGAGATATATGTATGACAGAGCTGAAGGAAGTCCAGAGGAAAACCTGAAAACAATCATGGGAAAGAAAAGGAATTAGCATGAGGATAAACTAAAATAACAGTTTGTCTATAAGTATGAAGGTGATGATAGTGTAACATATGCAATGAGATAAAGACAAACACTGAAATTCAAAGGTAGGTCTTCTCTCTCATACTAAGCTGGGAACTTGAACGAGACCATGTCAAGGGAAAAAAAGGTATTGAAGAAAACCGTAATTCAAAAAGATCCATGCCTTCTTTGGAGAAACGTCTGTTAAGTTCTTTGGCCCACTTTTTGATTGGCTCTTTTATTTTTCTAGAATGGAGCTGCAGGAGTTGCTTGTATATTTTTGAGATTAATTGTTTGTCCGTTGCTTCATTGGCTATTATTTTCTCCCATTCTAAAGGCTGTCTTTTCACTAACAAACACATGAAAAGATGCTCAACATCACTCATTATCAGAGAAATGCAAATCACAACCACAATGAGGTACCACTTTACACCAGTCAGAATGGCTGCCATCCAAAAGTCTACAAGCAATAAATGCTGGAGAGGATGTGGAGAAAAGGGAACCCTCTTACACTGTTGGTGGGAATGCAAACTAGTACAGCCACTATGGAAAACAGTGTGGAGGTTCCTTAAAAAGCTGCAAATAGACCTGCCATATGACCCAGCAATCCCACTGCTGGGCATACACACTGAGGAAACCAGAATTGAAAGAGCCACGTGTACCCCAATGTTCATCGCTGCATTGTTTACAATAGCCAAGACATGGAAGCAACCTAGATGCCCATCAACTGATGAATGGATAAGAAAGCAGTGGTACATATACACAATGGAATATTACTCAGCATTAAAAAAAAATTCATTTGAAGCAGTTCTACTCAGGTGGATGGAACTGGAGCCTATTATCCAGAGTGAAGTAAGCCAGAAGGAAAAACAACAATACAGTATTCTAACGCATATATATGGAATTTAGAAATATGGTAACGAGAACCCTGCATGCGAGACAGCAAAAGGAACGCAGATGTATAGAACAGACATGTGGACTCTGTGGAAGAGGGCAAGGGTGGGATGATATGGAAGAATGACATTGAAACATGTTAATTACCATATGTCTAATCAATCGCCAGCCCAGGGTTGATGCTCGGGGCTGGTGCACCGGGATGACCCAGGGGGAGGGAGTCGGGAGGGGGGAGGGAGGGGGGTTCTGGAGGGGGAGCGTGTGTAGATCCATGGCGGTTTCATGTCATTGTATGGCAAAACCAACACAATAATTAAAGAAAATTAAAAATAAAATAAAATGGGTCAAAAAAAAAAAAGATCCATGCACTCCAAAGTTCATAACGGCACTACTTATAATAGTCAAGATAGGGAAGAAACAGTGTCCATTGATAGATGAATGAGTGAAAATGATGTGGTACATAAACACAATGGAATAGTATGTGGTCATGAAAAACAGTGAAATAATGCCATTTGTATCAGCATGGATGGACCTAGAAATGATCATACTAAGTGAGGTAAGTTATAGAAAGGCAAATATGTGTGGAATCAAATTTAAAAAGATGAAACAAATGAACTTATTTATGAAACAAAGATAGACTCAAGGACATAGAAAGCAAACATAAACAAGTTTACCAAAGGAGAAGGGGAGGAGAGATAATATAGGAACTTGAGATTAAAATACACACAGTTATATTTAAAACAGGTAACCAACAAAGACCTACTATACAGCACAGGAGCTATACTCAAAATCTTGTAACAACCTTTAATGGAAGACAATATTTAAAAAAATATAGATTTTTATATATGTATAACAGACTCACTTTGCTATACATCTGAATCTAACACAGTATTTTAAATCAATTATGGCAAAACCAACACAATAAAGTAAAGAAAATTTTAAAAAAATCTAAAAAAATAAATAAATCAATAAATCAATAAATTATATTTCAGCAGAAATTTTTTTAATATTTTTTAAAAGGAAATACAAGTATTAGTTTTGGCTCTGCTAATAACTAGCTATTTGTCCTTGAGTAGTTTCTTTACTCTTTCTGGACTTCACTCTATTCATCTCTAATCTTCATAAAGGGATTAAGAAAAATTAAATCCAATCTCATGAAACAATTATTTATTGAGAAACTACTATGAACAGTCTGAGAGCCTGAAAGCTATAGGGCCCTAGATCTGCCCCATTAAAAAACTTACAGTCTAGTCATAGGAATAAAATCTGTTGTAATTGTTCTTTGCTTTTGTTTAAATACAGAATGTGGTCCGTATTTATCACAGAGGAGTAACATGCTGAGATGAAAGCCTTAAATAAAAAGTATTATATGCTCAGTCATATCCGTCTCTTTGCAACTCCATGGAATGCAGTCTGCCAGGCTCCTCTGTCATGGGATTCTCCAGGCAAGAATGGAGTGGGTTGCCATTTCCTCTTCCAGGGGATCTTTCTGATCCAGAGACTGAACCCAGGTCTCCTCCATTGCAAGCAGATTCTTTAGCATCTGAGCCACCAGGGAAGCCCATTCTACTTAAGAAAGCAATCCCTAATCTAAACTCAGGGGCCATGAAGAGCAAATAAGTCTTTGTTTCTGCTTGCAATATCAAATTCAGTGACTTCCACTTAGAAGGAACCTACTAAATAACTGAAATATAATTTGAAAGATGAGTAGAACTGTTTTCCTGTCAAAAATGGACTTGGAGAAATCATTTATGCTTGAGGGATCTGCATAAGTCCATGTGTAGAAGCAAGAAAGCGTAAACTTCATAGAAGGAAGAATGGCATGGTTTGGCTCTTGTACAAGACTTTGTGTGAGAGACTGGGAACAGAGTAGGAGGTGCTTGAAGGCCCATTGCGTGAATAGATATAGGGAGCCATTTAATGTTTACAATCATAAGGTTAAAGTTGATTGCATGATCACTTCATGGCAAACAATGGGGGGAAAATGGAAACAGTGACAGACTTTATTTCCTTGGGCTCCAAAATGACAGTGGACAGTGATTGCAGCCATGAAACTAAAAGACGCTTGGTGCTTGGAAGAAAAGTTATGACCAACCTGGAGAGCAGATTAAGAGAGCAGAGACATCACTTTGCCACCACAAGTCCGTATAGTCAAAGTTATGGTTTTCGCAGTAGTCATGTATGGATGTGAGAGTTGGATCATAAAGAAGGCTGAGCACCGAAGAATTAATATTTTCAAACTGTGGTGCTGGAGTTTATTTCAATAGCAAAGTTAATACTTATGAACCCCCCACATTAGAATTTTGACATTTATCTATTCAATTTATTCACTCATTAATTCACCTGGGGAACATGTTAATACCAGGGAGGTTCTTGAACACCTTCCTCCCAACCTCAGGGATTCTGATTTAGAAGAACTGGGGTGGGGGGATCTTAGGAGCTTAAGATTATAAAAATAAGCACCAGTGATGATTTTCATGTAGAAAAAATATAGCCTACAGTTTTGGAAGCACTAGGTGAGTATGATTTTCATTTATAAGATGAAAAAAAATGAAATTACCTAATTCAGGGACCATTTCAATGACCAAATCAAATCTATAGCCTGGTTGATCTGATCAACTGTGCAGAAACTGGCCATTACCATGGCAAAGGGGAGGGGAACATTCAATAAAAAATGATTGATTCATTGTTCATATAGAAGATGAATGCAGACATGGGTTTTGTTTCAAGTGATTTGGATGGAAACTAAAAGCTCTCTAAGCTCCAAGGAAATGTATGTTTTTATTTCTTTGGATAATTCAATTTCCATTACTGTTTTAATAAAATGGATATAAAACATAGAACTGATATTCTATCTCTGTTTCTCAATGTAATCTTGCCTTAGCTTTGATCTCATTGTCCCCCACCCCATTCAGTAAAGTTGGAGAGAGATTGATTAATTCCTTGTTTTCTTTGTTGCCACACTCCCCTGCACTTCTTGATTGCTGCTGGGACTGGAACTAAGAAAATGACACCAGGACGAATGTTGCTGTGGCATTTCCAATCCATCCGAAATAGGAAGTATTTGATATCTTGCCAGACAGCTAGTCCTCAGGAGACAGTAACTCCCTTTCTCATTTAATAAAAATGACTTTTTTTTTAAAGTTTATACAGAGACATCATGTTTTCAGTATTTGGTATTTAAAAATGAATCATTGAGATGAAGTTATTCAGGTATTCAGATTATTTTGGAGTACCTCATTAAACAGAATAATCCTTCTACATATGCAGAAACTAGAAAGTTCTAGGTTCTAGACCTAGCTCTGCCCTAAATATAAGCAATACAGAACAGTTTTAACCCTTGAGGGATCACAGGAGATTCAACATAAAGAATATCACTACTGGATAGAAACTGAGAGATTATTTGGCCCAACATCTGAAGAATTTCAATCACAGAGGAGCCTAGTGGGTTACAGTCCATGGGGTCGCAAAGAGCTGAACGTGACTGAGCGACTAACATACACACATATACTTTGGCATACAGATGAGGCAACTTACTTCCCCAAGGTTGCTTGGTTACTCAAGACTTTTGCTGGGACAAAGACTCAGGCATCCTGACTCTTCAATCTTGTTCTGTTTTCATTGCACCTCACAACTTTAGGGGATCAATTAGGAAGCACAGAATTTCCCATTTTAAAAATGAAGAAGCAAAACCTCAAAGAAATGAACAATTTTCCTAGTAACACATATCTCATGCTAATATTAAGGCAAAAGTAAACACTAATACCCTGCCAATGGAACAGTTCCATGTGTCAGGAACACTGCCAAACGCTTGATGTGCATTCCCTAATATTCCTAGGCTGGTGGTCTTTATATTCACCTCTCAGTGTATACAAAATAAATCTACCATCTTCTGTGAATGACATATTTAATAGTCTCAAGTTGTTTGGTTCTTGATAAAACAAGGACTCAAACTAACACCTTTTAATATCCAGACTTGTGCTTAATTCACAATAACACAATATATACTTTCTGAAATGATTTAACCAAGAAGAAGCTTTGATTTGCAGTGGAGGTTTCACCTCATGGAGTGTGCCCCTTGTCTCCACCCTCTCTTACCATTCCCTTTAGGAATGATCAATAAAGAACCTTTTTTTAGTCTGTTTGTTTGGTCATTCTGCATGTGGGATCTTAGCTTTCCCTGCAGGGATCAAACCCGTGGCCCCTGCAATGGAAGCCCAGAGTCTTAACCGCTGGACCACAAGGGAAGTTCCCCCCACCCCTTTTTGTAATCCAAAGCATTTTCTTTCTATGCTGAGTCCTTTGGGTTGTGTGTTATTTCTTCTAGAAACAAAGTTTCCAAGAAAGACTGTCCCTCCACATTCTTTAAAAATGTCCACTCAGGGCTGCATCTATGTGGACACATTAGTACTAAGAACAGCTAGTGGGCCTGTAGAGGATTTGCAGATGCATCCAGAACACCTAGAAACTTTATTAGGATAACAAATAGCGCCTAGTGACCAAAGCAGGAAAAGAAGGGGTGCATGTGCCCTGGGATTCAGAAACCACTAGAGTTAAGAAGCCTCTACCTATTAATTTTCCCCCTTGGCTCAGCTTCAGTGTGCGAAGGGACTTAAATGAAGGACTAAATAACAGGACACTTAGAGTAGTCCTCAGGAAAATTATTGGGAAATGAGGGATATTTTGTTGCCATTGTCAGTGAAGCTTGGGAGGCATTTTTGAAAGTCTCCTGAATCACCTACAGAGGTGATTGTCAAACCTTTTGCCCCCAGGACCTCTTTGTTAATCCCAAACAACAAAAACAAAAAAACGAGTTAAAAATAGTCACACTAGTTTACATCTTTGAAATATCTTTAATCTCTGACAGCTGTAGCTTCAAATACACTTCTGCAATCAGTCTTATTTGTAATACGTTATTCTGGTTGAAGAATATGAGAAAAAAGCTGGACTAATTCAGATATGTAGTTATAAAAGAGAAGAGTGTTTTAAAAACCTTTTCAATACAACTGAGGATATTTGTCTTTGATATTACTTTATTTGTTGCAGTGTGGAATCTGAAACCGTACCAGTAAAGTTTTCATATTCTGCTACATGAAAATACATTGGTCTCTTTTGCACTTCGAGTGGATTTTTCACCCCCACAGGATTTTGAACCAACATGCATTAGTCATTTAAGAAAATATTGGTTCCTTGAATAATGCAGATCTTCCAAATGTTGACATATTTCATTATCCAATATTAAAAATAACTCATTTATTAATATCACTACCAATTTCATCAAGATGGTCTTAAATATTGGAAAGCTGTCAAGAATACTGTAGCAGATACAAGTTTTCCAGAATTCTATTATTTTTAATAATAATATTATTTGAAAGCACAAATATTATTGGCAAAAAATACTGTCAGCTGTTTTCTCAGAAATGATAGGCTTACTTCTTTCATTTTCAAAGAAACATCTGCTAGATATCCAAGTTTCAATGACTGCTATTTGTTGGTCAGTAGTTCCTCCTAGTATAAATGATGTTTCATGAAAGGAGGGATGAATTCAGTTTACAACTCAAATCTCTTTGCCTTGAGACAACTGTCATATTTTGGTATGCATTTACATGCTTTTCGTGAACTTTTCATTTGTCACACTTACTATTTAAAAACATAGACTCCAGGGTTGAGGTTTAATAATTTTAGTAATTTATGTAAGTAGAATTTTTACTACTTCATCAAGAATATTCTTAAACTGGTTTCCCCCCTTTCCCCCTCCTCCTTCTTCCTCTTGTTTTTTCCTTCCTTTGTTATTTCCCTCCTTTCTCCTTCTTCCCTACCATCCTTCCATTCCTTTCTCTCTTTCTTTTATAAGTATGAGGTAGGGAAGAATAATGACTACTAGCCCAGTTTGGTGGCATTGCCTTGCTTTATACTAAAGCACCAATAGTTGGCCCAGCATTTCTTGTGTACCACCACTGGAAATGTAAAGACAGTAAAAAACAATACTGTTATTATGAAAATAGTTTGAACCTTACAGACTCTCTAAAAGTGCCCAGAGACTAGAGATTTCCTTAGACCACAATCTCTTTTCATTATGTAAAAAAGAAAATCATGGGCAAATACAATAGGATTTATCCATGTTGCAGCATGTATTAGAAGTTTCTTCCTTTTTAAGGCACAATAAAATTCCACTATATGTATATACCATATTTTACTTATTCAATCTGAAGTCTGATTCAGCCTCTGTACCTTGACAGTGAATTAAATCTGAGACAGTTTTAGGTGCTGTAACGAAGAATCCAGACAAATGTCCTTACAGTCAAAGCTGTGGTTTTTCTAGTAGTCATGTACGGATGTGAGAGTTGGACTATAAAGAAGGCTGAGCACTGAAAAACTGATGCTTTCAAACTGTGGTGCTAGAGAATACTCTTAAGAATCCCTTAGACTGCCAAGAGGTCAAACTGCTCAATCCTAAAGGGAATCAGTCTTGAATATTCATTGGAAGGACTGATGCTGAAGCTGAAGCTCCAATACTTTGGGCACCTGATGCAAAGAATTGACTCATTGGAGAAGACCCTGATGCGGGAAAGATTTGGGGAAGAGAAGAAGCAGGATGACAGAGAGTGAGATGGCTGGATGGTATCACTGACTCAATGGACATGAATTTGAGCAAGCTCCAGGAGACTGTGGAGGCCAGAGGTGCCCAGTTAACTGGAGTGCATGGGGTTGCAGAAAGTCAGACATGACTTACGAACTGAAAGATGACAACCACAAAGAATAGCTTTATTGCTTTGTCAGGCAAAAGGGGCCACAGTGGACTTGTGACGTCAAAACTGTATGACCCAGCTTGGAGAGGGTAGTGAGAAATTTTATACTAGTGGTTCAAAGAGGGTGAGACCATGTCATGGACATTTTTCTGACTGGTTGGTGGTGAGGTTAAGTGGGAGTCAGCATCATTGACCTTCTGGTTGCAGCCAGTCTGGAGCCTATGCACTTGTAGGCAGCATACATCATTAACTGCTAACTTTCCCCATCTGTGTGTGGGGGTGGGGGAAGTGTTCAGTATCTGCAAAACAACTCAAAGATATTGTTAAGTGTATCCCTGGATGGGGAATTAGGACCTTGCCCCAGAGCTACTCTACTGTTACTCTGTTTCTCCCTTATATCATATTCCCTCCCTTGTCTAATTAACAATTGTTTGAGTTGGACCTTTAATTCAGTTCAGTCACTCAGTCATGTCTGACTCTTTGTGACCCCATGGACTGCAACACACTAGGCTTCCCTGTCCATCACTAACTCCCGGAGTTTACTCAAACTCATGTCCATTGAATTGGTGATGCCATCCAACCATCTCATGCCCTGTCATTCCCTTCTCCTCCCACCTTCAATCTTTCCCAGAATCAGGGTCTTTTCCAAAGAGTCAGTTCTTCACTTCAGGTGACCAAAGGACTGGAATTACAGCTTTAGCATCAGTACTTCCAGTGAATATTCAGGACTGATTTTCTTTAAGATGAACTGGTTGGACCTCCTTGCAGTCCAAGGGACTCTCAATAGTCTTCTCCAACACCACAGTTCAAAAGCATCAGTTCTTCAGTGCTTAGCTTTCTTTATAGTCTAACTCTCACATCCATACATGACTACTGGAAACACTGTAGCTTTGACTTGATGGACCTTTGTTAGTAATGTCTCTGCTTTGTAATATGCTGTCTAAGTTGGTCATAGCTTTTCTTTCAAGGAGCAAGTGTCTTTTAATTTCATGGCAGCAGTCACCATCTGCAGTGATTTTGAAGTCCCCCAAAATAGAGTCTGTCACTCTTTCTATTGTTTCCCCATCTATTTTCCATGAAGTGGTAGGACTGGATGCCATGATCTTAGTTTCCTGAATGCTGAATTTTAAGTCAACTTTTCTCTCTCGTCTTTCCCTTTCATCAAGAGGCTCTTCAGTTCTTCCTCGCTTTCTGCCACAAGGGTGGTACTATCTATGTATCTGAGGTTATTGATATTGCTCCCGGCAGTCTTGATTCCAGCTTGTGTTTCATCCAGCCTGGCATGTCACGTGATGTGCTCTGCATAGAAGTTAATAAGCAGTTGGACCTTAGGGAAGGTCACAGAGACTGCATGAAGCCTACATCCTGTAATCAAAGACATGGGGGACACAGAAAGTCTTTCCCGCCCAGGAACCCCATAGGGCCCTGCTTCGCATCAAATCCACTCATCCACTGAGTGACACTCGGGTTGCTCCCACATTAGAGCTATTGTGAATGCTGCTGCAGGGTCGCTCCAGGCACGTCTGACTCTTTGTCACCCTATGGACTGTAGCTCCCCAGGCCCCTCTGTCCGTGGGGTTCTTCAGATAAGGGTATCGGAGTGCTGCCATGCCCTCCTCCAGGTGATCTTCCCAACCCAGGGACTGAATCCTTGTCTCTTATGTCTCCTGCATTGGCAGGCAGGTTCTTTAAGCCACTAGTGCCACCTGGGAAGCCCCAGCTGTTATGAATGATGCTACTATAAACATACATGCAAATTCTTTTTAAGATCTTGCTTTTAATTCTTTTGAGTGTATACCCAGAAGTGAAATTTCTGGGTCATATGGTAATTCTATTTTCAATTTTTGGAGGAACGTTCATACAACAGCAGACTCACCATTTTTTCATTCCTACCAATAGTGCCAAAGCATCCTGATTTATCCACATCCGTGTCAACGCTCGCTGTTTTCTCATTTGTTGGTGGTAGCCATCCGAATGGGTGTGAAGTATTATCTATTGTAGTTTTGATTTTCACTTCCTTAGTGATTAGTCATGTAGAGCATCTTTTTATGTGCTTGGTAACTATTTGTGTTTCTTCTGAAAAAAGTCGATTCAAGTCTTTTGTTCATTTTTAGATCAGGTTGTTTTCTTTTATTGAGTTTTAGGATGTCTCCAAATATTCTAAATATTAGCCCTCTATCATATATGAGATTTGCAAATATCCCCTCCCATTTTGTGGTTTGCTTATATATGGTTTTTGATGCATGATTTTTAAGTTTTTTTTAAAGTCCAAATTGCCTATTTTTGTGTCATACGTCATTGCCAGGTGTCATGAAGCTTTTGTCCTATGCTTTCTTTTAGGATATTTACAGTTTAAACATTCAGGTCTTTCATTTATTTTGTATTATTTTTTATATAAGATATACAGATTTTATTTTATTTTTTATGTGTGGATATCCAGTATCCCCAGTACCATTTGTTGAAAAGACTGTCCTTTCTCCAGTGACTCCTCAGACCATACTTTAAGTACTTTAAGTTGCTTAAGTACACTATCTATTCTTAAAATGTCTTCTTGGCAAGTGCATTACAATCACCAATTAATATTCTTCCTTTAATTATAATAACTATCACTAACATGGGTCAATCCTAATAGTGCTTTCATTCTAGCATGAATTACTTCGTAAGAGATCACTACACTACCACTGGTAACAGTAAGTCCCCATGGGTTCTCCTTCCCACCTTGCCATTATTCAGCTATAAGAAAATGACTGGCCATTTTTCCTCCCTTAACCTCAGTTTTCTCTTTTGCAAAATAAAAACTTGAACAAGAACAATAACTTTCAAATGTTTCTCAAATGGCAGAACACCTTTAAAAATGAGTCCTCGTTATACTAAACTGACAAAAGTCCAGATGCTTTGATTGACAAAAGAGTTTAGCAACCAGCCCATCTCTATCACACAGTGGTTGAGAGATGTTTGTGAAATCTGAAGAGTCCTAAGAACACAGTTTAAAAAACCAAAGGAGAGATGCAAGCCTGATTCCCTTCTGGACAAAAGATATCACGGGTGTATGATATCAAGTACACTCCACAAAAGCACTGAGAGTTTTAGAATAAGTGTAGAGATTTTGGTATATCAGGATATTGGGAGGTAGAATCTGTTTGGATGGGAGGAAAATCTGAGAAGCCAAAAGAGAAGATGTAATGCAGCTAATTGTAAGCATAAGGGAGCAAAAATAAGCAACTGTGGGGGGAAAGACTGAAACAGGAAGGAAGCGGGTAGGGCACAGCCCCTAAGGGATAGCCTAGTTGTCTGGGTAGACATAAACTGGTTAGGACCAACCAGGTCTAACATGGTGGAAGATTTGACTTCAGCAGACCTTGAACCTTATTATATGCTTATTGTAACATTTTATCATCTAAGTGACAGGTGTCATGGAAATGCCAAGGCTAACCACAAATAACCAAAAAGTGGACAGTGGTCTAACCCCTGGAAATCTCTGCCTCCTCTCCAAAATAGTTCAAATATAATCCTCTTACTCATTAGCCTATGGAATTACTCAGCCCATGAAAACCAACCACATCATGTTTCAGGGCCCCTCACCTTCTGAGATGGCCCACACTCTGTCTGTGGAGTGTTTCCCCCTTGACCACTCTCACTTTCCAGATGACCCCATAGCCTGAGGCTGCTCTCACCTTCTGAGACTGACTGCACCTTGTCTGTGCAATGTATGTCTCTCAAAATTGATCCATTGCTTACTTATGCCTTTGTCTCTCACTGAATTCTTTCTGTGACAAGACATAAAGAACCTGAACTTCAGCAGGTCCTGAGGACAGGTGAGCGACCTCAGTTAGGACAGTGGGCTCCAGTCCCAATCTGAGTTGTAAGTATCAAGATGCCTGAAGCAGGAAGGGAGGCAGATTGTGGATGAGAGCATCTGCTTCATGGATTTGCCTGGGCCACATGATCCGGAAAGATACCCTCGATAAGTCAAGTAGAGAATGTCATGGGGTTATGGAGCTTTTCACATAGCGGGAATTTCAAACCTAACTGAGGCTAATTTGAACTTTAACCCTTAGCCAAAAAGTCTGAGGTTGGATTCATCACGCTTCTACTCAGCATCTGATCAAAGCCCGCCTCCTTTCAGTCATTTAATTCTTGTGAGCACACAGCCTGGCTCTATCCTTAGCTTCTGTTCTCAACCCCACTTTCCTATGCCCTCAGCACAACAGTCCATGTGCAAACACAAATTTCTGTCTTTTTCTTTTCTTCCTTTCCACATCATGTAATCTACAAAGGAGATGGGTATATACGGATTTAAAAAGATTTGTTCAACTTTGAAGGCGCTAACGAGAACCAGGGTAACATGTATGGAATAATTAAAGCTGCTATGATCTTTCGCGTTTCAAAAGCCTTTTAAATTCGTGTCATCTTTGGTCAACAGCTTTACAGTTCTAACAAGCAATTTTCACAAAGTGCTATTAAGGGCTGTAAACTTTATTTTCTTCTCTCTATTTCTCCTTAAAACACTGTTTTGGGTTGCACTGTGGTAAGGAAGTATGAAGACAGTGTATCTTTAAATAATAAAGAAACCATTTTAATATTCTCATAAAATCATCCCCTCTGCTCAACGCTACAAACTTTAACAGCCCAGCAGCCAGAGAAGCAAGCAGGGCAAACAATACAAGAGTCATTATTGTAACTAAATTAGACCGTTTGTTTTCTTTCCCTCAAATCAAATTGTGTAGGAGCTGCTTTATTGCAAAACAGACATTAAAATTCCAGCAAGACCTCAGAGAGAAAGTAATTTCTATTTTATCAGTGCTGTAAAGCTGTCTTTATGTTCTGAAGCAGGAAATATTGCAAGGGTATTTATAGCTTCGGCTCCAAAGCCAGTTTGAATAGAAATGTTACCGCGGTCCCTGGAGCTGTCATACTGCCCGCTGGAGCAGGGAATTTTAGTGAATTTGTGAATTACTGCTTCAGTCTTGACAAGTCTCTCAGTGAGGCTGGTGTGTGTCTGGCGCTGTTTGGTGGTTTGGGAGATAATGATTAAAGACTTGGATTTGCTTTAAGAGAAGATTTAAATGATATTCTACAGCTAATCAGTTTTGCTCCTCAGGTCCTTCCAGCGTAAAGACAAGGCTTTCAGACTTTGCCATCCTCAGCCTTGGGTGGCCCAGCAGTGAACTTTCCCCAGGACCCTCTACCTCCTTCCCCCCCACTCTCCCTTCCCCCAATTTGTCCTTGACTGCCCATAAGGTGTCCCTGCTCCCCTGTCTGTCTGAACAGTTAACCAAGATTTGACAGATATTTACCATCCTGCTTCTCCCCTAGGGTCTGCTGAAATGATTCATTGTGGTATCTTGCATTTATCTTAAATCTTCCTGTGAAATGTGCCAGGATTCCATGAACATGATGCTCTCCATCAAAGTGGAAGGGGCTTTAGCTGTTTTTAGAGGACTCACTAAAGTCTAGACACAGGGAGTCACCTGACTCAGGTCACACGGTGCTCCGCAGAACAGATGGGCTGAGTGCTCAGTTCTCTCATTGTAGCTCATGTATTTCGCCACTGCCACTTCCATCTCACCAGTAAAAAGCAGTTTCGTGACTGAGGTCTAAATAGACCACCGTTTGAACAATTTCATCTGAAAGTGGGGCAATGAATAGAGACTTTCAATAGCTCTGGAGCCACCCTAGGCTAGGATGAAGACAAAGCTCTGCTGTGCTGGGTACACTGCTGCTCTACAAGCCAGTGGCAAGGGGGCGGGGAGCTCATAACTTAGCCAGGTCTCGGCAATGAAATATACCGTGGAAGTGGGCAGTGTTCTTCTAATGAAGCTGTTCAAAAAGTAATCATAAGGGCTTATGCTTTTGGTTTGTGGGTCAAAGATTTGATTTACACCACATCTTTCATCACCTGACCACTGGGATCAATAGCAAAGTTAATTCCAAGTTAAGCCATCCCTCAGGGAGTTTTTCTTTTCCCTAGAACTATATCCTCGAGAATCCCTTTGCTCTGTGTGGCAAAAACTATACTCTCTGCTCAGAACCTGCCATTTTGGTGAGAGCTGAAGATGCTTTTTTAGTCTCCCTAGAGGAGTATGTCAAGGCTGTATATTGTCACCCTGCTTATTTAACTTATATGCAGAGTACATCGTGAGAAACACTGGGCTAGAAAAGCACAAGCTGGAATCAAGATTGCTGGGAGAAATATCAATAACCTCAGATATGCAGAAGACACCACCCTTATGGCAGAAAGTGAAGAGGAGCTAATTAGCCTCTTGATGAAAGTGAAAGAGATGAAAAAGTTGGCTTAAAGCTCAACATTCAGAGAACTAAGATCATGGCATCCAGTCCCATCACTTAATGGGAAATGGATGGGGAAACAGTGTCAGACTTTATTTTTCTGGGCTCCAGAATCACTGTGGATGGTGATAGCAGCCATGAAATTAGAAGATGCTTACTCCTTGGAAGGAAAGTTATGACCAACCTAGACAGCATATTAAAAAGCAGAGACATTACTTTGTCAACAAAAGTCCATCTAGTCAAGGCTATGGTTTTTCCAGTGGTCATGTATGGATGTGAGAGTTGGACTATAAAGAAAGCTGAGTGCTGAAGAATTGATTCTTGGTGGTGTTGAAGAAGACTCTTGAGAGTCCCTTGGACTGCAAGGAGATCCAACCAGTCCATCCTAAAGGAGATCAGTCCTGGTATTCATTGGAAGGACTGATGTTGAAGCTGAAACTCCCAATACTTTGGCCACCTCATGCGAAGAGCTGATTCATTTAAAAAGACCCTGATGCTGGGAAGGACTGGGGACAGGAGGAGAAGGGGATGACAGAGGATGAGATGGCTGCATGGCATCATTGACTCGATGGACATGAGTTTGGATAAACTCTGGGAGTTGGTGATGGACAGGGAGGCCTGGCAGGCTGCGATTCATGGGGTCGCAAAGAGTTGGACACAGCTGAGTGACTGAACTGAACTGAAATTGAGACAGAAATAGCAGGCTTGCCCTGGGGACTGTCCCAACTTCAAAGCATTGGCCATTCTCATCTAGTTTTTCAATGCACCCACATCTTTGACTTGCCATTGACTCAGAGAACATGAGGGCTGCAAAATGACTCTAGAGACCATCTGATACAATCCATCGCTTAAAATCAATTAGAAGATGAGTCTTTTTATTCAGACCTTGTGATCTTCCATCAGTACTTGCAGTGTCCAAAATAGTAGACAATAGCCCACATGTGGCTATTCAGCATTTGAATGAGTCCATTCCAAATTGAGATGTGTTGTAAGCGTGTAGAAAATAAACCAGATTTCAAGACCTGGTAGAGAGAAAAAAAGAATCTAAAATATTTTATTACATTGATTTCAAATTTTTATGCTGATTTCATATTGAAATGATAATATATATTGGCTATGCATATTAACATCTATTTTTCCTATTTCCTTTCTGAATGTGGCTACTAGAAAATTTTAAAGTACATATATGGACCACATTATATTTCTATTGGGTGATGCTGTACATCTTTCCATCTTGAGTATAGGCTCATGATTAAAGCAATGTGAGTGCCCAGACATCCAAAATTTTCCATGAAGATTCAGCTTGATTCTGGTCAGGCTTTCTTCCTATCAGCTGTTTGTTCCCATGTGCTTAAAAGCCCAAAGAATAAAGTCCTGTCCTATAGCCTAGTGCTATGCAGAGTTATTGTCTTCCTGTCAAAATTCAGAGGGTCCCTTTGATCCGTACTTCAAATTCTCAGTGCATGTGTGCTAAATCACTTCGGTTGTGTCTGACTTTGTGACCCGATGGACTGTAGCCCACTAGGCTCCTCTGTCCATGGGATTCTCCAGGCAAGAATGCTGAAGTGGTTTGCCATGCCCTCCTCAAGGAGATCTTCCAGACCCAGGGATAGAACCCATGTCTCTTATGTCTCCTGCACTGGCAGGTGGGTTCTTTACTATTAGCACCGCCTAAGAAGCCCTCAAATTCTCAGTAGGATATCCCAAACTAGAAAGAATTATTACTTTTTTCATATCTAATTCTAGATTTTTCTAATTTTCTACTCCTGATTGATGGGATAAACTTAACAAAAGATGTATTTAAACATAGATTCTTCAATTACTCAGTTTTAAGAGGAGATCTCTACCATCAACCGAAGCCTATTTTCTATTAATATTTCCTTCCATTCCCTTCAGATAGAACTCTTGTAATGGTTAAGTTGGTGCCCACACATAGCCTGCATATAATTCAGATTTCCCTTTTTCCTTTTGAACTAAATTCTTTCTCCTTTTATAATTTAGATACATTTGTTATTGAAGTTCTGCTAGATAGAGATATAATCCTTCCCCTTTCAGAATTGGCTATTTGGCCTTAATGACGCCAGACTTTGTAGATAATTTGGCAAGGACACTGGCTTGAGCAGTATATCTTGCTCTACGAAATTAGAAATACACTTTTATTCAGACAGACTCATATCACGGGCCCATGGAAGTGATTCACAGACTTGTCTGCACTTAGACTCACTTGATGTTTTAAAGAGTCCCAAGTCCGGACCATATCCTGACTAATCACATCAGCCTCTGGTGGACAGAACATAGGCATCAAAAACTCCCCAGGTGATTTCAATGTGCAGACAAGTTTAGAAAGTCCAGGCTCATCAGGCAGCCCAAACACCAAATATCTGTTAGAGTGCACACCCATTCAAATTGGATTAAGGTTTTCTCCCCAGTCACTATGCCTCCTTTCTTAATAAGCCCACATCACTTATTTTTGTTGTTATTATAACATGAACAGAGTCTGAACAGGGAAAAAATAGAGCAGATAATGTATGTGAATTAAGAGCACAACTTTTATCCACTGCTTGCCAAGAGATGTTGTCTTTCATGGTATGGGGAGATAAAAACCGAGAAGAAATTTAAAAAGAAGATGGAATATAGAAAGGTTGTTATTATTTATATGTGTGTGCTAAGTTGCTTCAGTCATGTCCAACTCTTTGAGACCCCATGGACTGTAGCCCACTAGGTTCCTTTGTCCATGGAATTCTCTAGGCAAGAATACTGGAGTGAGTTGCCATTTCCTTCTCCAGGGGATCTTCCCTACCCAGGGATCAAACCAGTATCCCTATGTCTCCTGCATTGCCAGGTGGGTTCTTTACCACTAGGCAACCTGGGAAGCCCTATTTATATATATATAAGTTTCAGATATCATTCCTTTGAGTTGGATAAGTCACACTGCTTACCCAATGGCACCTATGAACATCACAAGCTGAGATAAATTCCTTAAGATTCTGTTGGCCACATTTGTCTTCATTCTTACCGAGGTGTTCTAAGGCGTCAGTTCCAGAGTCAGCCGTAATGCTGGAGTCAGGAGCAGCTAAAGAGAACCACTTTCTGGAGATTTCCACCATAAAGGACCTCTGTGCACAGGGAAGGGTTGATGGGACAACCACCTTGAGAATATCATACCAGCGCATGTACCGGAACCACTTGTCAAGGTCAGTAAGCCTGGTGGGGCTCTTGATTCCCACTGGTTTTAGCTGCCATTGAAATTGCCTGTACAAAGAAAGAGAAACTGGATGACAATTAGAAATTATCTACAATACGTACATTAAATGAATGTGTTAGACCTCCAAACATACTCTAAAATAGTTCCTATTGGTATATCTGTGTTTCCTCAAGACACAGATTGCTGTTAGTTAAATACCTATGGAAAGAGATAAGTCTAATGCTACACTGGGCTATCAGTCTCTGCTTTTCTGTAAATACCTGTTCTTCTTAAACAGGGAGCTTGAATCTTTTAAGGAGAATGCACTAAATGCCAATCAAACATATATGTGTACGTATGTACACAGATGCATTGCACAATATATATATTTGCATTACATGCATTACATGATATACATTACACACAATATAACCATATATACATATATAACTGGCACTAGTGCAGAAACCTACACTCTACTCTCCCTGTATTTTTCCTTTATTCTAACACAGTTACCACGCACACAGCACCTCCGAAACCAGTTGTATGGGTATTTTTCCCCACACCATGCCAATCTCTGCAACACCAGCAAGGTCTACAATTTAATTCAGTTGTGCCTGGAGATAGCCTCAGATTCCACCAGATAAGAGGCTCAGTCCCAAGAAACAGCCTCCTCCCATTTCAGATGCCACACAAATCCAGGTTGTTCTCTGTGCTTCTGACCCTCATGCGTGATTAGTCATTCAGTCATGTCCGACCCTTTGTAACCCCATGGACAGTGGCCTGCCAGGCTCCTCTGTCCATGGGATTATCCCAGCAAAAATACTGGAGTGGGTTGCCCGTTTCCTCCTCCAGGGAATCATTCTGACCCAGAGATCAAACTGTGTCTCCTGTGGCTCTTGCATGCCAGGCAGATTCTTTACCACACAAGGAAAGCCCTATACTTCTTTCTGATCTACCAGCTGTTAATCAGAGGTTCCCATGCCCCTTCCTCTTCAGGTCCAATTAATGTGCTAGAAAAGGTCGCTTAATTTGGGAGAAGAGTTTACTTACATTTACCAGTTTGTTGTAAAAGGATATGATTAAAGATCCAGGTGAACATGCAGATGGAAGAGAGGCATAGGGGAATGTGTGGGGAAAGGGGCTGTTCCTATGCTTTCTTAGGCAGCACCACTAGCCAAGTACCCCCAGGCATTCAGTGACCCAGAAGCTCTTCAATTCTCCTACTTTGGGGATCACACAGAGATCACCATGTCAGCATCATGGATTATTAATGTCTTTCTTTCCCCTCATACTCTCTCTGAAGGATGTGAAGGGATGCTGAAAATTCCAAGTTTCTATTCCTGGCATGTTTTTTCTGGTGACCAGCATCCATGAACTAGCCCACCCTCATTAGAACAAAAGACAGTACTACCACTCAGCGAAGTCCAAGGCAGTTTGAAACTCTCTGCATCAGGACCTGGGGTCAAAGGCCAAATATTAGAACAAAAGATGCTTCTAGTGCTATAAACGATCACTTAGGGAATTATAAAGGTTTTAGAAGTTCTGTGCCAGGAACTAGGGACAGAGATCAATATATATATTTTCCATTATCTCACAGCACTTAATGCCAATCAAATTTTAAGGAGCATGCATTAAGTGCCAATAAAATATACATATTTGATATGATATGTGAAATATATACACTATTAAGTGCCAATCAAATATACTGTATATCTTTATATATTATCTGTAATTTATATATAACTTGCACACTTCCCAAGTGGCTCAGCAGTAAAGAATTCGCCTGCATTGCAGGAGCTGCAGGAGACATGGGTTGGATCCCTGGATCAGGAAGGTCCCCTGGAGGAGGGCATGGGAACCCACTCCAGTATTTTTGCCTGGAGAATTCCATGGACAGAGGAGCCTGGAGGGCTACAGTCCATGGGGTTGAAAAGAGTTGGACACGACTCAAGAGGCTCATATGGAACTTGTATATAGTATTACATATGATGTGGTCTTCATAATTACCCTATAAAGTGCATTTTATCTTGCTTGTTTTACAAATAAGCTTTGAGCCTCAAAAGGATCAAGAAAATTAAGTTTCTGTGATTAGCAAGGCATACAGTCAGAGTATGAAGCCAAGTCTCTTGAACTCCTGTAGGCATGCTCTTTTTACTAGGTTGTGCTATCTCCCAGAAACGAGAACAGCTTAAAGGGGCAGAATTGTGTGGATGGAGGCAAGACACAATAACAGGGTAGTAATGGGGCTTTTCATGAAGAGATACTCAATGTTATTTATTTATTTTATTTTCTATTTTTGGTTTGCAATTGTGCACAATCACAAAAGAAATAGAATCAGGACTTCTGTTAGCTATTTACACAGCTTTTTACAAGTGCTCTCAAGGTTCATGATCTATCAGGCTCTGAAAATTAATGCATTTTCTCCTGAGGCATAGGAGCATCATGTTGGGACAGTGAGAGAAATTTTTTGAAAATTGAAAATGTTAGGTTACACGTTGATGTACACACTGGAACTGTTCAGGCTGTTGCCTATCAGGGGTTGCAGGCCCTTTTCAGATGGCTAAATTTTTATGGCTCCCTCCTGCCCATTCATTCAATCAGTGTGTGTGTGTGTGTGTGTGTGTGTGTGTGTGTGTGTGTATGTGTGTGTGTGTGTGTGTCTAGTCATAAAGTCATGTTGAACTCTTTAGCAACCCCGTGGACTATAGCTTGCCAGGTTCCTCTGTTGATGGGATTTCCCAGGCAAAAATACCGGAGTGAGTTACCATTTCCTTCTCCAGATGTTCTTCTCTACTGAGGAATCAAAATCTGCATTGCAGGCCGAATCTTTACCACTGACTTAGCAAGGAAGCTATATATATATATTTTTTTTAAAATTTGTCCCATATGCCAAGTATTTCTCTTTTGTGCCATCCCCTTCTCTAGGGATGCAATGGTAAACAAAATGGTAAAACTCCTTGATTTTTCCATTTTTGGTCTTAACATTTAATAAGGGGAGAAGAGCCAATTGAAAAGGCATATAAGTGAAATAAAGACTATGCCAGACAGTGACAGATGTTGTGGAGAAAAATAGAGGAGGGGTATAAGGAGCTGCATGTGTGAAGACAGCGTACAATTTAGCTAGCTAAAATGTGAAAGTGAAAGTGTTAGTCACTCTGGTGCTGTTCTTAGTCACTCAGTCGTGTTCGACTCTGCATCTCTATGTACTGTAAACTGCCAGGCTCCTCTGTCCCTGGAATTCTCCAGGCAAGAATACTGGAGTGGATAGCCATTCCCTTCTCCAGGGGATCTTCCCAATCCAGGGATCAAACCCAGATCTCCCATATTTCAGGAGCATTCTTTACCATCTGAACCACCAGGGAAGTCCTTTGCTAGCTAAAGATGACCTAAAAACGATGAAGGAGCAAATGGTCAGATGTTTGGGGAAGTATGTTCCAGGCAAGGTAATAATAAAAGTAAAGTCTTCAAGGTGGAAGATTTAGGTATAATGACGCCAGATCATATAGAATCTTGAATACCATTAGAAGGACGCCACCTTTTATTCTGAGTAAATCAGTTGTGACCAGAAGTGTCTCATGATTTAGTATTTATGAGGTTACTTTGGCTGTTATATGAAGAATAGGCTCAACTCAGTTCAGTTCAGTTCAGTTCAGTCACTCAGTCATGTCTGACTCTTCGCGACCCCATGGACTGCAGGATGCCAGGCCTCCTTGTCCATCAGCAACTTCTGCAGTTTACTCAAACTCATGTCCATTGAGTCAGTGATGCCATCCAACCATCTCATCCTCTGTCGTCCCTTTCTCCTCCCACCTTCAATCTTTCCCAGCATCAGGGTCTTTTTAAATGAGTCAACTCTTCACATCAGGTGGCCAAAGTATTGGAGTTTCAGCTTCAACATCAGTCCTTCCAATGAAAACCCAGGACTGATCTCCTTTAGGATGGACTGGTTGGATCTCCTTGCAGTCCAAGGGACTCTCAAGAGTCTTCTCCAACACCACAGTTCAAAAGCATCAATTCTTCAATGCTTAGCTTTCTTTATAGTCCAACTCTCACATCCATACATGACTACTGGAAAAACCATAGCCTTGACTAGACGGACCTTTGTTGGCAAAGTAATGTCTCTGCTTTTTAAATATGCTGTCTAGGTTGATCATAACTTTTCTCCCAAGGAGTAAGCTTCTTTTAATTTCATGGCTGCAATCACCATCTGCAGTGATTTTGGAGCCCACATAAATAAAGTACGCCACTGTTTCCACTGTTTCTCCATCTATTTGCCATGAAGTGATGGGACCGGATGCCATGATCTTAGTTTTCTGAATGTTGAGCTTTAAGCCAACTTTTTCACTCTCCTCTTCACTTTCATCAAGAGGTTAAAGAAGAATAGACTAAAGGTGGGCAAATTCAGACTAGGAAAGCTCTTGCAATAATCCAAAAGTGTTGGCAGTGAATTGGGTTAAGAAGATAGTTGTTGGAGTGGCAAGACATAATCAATCATTTTATGAAGACATAACCAACAGGATTGGCTGACAGATTGGTCATGGACAAAGTGAGAGAGTATTAAAGATAATTCTGTGGTTTGAGCCTTGAGCAACTGGAAGGATCCAGTTGTTAATAACTAAGATAGAAGACACAGCAAATGCAACCAAGTTTGGGAAATATCAGGAGAGCAGTATTGAAAAGTTGCAATTTGAGGTGCTTTTTTTGGACATCAGAGAGCTGTAGAGAGCTGAGGCAAGAGTTCTGCTAGAGATTTAAAATTTGGAGTTGCCCTGATGGCACTGAAAGCCATGATACTAGATAAACACATCAAGAAAGTGAACAAGAAAGAGAGAAGTTACAAAGACTAACTGTGTGGCACTCTGCTGTTTGGAAATCATTTGAATGAGTAGGAACTGACAGAGGCAACTGAGGTGTGTTGATATAAGTCAAAGGAAAACACTAGGGAATACTGTCTTGGAAGTAAGGTGATGCTATGCTGTTGACTGGTGAAGTAGGATGCCTGCTGAAAATGGACTATGCTGATTATGTTAGTGACATTGAAGTGAGTCTGGAGACCTGGATTCAAACACTGACTTCACTATTTATTAGTCTGTGACCTTGGGAAAGTCAGGAAGCCCAATTTCCCCAACTATGAAAAATTATTATAAAGGTGAAATAAGAAAGCTAAAAATGTGTAGAAGAATTAAAACCTAGCACATAGCAATTACACAGTAAATATCAGTTGATTATGCATTGAATCTTATAGTTCAATTATTTGTTTTTTTAATTAACTGACTTCTTGTGCTTTAAGCCTGGCCTCCACAATCAAGTCACCACTATCTGACTCCTGCTCCCCAACCAGTTTGAGCTCCTAAGCACTCCTCCTAGGTTTAGTGCTGATACCACATTGTTCCCTCATTCTGTTGTAGCCAACTTGATTGCTCTGAATTTCCGAGTCACTCATTCAATTATATTTTCGACCACCTACAAATGAGCCCCTATGCTAAACATTGGCCAGGACCCCTTGCAGCTCCAGCCTTCCCAAGTCACCCTTGAGTTCTCTCTGATAATGTCAGATTCCCATTAATGGTTTCCAGAGGTTCAAATAAATCCCTGATTACCATTTACTAACCCTAACATATTAAAGAAATTACTTAGTTTCTTGAGGTTCCATTTTCTTCTAGAAGAAGTATGAATATAAATTGTTATGCTGAGAGATAGGTATTGTTCACATTTTGAAAAAATGATACCAAATATGTGAATGGTCTTAGTCTTTGTCAATGAATAGTCAGTTACATAGTAGTAATATGAATGTTAATTTCATCCCTCTGCCCTCTCCATGTTGATGCCTTCCAAGACATGGAGTTAAATTTCTATTATCCAGATGAAATTCAGAGAGTGAAAAATGGTGCACAACAAATTCTAACACACTGTTTGAAACTTACACTGTTGGATTAGCTATCCAGCATTAGTTGCTCAGTCGTGTCCAACTCCTTTTGACCCCATGGACTATAGCCCACCAGGCTCCTCTGTCCATGGGATTTTCCAAGCCAGAATACTGGAGTAGGTCTCCATTTCCTTCTCCAGGGGATCTTCCCAACCCAGGGATCAACCCAGTTCTCCCTCATTTCAGGCAGACTCTTTACCATCTGAGCCACCAGGGAAGCCTGGATTAGCTATATCCATTGAGAAACAAACCCTCAGTTAATAGCTGTCTTAGTTATGAAAATGGTGTGTGTGCAAACACACACCACATGTACACACACACATAAAAACAAGCAAACATCAATTCTGGTTGGTATATTCGGAAAAAATTTAGAAGAAAAATCAGCTAATAGTTCAAGTAAGTTTTCACTAGGACTCAAATAAAAATTCCTGAGGCAAAACCCATACTTCATGCACAGATTAGCCCTGTGTTTTCCTATCTCTGTTTCTATTTTCTTTCTTTACTCTTGACCTTGGCCAAAGGCAGCCACAAACTGAAATCCAGACCTATGCCTAGTCCTTACCTACTACGGTATACATGGCCTGAGGAGGACCTAAAGATAGCTTCAGAGTAAAATTATGGGAAATCCAAAGATATACAGAGGGGAAAATATTTTTATTTATTTATTTGCAGTGATGAAAAGTCATACTCTTGCCACAAAAAAACCTCAAATTTTATTAGAGTGTATTGATATAAAGATATTTTAAGGAACTAAGAATAGATCATTTTTAAATAGCAAGATATTAATATTTTGAAAAATAAATCGTTTTTTTTTAAATTAATGATACTGCTGAATTAATTCCTAATCAGGTTGACTACTTTTGATTGATTTGGTCTAAAAATGAACTTATGGAGACTTAATTACACTGTGAGATCAGTGTATGCTTATTGATTGTGCCTTTGACATGATTAGCTGCATTAGATTTTGATGTCCTCATCTCTCAAAGATCAAAATTAGGACTGGACTTTCTCTCAGGGCCATTAGTCATATGCTCATGGCACGTGCTCAATTTTTTTCCTTATGTAATAGGTAGAGGAGGCTATTAAAAAAGCATTAGCTTTACGCCACTCAGAAATCTATCTTAGAAATGTGTCTGATGGAAACAGACCATGTCTCTCCTCCTAACCCAACAGATGCTTAATAGACACGGATGAAACTGCGAAGGGAGCGTTCTGATGGAGTGCTTCCCTCCTCACCATCCAACGCTGTACCGCAGCGGGGCTGGCGCCCCTTCACAGGCGATGCCGAATCCCGCATCACCATCTTGGGTCTCAACGCTCTGTCCGCCGCCGAAGACAAGGGCAAACACAGCTGTGGTAGGTTTTTGAGTCCAGGCTCCAGCCACGCGACAGATGAAATCCCTGTGCTCCACAGCCAGCTTGGGACTCCACCCATTTCAGTCAGCACAGCGTTCCTCACGAAGAACACCACAGAAGACACGAGCGCCATGGCGGCGGCGACGACGGGGGCAGGCGGCGCGGCGCAGTGCATGCCGGGGAGCCGGGCCTTCGTCAGAACGCGCGTGCGCAGACGGCGTTCTTCCCGCTCGGACCCCCAGGTGAGGCCGGCGCCGTGGCCGCGCCCGGCTTCTGCCGTCGCCTCGCAAGGCCTCTGTTGTGACGGAGCACCCGCCGCTGCAAAGTAATCTGTCTTTCTTCTCTGCATCTGCTTCTGATGGAAACCTCTCAAAGACCCTGAGAACTATGCCTGGAGAGGAGGAGAGGGGTGGACATCAACTTCTGAGCGTCTAAGTAAAACTTGCTCTTTGGGGACTCTTCGCTGTAATAAGAGATGCTAAGATGGAGAAAGTAGCTTACAGCACATCATCCACATTCCTATCCCCCAAGAGGCCATCATTCTCAGCATCCCTGAAGGTATTTTTCCAGCTCCTCTTTGAATTATTTTTAGGGATGAGCCATTCACTATCTCCAAAGGCAGTCAGCTCCAATTTTGGACACATTAAAATCTTGTTTTTACTATTGAATAAATCTGCCTCTTTGCCATTTATCTCTATTGATCTGATATATGAACTCCCAGACGGAAATGTCCTAAATGTCCCAGGCACTTACTGAGTTCTCCTGTGTGATCTATATGAATAATTATAAAACCAAATGTAATTGTTCGATGTCCTCTCTGACTGAAGGTAAGTTGCAAATTTCTTAAGGGTAGATGCTGTTTTTGTTGTTGTTGTTAAATTCGGTGTTTCTTAGTATATGTACATAGTAGGTCTTCAGTAAGTAATTAATAATAATTAAGTCACTTTATTTAATTGAGATAGAAAGTTGCCTTGGAGTCTCACTTCCAAAGGTTCATGTCTTCTCAAGATAAATACTTCTGTCCTCTAGTTTGGTTTTCTATAGTTGAGGATGTCAGGTAGGCATATGCTCACCATCATTTTTAATGAATGGTTATTCAAAAAGTTGCAGTTGGGGCCAAACACTAAACCACCTCTCCACTTCCCATCCCTGAGGAGATATCATCAATTCCTCCCTGAAATAACACTGCGGGTCATTTCTTGTCCAGCTAGGCTTCTGGACAGTCATCTGCCCTCCCTATCACACTCAAAAAGAAAATAAAAACTAGATCAAACCAACGAGGGGAAGCATATGTAAACCCATGGTGATATCATGACAATGTATGGCAAAAACAATAAATAAAAAAAAAAAACACACACACACAAAAAAAAAAAAAAAAAAAATAAAAAAAAAAAAAAAAAAAAATATATTAAAACCCTTTAAAAAAAAAAAAAAAAAAAAAAAACCAACGACAGGCTCTCACACTCAACCTCATTCCCAATGGGAATTCCATTACCTGTCTCAGTGTTTCCCTTAACAAATTGTTGTATCATGAGTGATAATCAGCCTGCTGTTAAACCATGGAGGGTAGGAACCTTACTGGGCTGAGGGCTGAGATTTGCCTTTTCCCCTTCACTGCAGCCATGATAAAATGCACCCCTTTGCTCAGAGAAGTGGGAATAGAAGTATATTCCCCCCAAAGGCTGGGGGGAAAAGAATTATAGATTTCTCATGGAAAAACTACATATTTGACAAGGAAAGACAGCTATTTATTCCAAAAATAATTTATTGGAGAGAAAGCTGAAATTAAATGCTTCAAGCTTTCAGATGATGTTACATGATTCTTCAGGGTGCTAAAATGCCAAACAAATGTGCATAAGCTTCGGAAATTCTTTCAAGGCAACTATGCAACACAAAGTCAGGAGGCCTGGATCTGGAACAAAGTCAGGAGACCTGGGTATAATTATTTACTATCTATGTGCTCTTGAGCAAAAATCTGAACCTCTTTCAAAATGGAGCATTTAATACTGATTCACAACAAGAGTAGCAGCAAATTATGCCCTTACTCCAGCAGTGTTCTAGCTGAGGTGTTGATGCTGAGGAGACGAACCAGCAGACAGATGTGGTTTTTCAGGAGGATGGGCAAGTTATACCATCATGGACATCACACAGTTTGAAGACAGTACTTGAAACTGAAGTATTGTGAGACAGTACAGAAGTCCTGGATGAATGTGAGGTTGTGGCATGGATGAGAAGAATAAAGAGCGATGAATCTTGCAAGGGTGAGCCTCATATCAAAAGGTACTTCTTAGAGCACAGTGAAGGAGTAATGGCTGGGAGAAGAGAAGGCATCATTGAAAGGATGTTGAAAATCTCCAACAAAATAAGTACTGAAATGCATGGAATGTAGGCAGTCTTACCTGGACTCGCTAAACAGTATTTTTTTTCAAAGTCTTCCAATGTGCTAGACACTGTTCTAAGTGTTTCATAATATACTAATTTTATCCTCATAGAAATCCTAATGGAGTTTTTTCTTCTATTTACTGATATAAAATCTGATATAAAGTTTTGGTACCTTCCCCAAGGTGATATACATCATGAGTGGCAGGGCTGGGATTTGAACTCAGAGCCAGAGTCCTTTTAATGGAGGAATTACAAATATAGAGGAGTTTACCTACTTTGAAACTGGGGTTCAAGACAGCATTTGGAAGAAAGGGCACCTGAAATAGGACAGATTGGTAAGAAGAAAAAATATACAAAATTTCATAAAGAAAAGACTAGAATGGAAAAGTAAATGACCAGTGAGGCTGGAAATTTTGTGGTAGTATTTAACAATAAGGATGTGAAAGATGGTGAATTTGATTGGCACCAAAGCTTGGAATATCCACAATAGCTTCAATGTAAAGTTAGTCTTCTGTTGACCCTGGCTTATTGTTGGTCCTAGTTCCAAACTGAACTCTAGTGAATATTTGCCAAGATGTTACAGAGATGCCTGGATGCCTTAGAGAGAGGAACCTGGGGTCTTTGTAGCTGAGGAGGACTTGGGTGCTTTCTGATGGTCATGGAGGCCATCTGCTGAAGTCAGGTCATTACTGGTGCTCAATATTTGTTATCAAGTGTGATGATGGACACAAAGAATAAGATGGGATAGAAATTCAGAGAGATGGAAGAACCAGACAAACAAACTTGTGTGCTTTGCAGTTGGCCTGGGGTCTTGAAGCAGCAGTTTTTGCTACGGCTTGCATGATGATATCAGATAGAGCACAGAAGACTACAAACTTTGGCTTTCCCCAAGGCAGGCTGATATTTTGAGGACAGATCACTCTATCCTGTGTATTTCACTGTGTTCCATTGGGAGAAATGGGGGCAAAAGCAATGGAATAAAATGTGTGCACTCTGCCCTTTTTCTCCCCGTTACATACAACACCCAGTAATACACAGATCCTTTTACTCCCTCTATAGCTGTATAGATGAAATCAAAGCCATAGCTGGAGATGTTCCCATTTGTTGAACTTTGGATCATTTACTTTGGCATGGCTGTATCCTATAGTGGGTAGTAAATTGCAGAATTCTTATTTATTTACTTGTTTATATTATTGATTACTTGCTTTCTTGCTTGATTGTAATCCATTACAGGCTAAACATAGTTAGAAATTCAAAAGGCTACAGAGAAATTCATGGATGAAGCATATGAATTACCAAGATGATACAGGATTTTTGAGTGAGGTCCTCTAAAGCTGATTGAAAAGTGGACCTTCCACAACCTCACTGTGAAAGATATATGCATTCTGCTTCTCTTGTTGGACAGGGGGCATGGGAAAGGAAAGGGTCTCAAGGAGAATAGAGTCCCATCCAGAGTATCATTGGCCATAATAAGCCATTGAAATCAGCAGTGTTTGCGGTGAGTCTTAAGGTCAAGATGCAAAGGTCAGCAGGGATCAGAACTATGGGAGGTGCCAACATGAAGCATCAGGCCTGGGCTGGTGCATCAAAGAGGACCTGGGTGAGTTCTAGAGAGAAGAGGTCTTGGCAGACATCAGGATCATTTAAAGACATCCAAAATGAGATGTTCATACATACTTTAGATAATGAATAAGACCCATGTCAACAAGTCCTATAATTTTAATGAGCTAACCCAAGTACTAAGCCCAAAAGGACAAGAATATCTCCAAAGGCATTAACCTGGAGTACCACACCATCCCAAAAAGCCACTCTGTGTTTAAAAAAAAAAAAAAATAAGGAATTTGGAGGGAAATAAGATAAAACCTTTGTAGGAATTTGATAGTTTACAAGGCATTTTCACACAATTTCTTCATGGATCAGCATGAGCCAGCATGATTTACAGGCCTGGTAGAATAAGAATGCAATGGGATAGAGGTAGAAGGCCCAAGTTCTCATCCCAACCTTGGGATGCAACTTCAGTCTCTTTTTTTCTTCATTTCAACTAGGATTTCTCAACCTAGCACCACTGACAATTTGGACCAGATGGTTCTTTGTTGTGCAAAGTAGAGCGTTTAGCAGTGTTTCTGTCCTCTTGAGGCCAAGAGCATACCTCCCCCTCCCCAGCTATGACAACCAAAAATGTCTGAACATTGTCAAATATCTCCTGAGGGCAAAATCACACTTGGTTGAAAACCACTGATAAAAACAAACGAACAAAACAGACCATCTTCTCTGGTTGTCCTGGATGATCCCTGGGCTCACTTCCATCTTTTGTGAGAACTCTCCATAGATCATGCAGCATCTCATGACTGCACAGACTTTGGTTAAGGGCACTCGTTTCTTGCTAGATGTATAATCACAGATAAGTCCCTTAATTTAGCTGAACCTCAGTTTCCTCATCCATGAAAAGGGAAGAATAATAAGGTCATCTCCAAGGTTGTAGTGAGAAGGTGATGAGCTAACATGTAGAGGACTCAGAGAGACATGGGTATGGGACCATTTATCATTGTTAGGTATCCTTATTACTGTTACCATTATATGAGAAAGTGGCTGTCTTTGACTGTTTGCTATATCATCCTCTCTCCCTTGTAGAAATAGGAAAATAAAGATGACAATTCTTTCCCCTCAGGAGTCTGCAGTCCATTAGGAAACAGAGGCCTGTCTATGAATCATTGTAACAGAGGGCATCAAAACAATTGCCAGCAATGAACTAGAAGTTGCTGCTGCTGGGTTGAAAGGCAGAGAAACAGATGCCAGGACCACACTGATATGTAGAACTGTAGTGCAGTGTCACCTGGGAAACTCTCAGGAGTTCTGGATGCTGTATCTCAAGATCAAAGAGGTCTGGAGAGAGTCCAGGGAAGGGTACCAAAGGTGATAGAAAGTGTTAGGACTGCCGTCTTAGTCTGGGCAGGTAAAAGCAGAAAGAGGTCAGGATCAAAATCTACCAGAGTATGAAAAGTGGCTATGTATATTCAATGCTCCTTTATATCATTAATAAAAATGTGTTGTTATATTGTGTGTTCTGTCACTCAGTCATACCCACTTCTTTGCAGCCCCATGGAAGGTAGCCCACCAGGCTCTTTCTGTCCATAAAATTTACCAGGCAAGAATACTGGAGTGGATTGTCATTTCCTACCCCAGGGGATCTTGTCAACCCAGAATCAAACTTGAGTCTCTTGCATCTCCTGCATTGGCAGGCAGATTCAATAAAAATGTGTAGGGCAGAAAAAAAAAAAATAGTACTGATAAATCTATTTGCAGGGCAGGGATAGAGATGCAGACGTAAAGAATGGACTTGTGTACACAGCGAGGAAGGGAAGGGTGGGACAAACTGGGAGAATGACATTGATATGCACACACTTCCATGTGTAAAATAAGTAGTGGGAAGCTGCAATATAGTACAGGAGCTCAGCCTGGTGCTCTGTGATGACCTAGAGGGGAGGGATAGGGTTGCAGATGGGAAGGAGGCTCAAGAAGGAGGAGAGATATGTATACTTATAGTTGACTGACATTGTTGTACAAAGGAAACTAACAACATTGTAAATCAATATGCTTCAATTAAAATAAATAATTTTAAAATGTATTGAGTATCTGCACAAATCTTGGCTCTGTGCTAGGGTTATAGAAATAAGTGCAAATCTTGCCCTCAAGGAATTCCAATTTAGAGAGGGAAACAAGTCTGCAAGCAAGTACTTCCAGGATATCCGCGGAATATCTAATGGCCTATGACCAAACTATAGTGGGAAGTCAGAGGGAAGAGTCAGGGGCAGAGAAGCAAGCTTTACAGAGGACATGATACTCAGTTAGTGCCTTAAAGGGTAAGTGGAATTTCAACAGAGAAAGGGTATCCAAGAGTGAGAGAAAGGGCATTCCAGTTGCATGAACTTTGTGGATGTTGGAGCAGATGTCCTGGGAGCAGCCAGCTTGGACGGTTCCACAAGAGCAGGCTGCTCTTTCTCTGTGCTTCCCACTTTGGTGATGAGTTTTTGTTCACATCTTCCGCATTCGGCTCCTGGATTTTCTCGCATGATCACCCTGCTCAGCCTGTACCAAAGTGGATATCAGCAGTTCAGAAAGCTGCCACCACCAGGGGCAACCCTGAGCCAACAGGAATAGGTGGGTAACTGGTCAGGCCTCCCTCTACAGGATGGATATCTGCATGAGGCATAGTGAGCCACAGAGCAGAGCCCCGCTGCCAGCAGCAGCAGCCTAGACAGTCCTCTCTCCCTGCCTCACTCTCCCACCACCTCACATCCATTTCCTCTGATATATCCCCAGATAAACGACTGGCACCCAAGCTTTCATCTCTGACTCTCTATTTTGGAGCAGCTCAGACCAAGATAAGGTCAGAGTGTGACTAAAGAGAAACCATCATTTTTCACCTCTTCTGGAATTTCTCAAGTTATAACAACAGTATACCATGGAACACTTTTTGTCAGAGACTTCTCTTCAGAGAGAGCTGAGCTAATTACTAGCTTTGTGATCAGTTATTTAATCTGTATGAGACTCAGTTTCTTTATCAACTTCTTATCTTCTAGAGTTGGGAAAATATGTGAGATGGTTATCTAATGTACTTAATCTAGATTGAACATGGGCGTGAACACCCTCTTAAAAATCTGTAATACCTATTACAGTAAAGAAGTTTGATACTACCTTACACAGCAACTGATTTTTAATTTTAGCTTTGGCTTTATACAAACAGCAACTTAGAAAGTTCTTGATAGTTACCATACTACTTTGAATTTGGCCCAGCATTTGACATGTTTGGCCAAAGGAAGGGTATTTCCCCTTCAAAGCAGGCCTCTTAAGCTGTCAGTACTTGAATTTTTTGGGGGGGAAACTCATCTTTGGGCTAGACTCTCAAAGTTGATTTGCATGACACACTGAGAAAACCATCTTATTAGTTTATGGTCACAGCCCATTTTTGATCTAAAAGGCTCATAACCAGCTTGATCAAGCACAGGACTCCCTCAGCTCAGCTCTTAATGATCTTTAGCTGTTTCGAATCCAATTTGCTTTCAATGGAAAAAAAGGTTCAACTATTGAGGAAATTCAAGAGAACATATCATAATGAACAGAAGATAATTCCTAAAAGTCCCCAAAGATTTGGGGCATAGAAGCCATAGAATCATAATTTTAGAGCTAGCAGGAATTTGAGAGAGGACCGAGCCTCCTTCATTATAAATGAGAAAACAGAGAGTAGGATGGGGAAGTGATTTGAAAAGGGACACACTTCGTAATCAGTAGTTGACTTACAACTAGGAGCCTAATTACCTAGCTTTTAATCCAGCATTCTTCTAGCTACACCATGAATTAGTAGCATAACACAAAGATGGATACTTTTCAAAGTCAGTTCAGTTCAGGCAGTCCGTCATGTCCGATTCTTGGCAACCCCATGGACTGCAGAGTATATATATATATATATATATATATTTATTTATATACACAAAAAAAAATACATATTTTATCCAACCTCATTTAAAAAAAACCTCTGTCCTAACTGTAAAGGTATTGAGAAATAATTGATTCTTTTTTTTTTTCTTATTGTTTTTGCCATACATTGTCATGATATCACCATGGGTTTACATATGCTTCCCCTCCGGGTCCCCCCTCCCTCCTCCCTCCCCCCCGGGAAATCTCGCTGCACCAGTCCCGAGCATCAATCCTGGGCTGGCGATTGATTAGACACATGACAATTAACATGCTTCAATGCCCTTCTCCCATATCATCCCACCCTTACCCTCATCCACAAAGTCCACGAGTCTATTCTATACATCTGCGTTCCTTTTGCTGTCTCGCATGTTGGGTTCTCGTTACCATCTTTCTAAATTCCATATATATGCGTTAATATACTGTATTGTTGTTTTTGCTTCTGGCTTACTTCACTCTG
>ML663555.1:5965586-6035168 GCA_007570785.1 Antilocapra americana
AAAAAAATTTGTCTGAAAGAGGCAGGAACACAAGGCCTCTGAGAGAGATCATGAGAGCTTCTTTTCCCATTAAGATTATTACTGAGGCAGGTTAAAGGGGAGAATAAAATCCAAAATATTTGCTGGTGCATTGGTCATTAATATAAACCAGCTTTGGCTCAGAGGAGACAGTAAACACAGCTTTTCCAGACCTTCAGCACCTGGGTGATAGGCCATCAGTGGCTAGACAACAACGCGTTTTAGCTGTAAATTTCTTCTGAGTCATGGCTGATGGTTCTCTCCCTGAAAGGGCTATATAGGATCATATCAAGGCAAGTGTTACCATGTAACTAAGGTGCTCTCTGTTACTTTCGCAAACAGATCCAGGAAAAACAAAACTCCAGGTTATAAAGGTAATAACAAGCAATGATAAGTTTCTGTAATAGTACAATTCATTTCAAAGGTTCCATTAGTGTCCATAGGGGTTATTTAGTTGACAACACTGGTTTAGGCAAGGTTGCTAAAATGCCCTGAAACGAAATGCTTTCGTTACAGCAGCTGAGGATCAGCACTCTGTAGCCAGAGATAAATGTCCTGGGTTTAAATTCAGGTGGGTACCCTGCTGTCATTGGAAGAATGACTAATCTGGCTCCTAGACACATGGAAAGACTGAAGGTTTAAAATGCACAGCCTCAACCTTTTCTAGTCCCTTTTCCAGAATCACAATGTGTGAGATTAAGGATGATAACATGGAAGGTTGAAAAATACAGCAAAATGAAAGCCCATAACATGCCCACTGGTCTGAATAACCACTAACTTCAGCTGGATTCAAGCATTTTGGTGTACTCGGCTTCCCAATATGTTCACTTTTGCTCCTTACTTCCTGGGGGACATGGGAAGGGAAAAAGAAAAAAGGGAAAGAGCAGTTCACAGTAGAATCATCACGTTGCTGAGTTTGAAAGAATCTTAGAAAAATCATTTAATTCAACCTGGTGAGACAACAGTATAGGTGGGCTGAGTCTTTCTTCTACACTCATGTCTCTTGTTTAGCACAGGCCCAGTTTATCATAGGAGCTTAAAACATATTGACTGATTTAGGGGCTTTCTCATTTTGTAGATATATAAATTCAGTGCCACAGAGGTTAAATGCCTTGTCCAAAGTCACAAGGCTAGATAGTGGCAGAGTGGAGACAATAGCTCAGATCTCTTGGTTATTTGAAGAAAGAACAGATCTTTAAAGGACCAAAGATTTTATATTGTTTCCACATATGTCAGTCATAGTTGCCTACTATGCAGAATTATCTTTTTAGTTCAGGGTATATAGCTAAATTCTAGTAAGAAATTTTTATCATGAAACTGGGAGATTTATGACTTCAGCAAAAATGGATAGATCTGGAAGTACTTCCAGATTTCCTCATCTGTATGTGTGTATGGCCTGTGTGTACAGGTGTATGTGTGTCTGTGTGAGCAAAACAGAAATTTCTGACAGTAGGACATTTCTTAGAACATCAGATAATTCCATTGCCAGGTAAACTGTCATACTTTCTTGATATGAAAGACGGGCATTTTTATCAATTTTTCAAAGGGCCAGGGTGCTCCAAAGCATTAAATACATACCAATGCTACCAAAATGAGGGGAAAAAAAGCCCTAAAATCTGTGCATAATTGCACACATCAAGCTAATTACCTAGAAGCACTATTAGTTAATGAGATTAGCCAGGAGGCCCATCCAGCATGGATTAGTCAAAGAATAATGCCAATGCACCTGCAGCAAAAAGGCACCTGATTTCTAACAGAAGAAGCACTTGTCCATGTTTGGAAGTATGACTCCACACTTAGTTTCTGTCATCCTTGTGTTTTCTTTTAACACAAAAATTTCCTTGGGTTAATGCTCCAAAGGGGGCTACGATGGACTATAAATCCCATAGCTCTGTCACTCTAGACAAAAACACTCAGCTGGTGATTCAATCTCTTCATTAAGAAATAGAAACACTCATAACCTCTGCCCCTCTAATTCACAAGATTGTGAAAAGGTATTTGTAGAGCTCTATACAGCCTTAGCTCAAAGCAAAATCTTTGGTTCTTAAAATAACAAAGTAGTCAAATGGCCCAATTATGAAATATCTAGCTGGCATTTCCCTTGTCTTTCATCAGGGAAAATGTTCACATCAAGGGGAACAGACATTAGTGTACAAGATATAAATAACCTGCCTTCAAGAGAATGGCAAATAATTGAACAGGGGAAAAATACAAATAACATTTAAAAATATTTCACCTTACTTCAAGGAACTGTAAGTCAAAACAGGAAAAAATATCTCACAACTGTTAATAGAAAAAGAATGTCATTCATTTGACTATTTGCCAGTCACCAATGTGCTCTATGGGTTTCTCTGGTGGCGCAGATAGTAAAGAATCTGCTTGCAATGCAGGAAACCATGGTTCAATCCCTGGGTTGGGAAGATTTCATGGAGGAGGGCATGGCAACCCACTCCAGTAATCTTGCCTGCAGAATCTCCATAGACAGAGGAGCCTGCTGGGCTACAGTTCATGGGGTCACAAAGAATTGGACTAAGAAGGGCAATATACACTATAAAGATGCAGTGGTCATTGGTTCTTTATGTTCCCAAGTCACTATGTAATTTAAAATTCATTTATGCAGAAAGTGAAGAAAAAATAAAGAGCTTCTTGATGAAAGTGTAAGAGGAGAGTAAACAAACTGGCTTAAAAGTCAACATTCAAAACTAAGATCATGGCATCTGGTCCCATCACTTAATGGCAAATAGACGGGGAAGCAATGGAAACAGTGACAAACTTTATTTTGGGGGGCTTCAAAATCACTGCAGAAGGTGACTGCAGCCATGAAATTAAAAGATGCTTGCTCCTTGGAAGAAAAGCCATGGGCAATCTAGACAGCATATTAAAAAGCAGAGACATTACTTTGCCAACAAAGGTCTGTCTACTCCAGGCTATGGTTTTTCCAGTAGTCATGTATGGATGTGAGAGTTGGACTATAAAGAAAGCTGAGCATTGAAGAATTGATGCTTTTGAACTGTGGTGTTGGAGAAGACTTTTGAGAGTTCGTTGGACTGCAAGGAGATCCAACCAGTTCATCCTAAAGGAAATTAGTCCTGAATATTCATTGGAAGGACTGATACTGAAGCTGAAACTCCAATACTTTGGCCACCTGATGCGAAGAGCTGACTCATTGGAAAAGATCCTGATGCTGGGAAAGATTGAAGGCAGGAGGAGAAGGGGAAGACAGAGGATGAGATGGCTGGGTGGCATCACTGACTCAATGGACATGAGTTTGAGTAAACTCCGGGAGTTGGTGATAGACAGGGAGGCCTGGCGTGCTGCAGTCCATGGGGTGGCAAAGAGTCAGACACAACTGAGTGACTGAACAGCAACAATAAGTCATCTATTCATTCAACACATATTTACTAAATGGGAAGTGTGAATCAGCCTCTGTTCTCAGTGCTGGGGATGCGGCAATGAAAAAGGAGACCAGACATCACTGTTTATGGAGTTTCTGTTCTAGTAAAGAGACGGATGTGGATGTTATCCTCCATGGAAAACAGTATAGCTGAGAGAGAGGAGGCTCATTGTTGGGGCCATGCACTGTGAAGAGCCAAAATATCCTCCTGTCAGTCTTTCTTTAGGGTTAAAAAAGAGGAAAGCTTGGAAGTCTAGAGGGATCAAAACAAATTTATACTTAAAGGAAGTGGTCAAATAGAAAGACAAGAGCAGCCAGCCAATAATATCCTCAAGAAATGTGTGAGCCATCAAACGCCTGTCTCTCCTTCAAGTGTCTTTATGTCTGGTCATCATCCTTAACTTAAAGACAACTTCATCCATTTGGACCTGCAAACTGCTTCTTTCCCTACTGGTATCTGTGCACACAGCTGCCCTGGCTTGGCTTATAACACGTCTCCCCCATGATGCTATTCCTGATGGACAGATTTGCTGATCCCAGGCTAACTCCCATACTAATGCAGCATGTCCTTGGATTCCATTTTTGGCAGGTTCCATCATACCAGGAATGACATCAGCCTCCTTCTGGGAAATAGGTAATAGTCAGCTAATTTTTCTTAGATGTGGAAACTGGTCATGAAGTTTAGGTATGCAATCAGATGGTGCCAGAGTCCATATCAAAAGACTAGCTCTGTATCAAAATACTAGTTATTTTTAAGTCAAAATGAATGCTCTCTTCATCACACTATATGATTTTACCAGGAACTTAGAGGGGCATCAGATACACTGATTATGCAGAAAAGTAGGCGGAAAGTGGAAGAATCCTAAAGACAAACTTGGTTGATTTACATTTATGCCAAAGGCTAGACCTCTGTGAATTTGTCTGCCTCCCTTCCACTTTGCCACCATAGAAGATGCAATGATTTTCATAATCCTGCAACTTTATCCATTCCCTCTAATGAATAAATCTTTAACTCATCCCAGTGAAATAAGAAATAATTACTATCAGCTTACTTGATAGTCCTTATTTATAATACAATGTCTTTTCTTAAAAGAAAAATTCTTGAGCTATTATATTTATGCTGGGGACTTTTTCTAACCAAATTAGATGAACTCGTAGATTGCACAGCCCTTCTATGCAGAATCTAAGTTTTGAGATGATCGGTGATGACAATTGCAAACATAAAACAAAAGCATTTTTTATTATTTCCTTTATTCTTCGGGTCTCTTCAGATATTTCATAAGGAAGAAACTGGCATGTGTTTATCTTCAATCAGTCTCTCAACCTCGTTGCGTGTCTCTAACATCTGCGTTTACTGTACTTGAAGAAGAGGTTAAGAGATTAGAAATGTGGAAATTAACCTGCCAAGAATGTAAGGTACATACAATCAGCGCTGGAATAAGAAAACAAAACAAAACAAAGTCAAACCACGAGAAAAGAACAGACCTTACTAAGGCTTTGTTCCTGCCTTGAAAAATTTGGAATTGCAGTTTGCAAATGTCTTCGACAAGGGCAATAAAAACTTGTCAGAAATGTAAAACACCAGCCCTCTCCCCATAGCTGCTTTTAAAAATTGCTCTTTGATTGAATCCACAGGGAACAGCAGAGCCAGGCAATGGGCCTTACACGATGAAATACTTAAATACGATTGAGGAAGGTCTAGCATTTGAGGCTCTTGTAGAGAAGAATTTATTCACAGTGTTTTAAAAGGTGGAGAAAGAGGTGAGATGGTAGAGGAGGGGAAAGGGAAGAGGAGGGAAGCAGTGAGTTGGAAAGGTGGGGTTGGGGTACACAAGAGCAAAGAATGGACAAAAACATTTTTAAAATGAAATAAAATACCCTCAAGTCAGATCCTTTTTATATAAACCTTTGGGGACCCAATAAAAAGCTGGGACTAAATGAAAGTGTTACCAAAGCAGATGGAGAATAACATCAGAAAATCAAATGACACATTTGAAAGGGCAAAACATCAATATTACCTAAAGAACTGATCAAATGTGTCATTTTGAAATGCACACCAAAGCAACAAAATCATGAAATGCATTAAAACGGTGAACTGGGGAATGGAGAGGGGGCGCTTGGTTGGCTCCTGCCATGCAGAAAATCAGATGTTGGTGCCGGAATACATGAATATAAAGGGAGCCTGCTTGTTTCGATACACATTTAGAAATTGTCACCAAAAAAATAAATAAATAAAAATGATGGGCCATGCTTAAGAGATGCATTTGCTCCAGCCTAGGAGACTGCAGCAGGTTTCCTGGGCAGATGTCCTGATGCTGCCTTATCAAGTATTCTCTGCCTCTGAGCTACGGTAACTCCTTGGAGGCGGCTTCACAGGTGGGAGAACTCCACATTAAATCCATGCGCTCAGGACCAAGACTATTTCTTTTTTTTTTAAGTCATGGGAGCCGTTTGACGACTAACTTATCTATAGATGTCACCTAGCTCTACTAAACTTGTCTGTAGTAAACTTCTAATCATTAACCAAAAGAACTGATTTGGAGTAGCTAAATGCAAGCTCTGTATTGTCTAGATTAGGAAAATGCTTGCATGCTACATCAACATGCCAGCCACGTATCATTAAGTACACATGTTCTCTGAGAATTTTGAAAATGTTGCCAGAAATCTCCAATTTTAAGACCATCTGTGATGACAACCACAAACATAAAAGAAAGAGTTTGGGTTTTTTTTCTTCATTTACTTGACCCTACCCTTCAGGAGTCAGGAAAATCTAGAAAAGTCTTTGTTGGATTCAGGCTGGGAAGAATTGGGAACAGGTCTCCAGTATGTACTTTTTATGATATGGTGTGCTCTGTCCTCTGACCAGAGTATATGGTAGGTAAGGGGAGGAAATTTAGCATTAAATTGACATGGAGTTAATCCTGGCTTAGTCACTTACAAGCTATGAGAAGGTAAGCAATTTACTAAATCCCCCTGAGCCTCAGTTTCCTCATCTCTAAAACAGAGGTAATGATGGTAACTATCTCACCATCATTGGAGGTTGTTGAAAGGATTAAGTAAAATAAAGTATGTAAAGGATTTAATAAGTGTCTAGCATAAACACTAAGTAGATGTAAGTTATTAAATTAGATCATAAGCTGAGGAACTCAAAGGGACATGTTCGTTTATTATGAATCTCTTTATAAGGAATTAGTAAAAGCAGGTCCAGAGAAATGAAATGACTTGCCAGAGCAACACTCCTGTAATGGACCAGAGCTTTCGATGCCTGCCACTTCCCTGTTTCATATGCTGACCTTTCACATTCATTCTTTGCCTTCACACAATTGCTGGGAGGTGGAAGATATTTTTCCACACAATTCATTAGCCCAACCTTGAATTTCCTTCTTTTTCTTTTAAAAATGTGCTTTCATTTAGTAAGAATAAACCAATATTCTTTAAGATGCTAATGACTGATATTGGTGTAAAAAAACCCACACGCATCACTTCCAGGGATATTTCTGCTTCAGAAGAAGACTTAGAATTCTGATGCAGAGGATCTCAAGCACTTACTAGGCATGGGAGAAATGGAGACATTTGCTTGCATGTGGAAGACCTTCCTGCACCCTCTTTAAATGAGGCTATAGTGTCACCACAGACCTCAGCTTCCAGGGACACCACTAACTGTTCTGTGAATGATGCCTTGACAGATGTGAAATGCAAAGTCCATGTTTAGCCCCCACACAGGTCATGCAGGAGATAGTGACACTACCTCTCTGTCGCTAGCGTTCAAGTTATGGGAGAGTGAAACAGTTGGCTTCAAAAATATTGAAATGAATTCAAGTTCCTAAGGTAGATCAGTAGAAGAGAAGGGAACAATTTCACTATCTCAACATAAAGTAGAAATATTTTTCAGATTTCTTTAAAATCCAGTACAGAAAATTTAAATGTTTCTGATTTTCTGATAATAGACAATTGGGGAAAGAAAGAGAAGAAAGAAAAATAACTGGAAACCCTAAAAGAAAACAGTAGTTCCTATAGAAAGGAAGCAATTGACCTATATTTTTCAAATTGTAAGCTTCCCTACATCAGAAGTCGGTTGAGACACCAAAGGGTCAAGGATTCCATGGTCATTTTCATGAAGTTCTCTAGGACATCACATCTGTAACTCAGGATGCTCCAGATTCATCCAGACTGAGTAATGTCATTTTGATTAAGAAATCAAGACCAGAAGTCCAACAGCAGCTGAGACTATGTTGAGATAGGATGACCAGGAGGCTGTGCTTACAGGAAACGGAGCTGCAAGTAATGGAAACAGCATTCTTCTTGTAGTGTGGTAGCTTTGCCCCAAAAACAGTTCCCTGAAGAACTTGCTCCTTCCCTTCTCTCCGATCCCTGACTTGATCAACATTTCAGCAAGATCTTTCCTGACACTGCATCTGAAACAGTAATCCCACCCCATGTCACCCCAAGACCCTTGTCACCCTCATCACCCTCACCCTTTTCTTGCCCTCAAAACCATCTGACATATTATACCTATACTTGTCTATCACTTAACTATTGCTCTGTAGTAGCTGGAAAGATGTCTTCCCCAAAGATATTCACATCCTAACCCCTGGAATCTTCAAATATATCTTATATGGAAAAAAATATCTTTGTAGATGTGGTTAAATTAGGATTGTCAAATTGGGAAGATTATCTTAATTAACTGAATGAACCCTAAATAAAAATCACATGAATAAAATGGAGGTAGAAGGAGAATTTGAAACACATAGAGCAGCTAAAGACACTGCAAAAAGAGATTTAAAGATGGTGGCCTTGAAGATTAGAATGATATGGCTATAAGCCAAGGCATGCCAGCAGCCAGCAGAACCTGAAAGAGGTAAGGAAGGGGTTCTCTCACAGGACCTGTGAATGAACAGTGTGTGACCCTCCAGCACCTTAACTTTGGACTTCTGGCTTCCAGAATTATGAGAGAATAAGTTTGTGTTGTTTTTAAACCACTGGTTTGTAATAATTTATTTTATTAATAGCAATCATAGGGCACAATATCGTCTTCTTCACTGGATTGTAACCCCCAAGAGGAAAAGGACTTTTTTCTCTTTGTTCTCTATTCCATCCTCTGTGCCTAAAACTGGGGCCTGGTACATACTAATCACTGAGCATTTATTTACCTTGGAGAGTGGGCTTCCCTGGTGGCTCAGATGGTGAAGAATCTGTTTACAATGCAGGAGACTTGGACTCAACCCTTGGGTTGGGAGGATCCCCTGGAGAAGGAAATGGCTATCCACTCCAGTATTCTTGCCTGGAGAATTCTATGGACAGAGGAGCCTGGTGGGCTACAGTCAGAGGTGGATGTGACTGAGCAATTAACACACATTTTACATTTGATAAATAAATAAATGAATGAATGAGAAAAAAAGTGTCTGTTTCTCATTTGGATCCTAAGTTTCAGTCTTTTTGCCCCTCAAAAATAAGACAGTTTTGAACAGTTGGCATTTAAGAGCCCAGTATTCATTTCATAACTCAACAACTCACTCATGACATAACTAGGCCTACTTAAAAGAATCATCTCAGAAAGATTTTGCCCAATTAGTAAGTGGGACAGCTGGGTCTAGAAACCAGGACTTCTGTCCTCAGCCTAATAGTCTCTCCAACCAGACTCTGCGAGCCTCATTCAGACACAGGTTCTTCTGGAGAAATCACAAGGCTGGGACTGAAACGAGACTGTTTTCCACAGGTAACACACACTAACCAGCCTTACGTCTTAATCTAGCATATCTCTAACACATTTCTATGGTAATAGTCAAGGCCAGCTGCTACCACCCAAGGCTGGTTCTACCAATAATAGATTATTATAATATATGTAGCTAATAGGGCTTTTTCTGTCATAATGTGGCAGGACTAGATGGATCTCTGTAATAAAAACTAAGAATCTCTTGCATTTATATATTGCTTTTTCTTTCTAAGTGCATCCACATCTGTTATGTCATTTTCTCATTCTGATACCCTTGGGAGAGACAGATTGGTTTGGGGTAAAGCTCCTTTTATTCAGATATAGAAAAACTGGCAAGAGGATTACGGAGTGTTTCCAATGATCCTCCTTGGCAAGTGGGCATAGTCTTGTCTTCCTAAGTCATAGGGCCTTGTTAGGATCAAATATGTAAGGTGGGGTCCCGGAAAAGGATGGAGGCCTACACATACAATGGGTTACTCCTATGAACCAGCTCTTGGTTTAGAATAAAAAATTAAATTCTGGGACTCTTGTCTGGCAAATTACAGTTACCTTTCCCCAAGCTCTATGTGCATCTCTCTTCTCTTCTTGGCATGTAAACTTTGTTTCCACCAAAATCAGGATGTTAATTTATTAAGCAGATGTGAAAAATATCAGTGTACTCTAGCTATCAAACCACCATTACAATGAGAAGAAGAACAAAAATCTCACTTTTATTAGCTGTGCGCACATGCTAAGTCACTTCAGTCATGTCCGACTCTTTGCAATCCTAAGGACTTTAGCCAGCCAGGCTCCTCTGTCCATGTGACATTTCCAGGCAAGAATCCTGGAGTGCGTTGCCATTCCCTACTTGGAGAGATCTTCCTGGCCCATGTATTCAACCTATGTCTCTTGTGTCTTTTATGTTGTAGGTGGATTCTTTACCTCTGAGCTGAAGCGATCATAAAGATAAAAATTAAGAGTCATCTAGTGTTTTCTCCATGTCTTCCATAATCTGCTCAGAGGAAGAAAAGTACATGATGACAACCCAAGGTTGTTGGTTATCTTGTCCCAAGATAATCAAACCTATATTTGAGGGAGATGGTTCATCCTATTTCTAAATAGTTCCTGAAACACATTGATATGTTTGGAGAAAATGTGGGAATCATGCCAATGGGAAAATCTTGGTTACCAAACTTATTAAGTGCAATTATTCCAAAATTATATTCCTAACTTTTTTTCTAGCACAAACTGAGCAAGTTTAAAAAGGAACACAGAACATTTACACCTTTTTAGAACAAAATAAGATGGTTCTTATAAGCCATTCATTACTAATTGCACAATTACTTTATCATGTAGCACTTGCTGAGAAAAAATGATAAGGCAAAGAATAGACTGATTTAAGGATTTTTATTTCCTTCCTCTGGTGGGGAGGGGGACTAGCAATCCAATTTCTTTTCTCTAGGGAATTCAAAAATGTTAAAGCATAGCAAGTGTTCCTCATTTCTGGATAATAAAATAATGGTGTAATTAACAATTGGTTAGTGTGACATCACAAGAAATTGTTAAGTGTCCTTGTGAATAGAAGCAAAATCCACACTATTCTAAGGAATTTTGGAATGGAAGTTAATTACTATCTAGCCTAAAAATGGGAATAGAATTCTTCCAAAGTACATACTAATATCTTTTGGTACTTAAAACTGCTACTCTGACTCTGGGACTGACAGCGCTGTGCATGGAGCCAGTTACATCTTGGAGACGCCTCTTCCAGGGTCCAGGGCTTCGCATCCACTCTCAGGGACCTGCAATGGCGCTCCTGCTCCTCTTCCAGGCCACTGTCTGCAGGGCGTGCAGTCTGAAGAACTGAAGAGTGACCAGCCTAACTACCGGCCAGAGAGCACGGGCTGGGTTGGAGAGGACTGGGGTCCATCTCTTCCGCAGAATTGTCTGTGAAAACGCACCTTCCCCAGGTGGGACTCAAACCCAGCCAACACTCAGTTTGGGACTTGAATCCCAACTCCTAATCCCTGACTTAGTGGACTCAAATCCACTGCCTTTTCACTGAAACCACTCACTGGCCTCAGAACTTACTGAAGCTCAGGTTCTTTTATCTTGTTGCAGAAATAATTCAGTGTGAGGCAATGTGATAAGCAAAGAGTGAGCTTATTAGCATAGGATGCTTGGGGAGCCACAGCAGCAAGGGAGTGCAGCCCCGTGAACAAAGAGAGCTACATTTTTATAATCAGAGAAAAAGTGGGTTTGGTAGAAGACCACCTTTTCCCCTCATTTTTGGACAGAGGTCAAGGTTTGTGTCATTAGTTCCTGCTTTGACACTATACGGTCTAACAGGAATAGTCGGGGTGCTATTTAAATCATGTTTATATTAGCAAAAGGTGTGTGCTATGCATTGCAATATGGAAATCTGTTTCAAAGTTTCAGTTAATGTCCCTTTTCACCTAGATTTTTTTTCCCCTTTCACCTATATTCCTATCTTGGCCACATGCAGAAATGCTGCCGTTCAAGGATCATTGATTCCCTGACTTCGTGGAAGATTCAGACTCCACATCTGTTGTTTTATGTTTTTACTCTCAGGATTTGTGGCTTGAGTGAGCCTAGCACTTGAATGTACCTGGTCTTCCTTCAAGCTACTGTAGCTTGTAGTTCGATATTGGATTCTTCTCTTGAGTGGTCATTAGCTTACATCAGTGGCTCAAACTCCCTTTTAAATCCCTTCTCTGTCCCTAATGGGATTTCTAACCTAACTGTTTAATTATCCTACTTTGTTCCTATAATCTGGTGCCATCCCTCACCTGGACTGTTGAACTAGGTCCTTGAATGGTCTCCTTATCTCCACTCAAGTCTCCTTCCTACAGGTCCTTCCCACAGCAACTAAACAAGTCCTTCTAACATGCAAACCTGATTGCTTCTGGATTGCATGCATGCATGCTCAGTTGCTCGGTTGTGTCCAACTCTTTGCGACCCTGTGGGTTGCAGCCCACCAAGCTCCTCTGCCCATGGAATTTTCCAGGCAAGAATACTGGAGTGGGTTGCCATTTCCTCTTTCAGGACATCTTTCTGACCCAGGGATAGAACCCTTGTCTCCTGAGTCTCCTGCATCGGCAGATGGATTATTTACCATGGGGCCACCTGGGAAGCCTTTTGCTTCTTGATTAAAATCCCTTAAAAAGTTCACCTTTCTTTAGGATCACATCCAAGTGCCAGAGGATGGACATTCAAGAATCTTCTCCATTTTGCCCTAACCTGTTTTTCCGGATCCCCTGCTTCCATTCCTCACCGTTGCTCAAACCACACAAATGACAGATTTGCATGCCTCTAATCTCTCTGCCTGGGAACAGCTTCTTCTATGAGTTATTCTGGCAAAGCCCACTCATTCTTCAATTCAGTGTCACCTTGGATTCTAAGTCGCCAAAAGGGTAGGTACTACATCGTCCATCTTTGTGAACATCACAGCGTGTGACTTGCTTGGCTCACCAGATACATTGTAACTAATTGTGGGAAGAAAGGAACCTGCATTTCTTACAAGAGGAGCCATCCTCCTTTATTTATTTGTACTGCTCTTTTACTTGATTTCCTGTTCCTTTAGTTTCCCCCCTCCCCCTTTTCTTTTTCTGTCTTCTTTAGCTGGAGTGGGAGTAGAGGGAGGATGAGAAGAGCTTTGTAGCTGGCGAGCCTGTGGCGCAACCAGTTGCTGTATGTGCCTCCGCTGGGATTTCTTCTCCATACCCTATTGAGTGCATCTGCCTCGGAGGCCTGGGTTGTGACAGCTGTTTAATAAACCACATCAGCAGCACACAAGGCTTAAGACGGGAGGAGAGTGAGAACCTCATATTCCATTTCAACTCTGGCGATAACCTCTGAATTCCATTATTTGCCATTTTAATACAACAGTTATTTCTCCCATCCCCCCCACCCCCGCCCTCCCAGTTTCCTTCTTGCCTTTGGTGTAGTCAAATGGCCTTTTGCTCTAGGGTTGGTGGTTTTGTGTAGCCAGCCTCTATTCATATGCGTAAGCTTACAGCTACTCTAACACTTCAGAAGTCTGATGAGTCTCCCCTTCTCTGGTCCTATCCCTTCTCCATGCGTTGTAAAATCTTCCCTTGGCAGAGAAAAGGCCACATCTCTTAGCGGCTTCTGCCCTGCCTCTCCCCATTCAATTATGGAGCTGCATTTCAAGGGCTTACATATTCCCATTCATTGGAAAGAGAGGTGGTGGGGGCGGTGGGCGGGAGCGGCGAGGGAAGAGAAAGGGGTGGTGCCTGCCATGATTACACATTCTGGAAAGCCAGCTTCTGACATAGACCTTGCTTCCAGCTGCACTATCTTCCGGGCCGGGCCGTAAGAAACACATCTTCACATTTGCAATAGAAGAGATGGGTAGCGAATCTCCAGGCATAGCATTACCCCCAAGAAGAGTTCCATTTTCCCCAGGCATGTAAAGGCAGTCTTGCTATCTCTCCAGGGGTGGGCCCCACAAAGCTGAATCCCGCCAGCGAAGAACGTGTGAGGAGCACGTGCAGTTTCAGGAAACACCTGTTTCAGCCGCCCCACGTGAACCCTCGGTTATTCGTCATTTTCTGCAGCTCACAGCGCAACCGGCCAGGACAGAGCGCCAGACTGCTGGTGGAGGCCCAGCTCCCGTCACGCGCTGGCATCTCATCCAAACAGGTCGAAATGAGGTTTCAAAACTACCTGTGAGCAAGAAAGATGAGGTGGAAAGTCGCTGATGCAAGCAGAAATACCACAGTGATAGCTGATCGGGGAAGCGCGCGCGGGCAGACGGAGCTGTTTAAAACATTTAAAACGTGCTTCTCTTGAAGCCTGTGGCTCCCTTGTCTCCTTCAACTCCCTCTTTTATTAACTTCGCCTCTTTTATGAGTAGTTTAATAAAACTATTTTCTAGTCTGTGAGGGAAGATCATAAACACTCCTGCTTTAGAAAAATAATAACAAGATTCCTAGGATATCCAGAAGAGTGAGTAGCCTGGATGGGGGTCTGAACAGTAAATGATACCACCTAAGGGCTCCTGTTATTTGGAGGCCTGTGTAAGCCAGGCAAGAGGATCCCTTCTGAAAAACCTACTGACACGGTGTGAAAGAAGGCATACATTTTTAGGCCTGGGAAGGAAGATAATCCTTTATGACTCCTAATTTAATGTGTTTATATCCAGTGACTTATCATCTAATCCCTGGGCTTTGCCTGAGGTCACAAGAGCCCCATCTTATTCCGTGTGCAGAATGACGTTGGACAGGGAGAGGCAGCCTGGTCTGAAAGCCCACTCTCTGCTCTGAACTGGCAGGCCACTCAGAGACCCTAAGACCCCTTGAGAGAGTTAATGACGGAGTTGTTCTCTCTCCCTGACACCCAATATCTAGTTCATTAGCAAATCCTATTGGCTCACTTTAAAATATATTCCAAATCAAATCACTTTTATTATCTCTCTGGCATCACTCCAGTGTGTGTTAGTCTCTTAGTTGTGTCAGATTCTTTGCGACCTCATGGACTGTAGCCCTCCAGGCTCCTCTGTCCATGGGATTCTCTAGGCAAGAATACTAGAGTGGGTTATCATGCCCTCCTCCAGGGGATCTTCCCAACCCAGGGACTGAACCTGGCTCTCCTGCATTGCAGGCAGATTCTTTATCTTCTGAGCCACCAGGGAAGCCGCAGGTGTGGTCCAAACCACCCTTATCTTCCACCCATAGTGTAATAGGGAAGAACAAATCTAAACCCCCCATCCCCTGCATTGGACCTATTTCTTTTACTTTTAACATTTGTATTCTATTGCTTTTGCTTCCAGTTAAGAATATTGCCTATAGCCTGAAAGATATAGGGTAGCCCATGCTCAAGCTCTGACCTTGACGCATATAACGTTTTCTATTCACATAGAGAAAAAAGTCATAGAAGAGAGAATAGCATTTGCTTTGTTGGAAGCTTACAGGAACATCATGTCTTGACCTGCATGGACAAGCTGCAAGAACAAAGGATCCTGACGCCAAGAAGTTTGCACCAACCAACCACACCTCCTTCCCTTTTCAGTCTAAAAGAAGTCTGATTTCTTACTTGGGTAAGATGGTTCTTTGGGACATGAGTTTACCCTCTTCTCTGCTGGCTAGCTTTCCAAATAGTCACTGTTTCTTGCCCTAACAACTTGTCTCTTGATTTGTCAGCCGAGTGTGCAGCTAGCCGTACCAGCGTGGACTGAGTGACAGTTTACTAAGGAGCCACAACCTGATCTTTCTGCTTCCACTTGCGCCCACCTCCCACTCCACCGTTCTGTTTATGCTCCACAGCAGAGCCCAAGACATCTCATGAGGTCTCCCACAGCCGCCACTGGATCCCAGGTCTCTCCTTTGCGTCCTGCTTGTTCTACGTATGCCCACTCATTCACTATGATTCAGCTGTCTTGGCCTCTTGGAGAGGCCTCTGAGGGAATGGCAGGACTGCCCCACCTCAGGGCCTTTGCCGTCATCCATGCCTAAGCCTAGCACACTCCCCAGACATCTTCATCATTCGCTTCCTTCAGGTCTGTCCTAGTCTCACCTCCTTGGCAATACTGTTCTTGAACATCCAGCCTAAATTTGCAGTGACCATGCCAGCATTCCCTATCCACTGTATCTACTTTGTTTTCTCTGTAGCATCTATCACAGCCTAACACATAATCTATTTAATCTATTCCCTGATCTGTACATTGCATAAAGGCAGGATTTTTATCTGTTTTGTTCATTGTTGCATCCTCAATGACTAAAACACTGCCTAGCAAATAATATATTGTTTAATATATATTTTGGAGAAGAATGGTTATCATGTCTATTCTTTGGTTAAAATTCTAAAAAGTTGGGGCTAAAGGTTACTTCTGCATGCATTGATGGTGCAGGGTGCACAGATTTCCTGGAGCTCCAGGAACCAGCTCTCCCTGTGATGTGGGTGTGCGGTGACTGGGTCAGAGAGCTTTTCTGATCTCTCAGGAGTACGGGTAAACTGCTGACCCAAACCTTGGGAAGCTGGTTTTCAAGTTTAAAAGAAGAAAATAAAAAATGTACCTACTGTAGTCCAATCATTCATGCTTAATGAAAGAATACCTCTCAATAGGTGGGGGAAAACCTTCGTTTAACTCTGTGGCACCATTTTGGAACAAAATGCAGCTAACCAGCAAGAAACAGCATCACCATCCCAGCTTCTCCAACTCTCATTTTTACTACTGTATTCTTATCACTACAGGGATCCTCGGGGTGGCCTTGCAGAGACCAATGAGGACAAAATCAGCTGCTAAAAGATAGACATGAAGCCATTCACAAGGAGATTTTATAGCATGGATTCCCAAGGCTTTACTGGGAAAGCTCAGGAGTCAAAGGCTTTGCATTCATTGTCTTGTCTTGGCTGCTTTTCCTTAATACATGGCCTGGATAAAATGTCTAATCTCTTATTCTACCTTGTTGACCCAGTGATAAGCAGCTCAAAGTCTAGAACCTGGACCTGACCTTCACTTATACAACAACTTCTCCCCTTGCTACTCTTTAAAATTGAAATTGAAGAGTAGAATTGACCAAACTCTTTCCACACCAATACAAGACCTCAGCATCTGTTTCAGCATGGAGTTCCAGAGTCTACAGGGGACACAGGAATGGTATGGTACTGACTCCTAAGAGAAATGATTAGAATTAAGAGCTATCCAAACTGACTACATCTAGAGACGGCTATGGAAACCAAAGCAAAGGTCTAGATGTAAATGGCCTAGAGGTGACAATTGAGCAAAAGAAAACAGAAATAAGCAATAGATCTTGAAGGGTGACTCAAGAAAACAGAAACCTGGAGCCCGAATCTCCTGCATCCTCTCTCTTGGAATATAAAGGATCTTTTAAAGGAACTAAGTGTATTCAGACAGTAATAGACAACAGTTAGCTAAGTTTGGAACCAATTTAATGAGTGATAAAGGGTCGTCATTCCTTAAAATTCTGTGTGTGGGTAAGAAGCAACAGTTAGAATCTTACATGAAACAACAGACTGGTTCACCATTGGGAAAGGAGTACGTCAAGGCTGTATATTGTCACCATGCTTTTTTAACTTATATGTAGAGTATATCATGCAAACATCCTGAGCAGGATGAAACACAAGCTGGAATCAAGATTGTCAGGAGAAATATCAACAACCTCAGAGATGCAGATGGTACCACACTAATGGCAGAAAGTGAAGAGGAACTAGAGAACCTTCTGATGAGAGTGAAAGAGGAGAGTGAAAAAGTTGGCTTAAAATTCAACATTCAAAAAGCTAAGATCATGGCATCTGGTCCCATCACTTTATGGCAAATAGATGGGGAAAAAGTGGAAGCAGTGACAGATTTTATTTTCTTGGACTCCAAAATCAGTGTGCACAGTGACTGCAGCCATGAAATAAAAGACGATTGCTCCCTGGAAAGAAAGCTATGACAAACCTAGACAACATGTTAAAAAGCAGAGACATCACTTTTCCAACTAAGGTCTGTACAGTCAAAGCTATGGTTTTTCCAGTAGCCACGTATGGACTGGAGAAGGAAATGGCAACCCACTCCAGAATTCTTGCCTAGAGAACTCCGTGGACAGAGGAGCCTGATGGGCTGTTGTCCATGGGGTCGCACAGAGTCAGGCACGACTAAAACAACTTAGCATGCATGCATGCATTGGAGAAGGAAATGGCAATCCAATCCAGAATTCTTGCCTAGAGAACTCCGTGGTCAGAGGAGACTGGTGGGCTGCTGTCCATGGGGTCGCATAGAGTTGGGCACAAATGGAGTGACTTAGCAGCAGCAGCAGCCGCAGCATGTATGGATATGAAAGTTGGACCATAAAGAATACTCAGCATCAAAGAACTGATACTTTTGAACTGTGGCACTAGAGAAGACTCTTGAGAGTCCTTTGGCCTGTAAGGAGATCAAACCAGTCCATCCTATAGGAAATCAGTCCTGGATATTCACTGAAAGGACTGATGTTGAAGCTGAAGCTCCAATACTTTGACCATCTGATGAGAAGAGCCAACTCATTGGAAAAGACCCTAATGCTGGAAAAGATTGAAGGCAAAAACAGAAGAGGGTGGCAGAGGATGAGATGATTAGATAGTGTCACTGACTCAATGGACATGAGTTTGAGCAAAAAAAAAAAAAAAATCATGCTTAGCAGTCATGTGGCAGACAGAAGTTGAAATGAGTGCATCTGGAGAGTGGAGCTGACAAATTTTTAAAGCTACCACATCTTGCTATCATCCCTGCTTTAACTGACCTGCTACTCTCATCAGATTTCACTCTGTGCTCTGAGTGCTTCAGTGTTAACAAAACATGGTTATAGACATCATTTTATCTTGTCCCTGTCCCTCTGGTTACCACGGGATATAAGAAAGGAATTCTTTCAGTTGAATCCCAAAACATGACCTACTGGTCCCCATTCCATCTGTTTTTGGGTTGAGTTAAGTATTTTTAGTGCAAATAAACAGATTCCCTGATTTGCAAAACACTCAACTCTAACTTCTGAACATAGGATAGAATTCTTCTGACCATAGGATAGAATTCTTCTGTTAAACAGCAAATTTCTAGGGGCAGGAGGTTGAAGCATATGTCAAGGACATCCTATTTATCCCTGTAGCTCAAACTGTACCTTCTCCTTCCCTGCCTGCGAACTCTCAGCTGATACTTAGGGAGGATATCCCAGGCCGTGCTTATCTTTCCTCTTCGTAGAAGAGGGAGCCAACAAAGGTGCCCCTGATTGAAGTTTGTGTGTAAATTTCCCCAGGTGAGACTATAAGGAAAGAAAACATGAGTGGGATGCATGTGCCATGATTTGAAGGGGTCTTAGAGGCTTTTCAGGCTCTTTGTCTACACGTGATGTTACATCTGCCCCCTGCATTCCTCCCCCAGTTCCCAACCCAATCCAAGGCTTCCTGAAATGTTTCCCGCTCACACACGTGGCAGGAAAGTGTGACTCAGACCTCCACCGGCCTCCTAGCCTTGTAGACGCACACAGAGCCCTGTGGGAGAGCAGATGCCTTTGTCTGGCAAGAGCAGACCTCCTCATCCCTGCAACCAGTGCTCAGTGGCCCTTGGGCTCTTCCGCTCTTGCTTTCCCAGTGCCCCTTGTCAAGGTCCTCTGCTTTGCAGGCTGCTTCACTGCTGGTCCAGAGGCCCACTGTGAAATGCCAGCCTCTGTAGCAGAGGCTGCTTCCCCAGGCAAGGCTGAGCACCTCAGGAGTCATGACAATGCCCCTCTCCTCCTCGGACTGTCGTCCTTTCTCAGCTGGGAATGTTGACAGTGATTCTTGTTCTTCCTCTCTGAGAATCAGAGCTCATATCCATAGTCTTGTTGCTTAGTCGTGTCCAATTCAACACGGGCTTCTTTGTCCATGGAATTCTCCAGACAAGAATACTGGAATGGGTTGCCATTTCCTCCTCCAGGGATCAAACCTGCATCTCTTGCATCTCCTGTATTGACAGGTGGATTCTTTACCAGCTGAGCCATGTGGGAAGCCCAGCCAATTATCTCTCTGGACTCAAACACACTGGGTGGAAGGAACACACTAGCTATCGCTGCCATATTTCCCACGCCCCTCACCTCTGACCCTGGAAACAGCTTCCTCTTTAGCAGGTAAGGAGGAGCAGAATTTGCTACCCTAAAATGTCTCTTTGGTAGAATTAGCTCAACCTGACTATTTTTAAGAAACTGCAGATGCAGAAAAAGACCTGAAAACTGGTTAGAAATTACTCTTTTGTAAGACATGTATGTTCATAAAGGAAATTCTTCTGTAAGGATGTCTCCTTGTCTGTACCAGAAGCGGAGAATGCTTCTAACCTTTTGAAGACTTTACCCATGGAGAAGGCAGTGACTTAAATCAGCAAAACAACCTTATCCTGTTCGCTATGCTGACATGGGTCATTTTGGGGAGTTACTCAGTTTTCCTGGGGATCTCTCATGTATATAGGAGGAACACATGACATTTACCTTCTCTTTGTTTTTCTGTTTATCTGTCTTTTATTACAGGAAGGTCTTAGCCATGACCCTAAAAGGGAGAAGGGAAAATTGTTTTTCTACCTGACGCAGGCCTCTCCTTTCTTGTTGAACCGCTCACTGGAACTGCTGTCTGAGGAGTGACCAGCTCCATAAACCCAACCAAGGAGCCGCTGGGCTGCAATATCCTCTCAGGCTTCTGACCGTGACCCACAGCCCCCCAAACTGCAGAGCATTCATCCTCTCCTCCCCACCCCACCCCACTTGTATGATCTGCAAGGCTACTGAGGGCCTGTCTTCAGACAGGTGATAGATAAAGCAGAGGCCCCGCCCCCCCCAACCCTCATGATTCATAAGTCTTGGACTTTCAAATGCAGCCACCAGTTCTCCTGAACTTCCATTGCTTTTCTTAGGCATTTGCAGAGTTTAATCAGTAACCTAAACAAGGATCAATCCAGGGCTATTCTAAAACCAAACTTGCTTAGAATACCAAGTTCCACCTCCTGGAAGTAGCTGCTCTGAGTGAAAAGATAAGCTCATGTATTTTTGGTTCTCCTTGTATATGACCTTCTGTCTTGCTTAAGGCTCTTTTGAGAATCTCCCATGAGTTTTGACCCATTTCATTCTCCAAGTTTTCCAAGATTTTGAGAATAATTTTTGGTGTGCAAAGGTGCATAGGAAACACTAAGGACAAGCTAAGCAAGTAAAATGTTCTGATATTCCCCAAAGGGAAATTGTAGAAAAATCTTACTAAAGCATTTGCTTCCTCTGTCAAAGCACAGACCTCCCATCCACAAGGTGTCAGCAGGATAATTGGCAGCAATGATGTTATTCAAGTCCAAGAGGAAACAAATGGGCCAACAGTGAACTGGATAACTAAGGAAGATTCCTTCTTCATGGTCCTGCTACAGAGTTGGTTGGCTATACCTCCACCAGTGTCCTAGACAGAGCTGAGACCCGCTATCTCAGCCAGGGAGGTTCTTTTTCTGATTGGATTCCTGCAGTCAATAACAAAAATTCTGATCTGGAACAGTGCAACCTTTATTCAATGGTCAAAGGATGAAGAAGCAGGAACCTAGTTTGCAAATCAACTTGTCAACCCAATTCAGGTGGAGACACCAAATATATAGGAGGGTGAGGGAAAAGGGAGGGAGCTGGAAAGAGTGGAAAGAACACTCATGAAATATCCGAGAACAGGGGCGTGGTTCGGGCCCAGTTCTCCTTTTCAGCCACTGCATGGGGTCTTCCAGATGTTGTCATGGCGATTGTCAACTATCAGGGCACTGGTTGGTGTGCTCAGTTCAGTTCAGCTCAGTTCAGGCTACTGAGCTATCAGCCGTGTCCGACTCTTCGCAGCTCCGTGGACGGCAGCACGCCAGCCTCCCTGTCCATCACCAACTCCTGGAGTTTACTCAAACTCATGTCCATTAAGTCAGTGATGCCCTCCAGCCATCTCATCCTCTGTCCTCCCCTTCTCCTCCCACCTTCAATCTTTCCCAGCATCAGGGTCTTTTCAGATGAGTCAGTTCTTCATATCAGGTGGCCAGCTTCAGCATTAGTCCTTCCAATGAATATTCAGGACTGATCTCCTTCAGGATGGATTGGTTGGATATCAGTGCAGTCCGAGGGACTCTCAAGAGTCTTCTCCAGCACCACATTTCAAAAGCATTAATTTTTCGGTGTCAGCTTTCTTTATAGTCCAATTCTCATATCCATACATGACTACTAGAAAAACCATAGCCTTGACTACACGGACCCTTGTTGGCAAAGTGATGTCTCTGCTTTTTAATATGCTGTCTAGATTGGTCATAACTTTCCTTCCATGGAGTAACTGTCCTTTAATTTCATGGCTGCAGTCACCATCTGCAGTGACTTTGGAGGCCCCCAAAATTTAGATGCTAATGCATTACAGTGAGCATATAATGAGGCTCAAGGTATACCGGAAGTCAAATCTTTCACCACCTTGGGCCTCGTTGGTTCTAACCAGCTAGGTTATTTTTTCTTTTTGCAGCTTTCTCCTGAAACTTGGATAAGAGTAATTGGTTCCCACTTGAGGGAGAGGCAGGGGTAAGATTCTGGAGCAAACAGCCTTAATAACATTCCTTCAGAGAGATGTATTTCTGCTCGGCTGTGGCCTGTCCGCATAGATTCCTTGTTACCTGGAAAACAGATGAGAGAATGAATAGCATCATTCAATGAAGTGGAAAAAAGAAATCAACAGATCAGCCGTTGTCCTGTTGCATTTCTGCCTTTTACTTCCCTAAGAAAGCAGCAGAAAAATGGCATTCTTAATTCCTTCCTATAAGTCCTAGAACAGGTAGCCCTCACTTCCCAAACAGAGCTCCTGTACTTAAGTCCAACGTGGAAGTCACTTAAGAACACTCTGTCCTTGATTCTGATCTTTCCTCCTGTCAAAGTGATGGTGACATGAACAAGTGTGCACAGAGGGGGGCTTTGTGCCAATTAACAATTTCTCATTAGCTTAATTAGGGGACACATGTTTTTAATCACAGCTAAGAAAGTGGAATGATTGAAGAATTGATTCTGAGCTTTTGAAAGCATCTCTGGCAGTGCCTGGAATTTAATTCTGCAGATGTGCTTGAAAAGAGACAGAGGTAGAAAAAAGACAGCCTTAAATGGCATGGCCTCACTGAACATAATAGGAGAATACCAGATAAACAGAGTAAGTGTTTCCGTTTTGAAACGGAGACAATCTTTTTCGGGCTCTCTGAAGAATGAAAGGCCTTGCCCTCTCAGTTATGTTACATGAGATATCCGTGTAGGACAATTTTCTTTTTGTTTCCGCTAACTCTTTATCCTTATGTTCCAGGTAAACAGGTCTGATGCTCTTGGAGATGCTCAGATAATGTGTGTAGTTTAGATGCAGCTGAGGGGAGCTGATAGTTGCTCTAGTTGAATTGAGCGTAAAATTTGGACTTCATGGATTACTTGGGAAGTCTGAATTTACAGAACCTCTTTACATCAGAAAATAGTCTGACTTATGATTTTGCATGCTTGTAACCTGAAGATGGGTAACTGTCATGGTCTATATATCACCCAAAAGACCAGTTATTCGGACCGTGCAATCCATGGGCACTTGAAAGAATTTGTACTAAGCACAACATTGATTTAAGCATCTCTTGTTTGTCGCTCTACACAAGGCAGTAAAGTCATGATCTTTATCATTTAAAAATGTAGTAGGCTAAAGCTTCACTAATTATACTTTGATAAAGTATACAAACAGATTCCTTCTTTGTAAAATGCAGTCTTTACTAGTATAATCCTTTTGAAAATAATTTTTTTCTTATTTCAAAAAGCAACGTATTTTAACTGCATACAAATTGGAAAATTCAATAAAAAACAAAGATGAAAAATATTGCATAACCCCACCTACCCAGATGTAAGTGCTATTTACATTTTAGTATATAGCCTATTTTACACTATATATTTTCTAATAAAGTGGAATTATGTTGTACTTATGGCTTTAAAACATGCTTTTTCACTTAGTATATCATCATTATCTCCCCACATCATTAAATATTCTTGTACAACATGATTTTTAATGACTGCATAGTATTCCAGCTCATGAATTTGTTATATTTATGATCAGACTTAATGGATATTTCCATTTTTGTTATTATAAGCAATGATAAAATGGCTGTGCTTGAATGTAAATCTTTTCAAGCAGCTATGATCATCTTATTTGAATAAATTTCTAGAGGTAGAATTGCTGAGTCAAAAATTATGTGCATTTTAAAGACTTTGGAACATATTGTCAAGTTTTTCCTCAGAAAAGATTCCCAGAAGCAATAATTCACACCCCTAGAACCAACAGTATGGGAAAAATAAGTAAAAATTTTAACAAATATAGTACAAAAAATCATATCTCACTATTATTTTTACTTGTAATTCTGATACTAGTGAAATCAGAAATTTTCTCTTGTATATTGAATGCATTTCTTTTTTTGAACTCTTAAATCATACCCTCTCTCAGTTTGCTCCTGGGATACTCATCTTCTGAATGTTCACTTGTAAGAGTCGTTACACATTGAACCATTTCCATGTATCCTTAACAGTGTCTCTCTTCCAGCTTGCCACTTACTTGCCCCCACCCCCACAGATGGTGTGTTTTATTGTTGTTATTTACATAAAAATTTAATGTTATCTAAATTAAATTCATTATTCTATGATTGCTCTTTCTTTGCTTTAGTGTTTGGAAAATATTTCCCATTCTGAGATTTTGTAATCATTATAGTTTATATTTTCATTTTTTTTCTTTTAGAAATTCATCTCTAATTTAGTTTTGTATGCAACACAGGTAGTGTTCTATCTCTCCTTTGAAAACTGCCAGTTAGCCCAACAGTATTTATGAAGTTATTCAGGATTTCCCTAAATATGTTCCAGGGAACACTATTACTGTATGATTTTGAAATAGAAAAAAAAAAAGTTCAGATACTTCTATATTTGAGATAATGCTGAATAATCCTTTTCATTAAGATTCACATAGCATATTTCCATTTAAAGGTTTCCAAAAGTCCTGCAGAATAAAATACCTACTTTATCTTGCTTTACCTAGAATTATACATTTAGCTATGCAATCCTTGTACGAACAGCATCTGTTAACATCAAAGAAATTAATGTTCCATAGAAGACAAAATGAGTGTATAACTTGGAAGGTCAGGTAGCCACCTTTATCAAATGCTAGTGTTTGAAGAGGTCCAGCATGCACGGAGTACTCTTGGGTTCTAAATAATCTGAGAATGGGGATCAGGAGGGCAGACGGGCATCAACATATCACCTTTATTATTGGCAATAGGTGTATTAGAGGGTGTGACTCTGTTGGGAGAGCCACATGGGCCCTGCCAACTGAGCATCAAAATTCAAGGTAGTCGCTAAGTCCTCTCTCCAAGGACTGCCTTCCCAGCTAGGACTGAAAGGCTGGAGGCTGTAGCTGTGTCCAAGAGAAAAAAAGGAGAGTGCCGAGTCTAGCAAGCCTGTTTCATCCTTTTGAATTCTACTGATTAAGTCAGTCACTCCCTTTACTCTTGGTGTTAAGAATGAGATGCCAGAGCAAATCCCTTCACACGGGATCCAGGGAGTGGGAAAAAAGACATTCCTCACTCATTGCTCTACATCCATTGGATTTTAAAACGTGTGGCTGTCTCCCCAGGGAGGAGATCTGTCAGGAGAACTCTGTGTCTACCTTCCTTAGGCTGTTATCTCCAACACTGGCAGCTACTCTTTCAAGAATCTTATCTGGAGAGAGTTTAGATTTAGTTTCCAAAAAGCTCTGTAATGGATCAAAACAGCACATGAATCAAATCAATTTCCCTCCCTCCATGTTGAACACTCCCTATTTTATTCCCCATCCTAAATTATATCTAGCTGCACTGTTCCATTTACATTATCAGAGATTCTGCTAGGAGACTAAATACAGCATAAATCTGCTCCAACAATAAGATAAATAAAAGGCTCTGATAATAAAACACCAACAACATTTAGGTGACCCGAATTTGATGCAAAGCCTTCTCCTATTTTCAGACTTCCAAGGAGTAAAATCCTCTGGCAAATGAAAATCCAGAAGTGTTAAAACATGAAATCAAGATAAAACATATTCTCATGCCATTTTTTTTTCTGTTTGCCTATTAAGTTTTATAAAAAGTTTAGCTATCAGCTAGTATAGACTTACCATATTCTTCTTCAAAATTAGCTGCAATTCTATAGGCTCTTCTAGAAAAATGCTAAGATCATTTTATCTAGTCAAAAGTATAAGTAGCTTGTATTTATTTCATAAAGTTAATTTTATTTATTTCATAAGTTAATCTGAGAAGGAATGACTGTATTGGATTTTTCTATGCAGAAACATGAACTAGCTCTTAGTAGAAAAATGTTCAACTATCATTAGATGCTCTATTCATTCAAATAAATGTGATAGTCACAAAAATCTTTTGCAGGACTAATTTCTTAACTTTATTTTTTTTATAGATAATGTCAGCAAGCATAAAAGGAAGCCAGTAGGTAGGAACTGTCAGATGGCAAAAGTTAAATTTGATGCAGTATAGAACCAAAATAGTGACAACTTAGGAAGGCCTTAGCTATATAAGACAAAAATTAAATCACAGGTGCTTGAATAGTGTGTCCCAGTTATTAGATTTTCTTTAATTTATAATTAAACTTAATTCCCTTTATATAGGAGAAATGAGTTAATTGGATGAAATGAAAGCAGTGACATATATGGTATCTAAAGAAAGAGGTGACTGAAGCAATAAGTTATAGGTTCCTTGATCTGTTTATCTGCCTAGGTGTGTGTGGCCAGGCCTGTATGACCATCTGTTTGACAGACCTGTCAGTCCTGTGCCCTTGTGGATATCTACAACAGGAAGAGCTGAACTAGATGACATCAAATTGGTTTCACTCTCTTTTGCTGATGCCATACAAGTTATATGCATGCCGAATATAGTAAGATCTTGGGTTCTAGACTGTGATATTCTTGATTTTATCTCTGCACTATCGCTTGTTAATTATAGGATCTGGTGAAATTCACTTAGTCTCTCTGTGCCTCAGTTTCTAAACCTGTATAACTAGCCAGGAAGGTGAAATAGTACCTACTTCAAAGATTGTTGTGACAACTAAATGGATCAGTGGATGCAGTATTGTTACTTAGAATAGCATCAGGCACAGAATGCATGCTCAAGAAATGTTAGTTGTTATTTTTATTTTTATAATTGTTCCAACTCCCAACGAGGGGAAAACTTTTTATGAAATTCAGCAGCTCCTGAATTTTGATATTTTTTTTCATGTCTTATTAACACTTATGGTCTCTCTGCACACTGCCTCCAAACAAAGGTGACCACCTTTTCAGGCACCAGCTACCTGTACAGGATGATAGATGTGTGGTAAGGTTAGGACAGGCTTTATTTATTTTGGACTTCAGAATCACTGCAAATGGTGACTGCAGCGATGAAATTAAAAGATGCTTTCTCCTTAGAAGAAAACTTATGACCAACCTTGACAGCATATTAAAAAGCAGAGATATTACTTTGCCAACAAAGGTCCATCTAGTCAAAGCTATGATTTTTCTAGTAGTCATGTACAGATGTGAAAGATGGACTATAAAGAAAGCTGAGTGCCAAAGAATTGATGATTTTGAACTGTGGTGTTGAAGACTCTTGAGAGTCCTTGGACTGCAAGGAGATCCAATCAGTCCATCCTAAAGGAGATCAGTCCTGAATATTCATTGGAAGGACTGATGCTGAAGCTGAAACTCCAATACTTTGGCCACCAGATGCGAAGAGCTGACTCATTGGAAAAGACCCTGATGCTGGGAAAGATTGAGGGCAGGAGGAGAAGGGGACGACAGAGGATGAGATGGTTGGATGGCATCACCGACTCGATGGACATGAGCTTAAGTAAGCTCCGGGAGTTGGTGATGGACAGGGAGGCCTGGAGTGCTGCAGTCCATGGGGTGAAAGAGTTGGACACGACCGAGCGACTGAACTGAACTGGACTAAAGTATAGGACAGCATCTCGAATAGCTACTCAGCTGTTTCCAGTTGATTACTCAGTGGGGGAGTTGGAAAAAAACTTCTATATTAAATGCGAAGTTCCGATACCCATGTTTTGCATTAATTCTGGGTGTGATGATTCCTGTCAGACAAGTGTAGACTGAAAAAATCTGTGATGGTTTCATAACTCTTGGGTGGCTTGGCATTAGCATTCCCCAGAAGAATTTATGTCATCATCTTTGTCAGGAAGTCTGATGTAAAGCTCAGACTTTGAGAATTGCTGGAAATTATAATGAGTTGGGGGACGATTGTGTATAATATTCTTAAATACTTTTAGCTAGATCAAAGATCTCAACCTCAGCTGCATGCTAGAATTACCGGAGGACATTTTTTAAGATGTCTGTGCCAGGCCTAACCTAGACCAAGACCAGGCAAGGTAGATGCGTGACTTGTAAATAATCTTTGACTCCATGGGCCATACCCTTGCTCATATCTTTGATAGTTCTTTTCCATGCATTTCCCCCCCAAATCCAGAATCTTTTCACTCTCCCATGTTACCCTTAGAATTCTCTAAGACTCTTAGAGTTAAAAGACTGTAAAACTTCAGTATTTCTCAGCCTCTGCCCAGTATTTCACCCTCTGAAAGAACCTGATCTACCTATTCCTTGGCAGATGGACATCACTACATGACTGAATGCCTTGAGAGACTGAGGACTTACCACCTCTTGAGCTAGACCATTGTATTATGGATGGGGTCAGTTGCTCAAATGTATCTTCTTATGTTGTTATAAAATATGTCCCTGGAACTAAAATGCAGCTATTCCTAGACTTCTCTCTAAAAACTAATGAAATAGACCTAATCTCTTCCACTGGCAGCCCTATAAAAGCTTAAAGGAATCAGTCATGTCCTTCCTAAGTTGGTTCTTTGCCCTTAGCAAAATCAGATTCTACCACTGCTCCTGGAATAATAAGATTTGTAGACCTCTCCTAACCCAGTTTAACTTCCTATGAACATCCTATAGTTGGCCAAATCTTTAAGTGCAATACCCTAAATTGAAGAAAGCAGTCTAAGGGTTATCTGAGAAACCTCATACACACGTAATAGTCACTCTAAACTAAGTGGAACACCCACTAAATGAAAGTCTTAAGGGTTTAAAGTCTTAAGGTTGTAAAGTATATAAGGATTTAAATGGGCCTTAAAGACTCTCAAATGCATATGTCAAAAGATTTACATCTGGGAAAGTAATCTGTTGATCCATAAAGTGAAAGTCACTCTGTTGTGTCCAACTGTATGACCCCATGTAGCCTGTCATGCTCTTCTGTCTGTGGAATTCTCCAGGCAAGAACACTGGAGTGGGTAGTCATTCCATACTCCAGGGTATCTTGACCCAGGGATCAAACCTGGGTCTCCTGCCTTGTAGGTGGATTCTTTACCATCTGAGTCACCAAGGAGGCTCATAAAGGAAGAGGGAGAAAATGAAAAGTTTAGACTACTTTAAAAGGACCAATTTAAATATAGATTTATTTAAAATATACATGATTATTTTAATTTGCTAGAGCTGCCAAAACAAAATGGCACAGACCGAGCAGCTTACAGCCCAGATCTCTCAGTTCTGGATGCTAGCAGCCCGAGATCAAAGGGTGGGCTGGTTTGGTTCCACCCGTGGTCTCTGTCCTTGCCTTGCAGGTGGCCTCCTTCTGGCTGTGTCTTCACTTGGCCTTTCCTCTGGGAGTCTGTCCAACTTCCTCTTCTTATAAGGACACCAGTCAGGTTGGATTAAGGCCAGCCTTTACAGCCTCATTGTAACTTGATCACCTGCTTAAGGGCTCTAGCTCCAAATACAGTTGCATTCTGAAGTGCTGGGGATTCAGGCTTGAACATATGAATTTAAGGGTACACAGTTGAGCCCACTGCAATGACCATTTTTGTGGCTGTTGTTCAGTCACGAGGCTGTGTCCGACTCTTTGTGACCCCATGGACTGTAGCACACCTGGCTCTTCGAATCTCCACTATGTCCCAGAGTTTGCTCACAGTCATATCCATTGAGTCGGTGATGCCATCCAACCATCTCATCCTCTGCCGCCTCCTTCTACTTTTGCCTTCAACCTTTCCCAGCGTCAGGGTCTTTTCCAATGAGTCAGCTCTTTGCGTCAGGTGGCCAAAGTATTGGAGCTTCAGCATCAGTTCTTCCAATGAATAAACATGACTATAGGCATATTTTATATATATATATATATATATATATATATGTATGTATATAACACATATATGTTATAGCTTTTTATAGATGTCATATGTTATTACTTTTTATATATATGTCATATTTTATTGCTTTTATTATGTTTTTTAAAACATATATTTTTATTATGCTTATTATTATTGTTTTATACATATGTATATTTTACTGTTTTATTATTATTTAGATCTATATTAAAGTATTATATTAGAATATATAATATATTTTATGTGTATAATATATATTATATCTGAGAATATATAATATATTCTATAATACTAGTATGATTTAGGTCACTATTATAGCATTATATTATTAGAATATATACACATATAGTATTATATATAATACTATATATATTGAAATATTATAAATATTTTATATACAGTATTATAGTAGTATTATATTAGACTATATAATATATTAATATAACATTATAATATTATAGTATAATGTAGATGCAACATCATATAATATAGATATACAGCATGTGTATATATATCCATATATATTTAACATGTTCTTTTGGTTTAGATTTTCATGAGCTATACTTAAGTAAAGCTCAGGGTCATTCCCCAGACTTAGAACAATCCTTGGGGCTTTCATTTTTCTTTATGTTATGGTCACAGGATCTTAATCTGTTTTCCCATCCTCTTTAAGGCTTTCCTCCTAAGACCGATAGAAGATTAGGACTCATTTTTGTAGCTTTCTTAAAAAACAAATAAAAGAGTTTTATGCTTTTGTTCAGTTTTTTTTAAATTTTGAAATAACAATTTTAGACTCTTATAAAAGTTGCAAAAAGTGTAGAAAAAAATGACCCTATATCCTTCACTCATCTTTCCCTATTGTCAACATCTTACATAACCATAGTACAAGAACTAACTCCAAACAATTAACACTGATACAATAGCAACCAAATGACGCTTTCTAGAACTCTGCTATTTTCTTCATTAGTGAGACTTCTCCGTTACAGGATCTTACCTCTTGTCCCACATTGCTTTGAGTTGTCTCCTTCAGTCTGAGACAGTCACTCAGGCTTTCCTTATCTCACATAACCGTGATATTTTTGAAGCGTATCAGTATTTGATAAAATGTCCTTCAGTTGGATTTGTTTAATAATGTTTTCTCGTGAAAAGCTACAACAGAATGAAGTGATAGATTTTGGGCCAGAACTGACATTGTGTGCTTCTCAGTGCATCATATCAGAGGGTGGATGATGTTGTTAACTCTGCCTGAGGGCAGTGTTAACCCTGATCACTGGGTTAAAGTGGTGTTTGCCAGGGATTTAAACTATGTTTTCTTCCTAGTCACTGGAATACATAGCTAGTGAGAAATTCAGAAAAACTTAGAATAGTCAGAAAGCTTAAGAAATCTTATAAGCTCATTTAAGAATCTAAAAAGGGTGAATATATGTATTTATGTATAATTGATTCACTAACAAAGTTTTTGTGTTTGTTTGTTGAGATGAAACCTTCCATCCTGCAATCCTTGCATTTAATCTTTATAGAATAATCGCTATTGAATGATAGGATGCCACTCAGATAGGCAATTTATCTCCCAAGCTGGTAATTTTGGAGTGGGGTTTAGCTTTCACCGTAATATCTATCAATCGTTAGCATCTCCTTCTAAATCAGTATGCACTCACTGGTATGCTTGTTATGCTAACACAGCTTCAAATACATTCCTTGGGGTGGCTGCCCTCATTTCTCTAAGCGGATTTGTCTTAGCCCCTCACTATATCTGCACACAATTGCACTCATTTCACATGCTAGCAAGGTAACGCTCAAAATCCTACAAACTAGGCTTCAACAGTATGTGAACTGAGAACTTCCAGATGTGCAGGCTGGATTTAGAAAAGGCAAAGAAACCAGAGAGCAAATTGCCAACATCTGTCGGGTTATAGAAAAAGCAAGAGAATTCCAGAAAAACATCTACTTTTGCTTCATTGAGTACACTAAAGCCTTTGGCTGTGTGGATCACAGCAAACTGTGGGAAATTCTTAAAGAGATGGGAATACCAAACCACCTCACCTGAGAAATCTGGATGCAGGTCAAGAAGCAAAAGTTAGAACCAGACATGGGACAATGGGCTAGTTCAAAGCTGGGAAAGGAGTATGTTAAGGCTGTATATTGTCACTCTGCTTATTTAACTCATATCCAGAATACATCATGCAAAATGCCAGGCTGGATCAATCATAAACTGGAATCAAGATTTCTGGAGAAATATCAATAACCTCAGATATGCTGATGATACCACTCTCATGGAAGAAAGCAAAGGGTAACTAAACAGCCTCTTGATGAAGGTGAAAGAGGAAAGTGAAAAAACTGGCTTAAAATTCAACATTCAAAAAACTAAGATGGCATCCAGTCTCATCACCTCATGAGGATTAATGGAAACAGTAACAGACTTTATTTCCTTGGCTCCAAATGCCTTCAGATGGTGACTACATCCATGAAATTAAAAGACACTTGCTCCTTGGAAGAAAATCTGTGATAAACCTAGACAGTGTACTAAAAAACAGAGACATCATTTTGCTGACAAAGGTCCTTATAGTCAAAGCTATGGTTTTGCCAGTAGTCATGTATTGATGTGAGAGTTGGACCATAAAGAAGGTTGAGCCCTGAAAAATCGATGCTTTTGGACCATGGTGTTGGAGAAGACTCTCGAGAGTCCATTGGACTGCAAGGACATCAAACCAGTCCATCCTAAAGTAATTCAGTCCTGAATATTCATTGGAAGGACTGATGCTGAAGTTTAAGCTCCAATATTTTAGACATCTAATGTGAAGAGTTAACTCATTGGAAAAGACCCTGATGCTGGTAAAGATTGAAGACAGGAGGAGAAGATGACAGAGGATGAGATGGTTGGTTGGATGGCATCACTGATTCAATGGATTTGAGTCTGAGCAAACTCTGGGAGATGATGGAGGACAGGGAATCCTGGCATGCTACAGTCCATGAAGTGGCAAAAAGTCAGACATGACTGAGCAACTGAACACAACAGTATCTGCTTATAGGAGACTACCACTTCCCCAGTCTAACAGATTGCTATTACTAGACTTCTCTCCAGATGGAACAGACCACTGAGGATTTTACACACACACACACACACACACACACACACACACACACACAATTTCTATTAGATTTTCTTTCAATGTTTTTGTTTTTCCTCTTCTCAAGTAGAGGGAAGATTACATTAAGGAAACTGGTAAATTTCCTCAGGCAACATAAAAGAAAGATCTTACTCTTTAAATCTTGTCCAGAGTCAGAAATTTCTTTGCAAAACCAGGTACCACTTAACAGCCCCTCCCTCATTTCTGAATCTCAAGGTATAAGTATTAAACAAGGACAGAACTTGTCTAATAGTTCCAGGTCTTTAGTAGGAAAGATGAATCCCAGGAGGGCTCTGCCTAATGCCAGACAGAATACCTCATTTTAAGATGCAACGCTTCCCTCAGACAAAGGAATGAAAAGTCACCTCTTTGCTATAGAACAGTGCTTTGCAAGCTCTATAATGTATTAGAATCTCTTCAGATCTTTTTAAAATGCAGAATTAGATGCAGTAGGTTTGGATGGGGCTTGCAATTCTGTATTTTTAACAACCCAGGTGAGGCTGATGCTGCTGGCCTGTGGACCCCAGTAAGGCTGTGGAGGCTATGGGGGATTCCTGGTCAGAAGGGGAGAAGCATGAGAACAGCCTTTAGAAATGATAACTTCCTGGCTGTGATGGTAATAGTTGTGATGGGAACGTAATGTTGGATCACCTGCCATACCTTTGGACAAAACTCTATTATCAAAAACAACCCCCCCCAGAAAAACTAAGCAAACAACAAAAAAAACTTTTCATTACATTTTATCAAGAGAAATTCAGTGAAATGGAATAACTTTAGACTAAACCACTACCTCTGAAATTGGTTACCTAATGTGATATAAAAGAAATTCCCGTTTAGAAATTGTGTAATCAATTCAGTTTGGAGAGAAGGTTGAAGTTACAACACATCATTCAAAAGGAACCATGTATATTGGATACTATTTAGTTCCACTGAATTCGAGTAGGAACAGGGGTAGTGGTAGAGATGGAGAAGGTTGAGAACAGAAAGACTAGTCAGAAATGACACAGATAAAATGCAGATTTTAAATGATTGTTTAGGATGGGCTGGAGTATATGAATACCTTATACATATAAAACCCCTGATTATGAAGAAGTGATTCTCATTGTCCTATTACAGATGAGTAGTAAAGTTGAGGGAAGTTAACATACCAAGGAATACAGGGAGTGTAAGTGACAGATCCAAGATTCAAACTAAGGTTTTCTGATTCTAGTACATTCTAGCTTAACCCCTATACCATGGCACCGCCTCCGAGCTGGACTCACAAAGGACTGAAATATTAGAACAAAGACATCTTAACCAGGCTTCAGCAACTCACCTCTCTAATTAAAACTTGCATCTTGCTATCATGTGGACCTACCTATCCTACTTGTGAAGACACTTGTCCCAACATCTTCCTTTCTGATCATCATTCCTGGGTACTCTCATTTTATTACTTAAACTCATGCTTTTAGACCTCACCAAGACCCCAGTTCTTCAAATTCACATTGCTTCCCTTTCATAAGCATCTTTCTGACTAATTCTTTGACTGCCTGAATAAGTTCTATCACCCTAACCACTTTAACCTTTACTCTCAGGGGTTCTTATTCTCTGCCTTCCCCACTCTGTAAAACCCTAGCCTCAGATGAAATGTGGTCGGAAGTGAGATGAAATGTGGTCGAAACCTCTTTTAAGCCTGGCACCTAAGAATATCTAGTAAAACCCTTCTTACTCACACCTCCTGCATGAGCCACCTGGATGTCCATGGCTGTGGCGCTGTTGGAAGCAAGATGGCAAAGATCCTGAATGGTGGTAGGCTGGAATGCCACATGCACCCCCACTTGGAATTTATGATGAAAAAGATAAACATCCATTAAATCGTTAAGATATCAGGTTTGCCTGATATCTTAACAGAGAAATTGTTATCAGAATTGGAGTACTGTTAGATGAAAAATCTAAAATATGTGGTACTGACTTGGCAGTGGGGGAGACAGAACCAAGAAACGGACATGGGAGGCTGGACAAGCGAACTTGTTATTTAGAAGCAAAATTTTTATCAAAATATCTGATAAAACATGGAAATAAGATTATATGCCTGCTGAGCCAGTGATGCTAAGGAAAATGGCTAAAAGAATCAGAGAGAAATAGTTATGATGGTTGATCATTGAAAAGCTATTATAGGAAAGACATCATCTCAGGGTACAATTGACTGATTTTCAATTAGAATGAAAAGAAATAAATACCAGCAGCTTTTGGAATCTCAAAAGGTTGGAAAAACTCTACACATACAAACTTAAACTTTAAAAAGATGTAATTTGAAAAATATACTTAGTAGCAAATGGTGTATAAAACACCAGTTGAAGAAAATGACTCTTCCCTGTGGCAAAGATGAGATTACAGATGTCACTTTTCCACGAATTTTTCCAGGCTGAAAGTAAACCCATATTAAGTTAAGAGAGAGAGACGTAAGGTGAGAAAGTAGAGAAATAAAACAGGTTGAGAATTGTGTCTAGAAAATAAGTTTGGGCTGGGTTTCTGGTATAAGGAGCTGATCAGAAGCAAATACAATCAGAAGCCTCCTAAGATTTTAGGAGAACTGTGTTGGATATTGAACCAAAGGCACCATGAGTCCAGACTAAAAATTCTTCATCTGTGTGAAACTAAAAAGAGCTACTGCTGCTGCTGCTGCTGCTGCTGAGTCGCTTCAGTCGTGTCCGACTCTGTGCGACCCCACAGACGGCAGCCCACCAGGCTCCCCCGTCCCTGGGGTTCTCCAGGCAAGAACAATGGAGTGGGCTGCCATTTTCTTCTCCAGTGCATGAAAGGGAAAAGCTAAAGTGAAGTCGCTCAGTTGTGTCTGACTCTTAACTACCCCATGGACCGCAGCCCACCAGGCTCCTCCGTCCATAGGATTTTCCAGGCAAGAGGACTGGAGTGGGTTGCCATTGCCTTCTCCCAAAAAGAGCCCTTAAACTCCAAAAACAAAAAGTGTACTCTACAAGCTAGACAGCCCTCAAGGACCTTTAGATTTAGAGAACGGTAGGCGAAGAGCCACTCGGAGGGGGTGTCACCAATGCCCCCAGAGACCACGCGCAGAGACCAGTTAGAAACCAACCAAGGAAATCTGCACGACTTCAGGTGAGGGACCTCTCCCCCAGGATTCCATAACCAAAGGGAACCAGTGACTGCTATTTGTTTTCTGTTCTTTTTTTTCTGAAATGGTTCTATCCCTACATCACCACTCTTTGTGAGGACAGTTAATTTCTCTTCTTAGGTCAGATTTTGGGAAATAAACGTGGCAGCTGATGGAGAGGACTGACTATCACCCGAAGATTGTGGACTTCGAGCAGGATGAAGGGACCACACAGAGCCTCGGGTTGCCTTGTGAGGATGAAGGGAGGTGAGTGATTGTGTCTTATTCTTGGAAAAAAGAGTGGAATGGTTGTTTGGTGAGCAGAAGGACTGACTGTGGAGTAGACTGCTATGTGTTTGCCAATTCTTTCCCTTTTCTTCCTGGGCACCCAGCACTAGCTTTCCCGGTTTTCCATGTAGGCAAGCAGAACCACATGACTGTCTCCTAGCCAGTGGAGTGAAACCAGTGATGTAATCCACTGCCAAGCTTGGTCCTTAGAGACCAGCTCGGTTCCCTGCACGGGAGCTTCCTCCGTGTGGGCTTTGCGCCAGTGCTGAGGGCGACCTTGGAAACCACGTGTTGTACATGGCAGAATCTATCACCATGAGCTTCCAAATAACTGTGCAGCCAAGCTCCCAAGCTCCACTGACTGAGCTTTGTGTAAGTTAGAAATAAACTTTTTTTGTGTGTCAACCCACTAAGATGTGGACCTTTTTTTTCACAGAAACAAAAGTTATTAGTACACTGTGGGAAAAGCTCTTCAGACAGTGCAGAAAGCACGTAAATAACTATTTCCCCTGCTAGTCTGTGTTTCAAAATAGAAGAAATGTTTTTGTTCTTTGACCCTGCAGCCCAGAGTAGATACTACTGACAATCTCTATAACCAGAAAAAAACCCCAAAACAAAAGTTCAGTTATGGTTTTTCCTCCCATCCTGCAGAAGGGCTGGATGTTTTTCTTTGTATTGATATATATTTTCAGCAAGATCTGGGTTCTTATACCACTCTCTGTCCCTTACCTGCAGTATTATCGGGATTAATTTAAAATAATTCTCTGAGCTTCAGTTTTCTCACTTATAAAGCTTAGTATACTAATAAGGATAGGTCTTATAATGCTCTGTAACTAGCCCAGCCAGATCTAAGTAATTTAGCACAACAAAGATTTATTCCTATGCACATGAGTCTAGATGACCTTTCAGGGTAATTTTCCTTTATGTGATAACTTTGAAGTTTAGGCTGATAAAGACTTTATCCTGTAGTTTCATCATGTGGAGTATGTAGTCTAACTGGTCAACGAATTTGGGAAGAGAGAGAGGCTAGATAATGATTTACGGTCATCTCATTACCTCCCCAAGAATGAACCCATGTCATTTTCTTTAGTAACCAATAGGTTTGAACACATTTCCTGGCCTGACCTAAAAGCAAGGAGATGTTTCATGGGCTAGAAGGGCACTAGTAATATCTACCTCACTTGGATAACAAAAACTTGCCTGTAAGAGTCTGGTGAAAAATCATGGAAGATAAACAAAAGAGAGCTTTTTTATTTTTTTTAAATAAATTCTAAAAAGCTACATCCATCCTACAAAGCTCTGGTTTCTTTATTCCCACTGGAATATAGATCTATGAAATCTTAGAATATATTTGTTTTAGAGAATTGTTTTCAAATGACATTCTCTCGTATTTACCTATTTTGGTTTTGAAACATATGTACATTAACCTTAATTCAATTCAGTGAACACATATTAAATACCTACTCTATTCAAAACAGTGGTTTTGCTGGTGGCTTAGTGCTGAAGAATCTGCCTGCCAATGTAGGAGACGTGGGTTTGATCCCTGGGTCAGGAAAACCCCTGGAGAAGAAAATGGCAACCCACTCCAGTTCTCTTGCCTGGGAAATCCCATGGACAAAGGAGCCTGGCAGTCTATAATCCAAGGCGTCACAAAAGAGTCGGACACAACTTAGCGACTAGCCAACAACATGTTCAAGACACTTTTGCCAGTTCAGTAGAGCCAGACCTGACTTTTGAGCCTAATTAATGTTAGTAACAAGTGAAAGTGAAAGTCACTCAGTCATGTCTGACTCTTTGAGAGCCCATGGACTATACTGGAGTGGATGGCCTTTCCCTTCTCCAGGGTGTCTTCCCAACCCAGGGATCGAACCCAGGTCTCCCACATTGCAGGTGGATTCTTTACCAGCTGAGCCATGAGACAAGCCCAAAAATACTGGAGTGGGTAGCCTAGCCCTTCTCCAGCGGATCTTCCTGACCCAGGAATTGAACCGAGGTTTCCTGTATCAGGCAGATTTTTTACCGATTGAGCTATCTCAGGGAAGCCCTAATAACAAATGGATAAGGCTAAATAAGTCCTTCAAAGGGTGCATGTTGAGATCTGATTTTTATTGGGTTCTGATGAAGTCCAGATGCCATATTTCTGCAGAGTCCTTCAAGTGCCATTCCCTAGTGTCTCTGACAGGCAGGGATGGTTGATTTTAATCCAGAACCTTTGTTATTTATTTAACTAAGAATTTAAATAAGCTGGGGAAAATAATAGCACTTTATCACCTCTCCTCTATTTTTGATTCCAGTGCTTTACACTGTACAGCACATTATCACTGCAATTTGCCCAGTACATTCCCCTCAAGGATTGGTGAGTATTTAGTGTCTTAGGGTTTTTAGTAGCTCAACTCACCAGGGGCTGAAATTTTCTCTGTGAAGCTCAATGTTATCTTTGTGCTTATATGTCTTTCTCTTTGTGCAGCTCAAACTTTTCTAAAAGGAAGTCAAATTGTCCTCTGTCTGCCTTATCCCCTTTACCCTAATCCATCTGTTATTATTCCCCTGGCTTCTCTGAGCACTAAATGTCCCTAACTTAATTTTGTTGAAGCTAATGATATGGCGATAAGAAAAAAGACAGAGGGAGAAAATGGTAGGATGTCGATTGTCATTAGTCTATACATATATAATTGAAGATTTCAAGTGGGGGAAAGTTTGCTGCAGCGCTGTTAGAACTGCTCTTCAGGGTGCCATTGCCAGCCAGGTTTCAAAACTGCAGAGTGGGGAGAGCAGCCTGACATCAGGGAGGTGGGCAGCAGGCTGCCGAGCCTTTTGCCAAGATTTAATAATTATGATGAAAATGCAGTAATCTCATTGCGAGAGGCAGAGGCTATTTAGAGCAACAGACTCCCCCTCCCCTGCCCCCAACCTCAGCTCCATCTTTGCTGATCAGAGCTCATTGTTCTCTCACTGAATGTAGCCGTCAGTTTCCCAAGTGCTTCTCAAGTTATCCCTCTGTCATTCTGCTTGCATCTTGTCTTTGGAAGATGGAACACAGCTCGCAGCCATAACACACACCCATTGTGAAGGAGCATGACACTTCAGACACTTGAACACAGGCTAATAAGTGCCTTCAGGGTGGGATGTAGGTGGCAGGTTTATGAAAGTTCTCTAACCCTCAAGAGTTTGGATCAACAAAGCCACGGGTCAAAAGTCTACCACTGGAAGTTATTCATTTTCCTGGAGAGGTAAATGTTATTTTTAGAATATTTTGACACAAGATTCTGCCTCTGTTTCTTTGCCTTCAGAAACCACCCTCACCCCCAAATATTGCTCGTATCCTTCCAGAGCATATGGCCATTTACAAAGATCTGTCCCTGACAGCCGTTTCTCTCCGATCTCAGTGTTGAAGGAAGGAAGTAGCTATATACCAAACGGATTCTCTGGCCAGGGCCTGTGCTGGATACTTTATGATATTAGTGCCAAATATCTTTAAGGTATTTTATAAGAATGCATAAAATGTACAATGACCCAAAACAAAACTGAGACAGAACAAAGAGCAAAAGAAAAGACAAAAATTTCAAATATAGTCAGGAATAATGCTGGAAATATTATTATACATTCTTGCCACAGAAACCCCTGGTTTGGTTTCCAAGTTTGACAGCAGTCAATACAAAAAAAAAAAGGAGGGAAAATTAATAACAAACAATGAAGAAAGGAAATCAAATGATTGTACAATTCTTAATGTTCATCAGATAAAAGCAATCCATAATGGCTTATGAAAAAAATATCTTTTCCCAAAAAATAAGCAGAAATTCTCCTGGGTTTCTCATAAATAGACTACTCTGCACTGGATACAGAGTAATACCCTCAACAACACCCTTGAAGAAGAACCAGTTATAAGCAGAATCAGGTTTATCCTTGTTAAAATTATGCTGATACCATACATTAGAACAAAGGAGAGGTATGCGAGTGTCTTAGGGCACACATTTAAGGAGGTACTCATTCTCAGGGCTGTACTAGAGTCTCTTGAAATTTCGTGCCCTAGACAACACCCTTTCTCCCCTTGTCCCTTTCGTCACACCCCTGTGATCACATCACCCAAGGCCATATCCCAATGGCTCTCAATGGAGGGTGAATTTTCTTCCCAGGGTTCATTTGGCAGAGCTTGGAGACTTAGTTACTACTGGACAGGTGGTTCTTGCATGGAATAGATAGAGGCCAAGGACACTACTGAACATTCTCTAGTGGACAGGTAAGCCACTGCAATGGTTAATTTTATGTGCCAACTTGAGAGGCCAAGGAGGACCCAGATTAAGCATTCCTTTTGGGATGTGAGGATGTTTCTGAATGAGATTAACATTTGAATTGTAGACTCAGTAAAGCAGATTGTCCAGTGTGGCCTCCATCATCCAATCTCTCCAGGGCCTGGGTAGAACAAAAGGAGGGAGGAGGATGAATCTGCCCCTTATTTTCCTGATTCCCTGGTTGAACTGGGACATCTCATCTCATCTTCTCCTGTCTTTAGACTAGGATTCTTAGCTTTTGCTCTCCTGGTTCTCAGGCCTTCAGACTCAGATGGAAACTTCACTTTGGCTGTCGTGGATCTCCATCTGGCAGACAGCAAATTATGATGATCTTGAGTGGCTGTGGGTGGTGGCTACAGTGTGTGGCACCTGGAAGTGGGATTTCAGTTCCCTGATTAGGAACTGAATCTGGGCCATGCCAGTGAAGGTGCTGAATCCTAGCCCCTAGACCATCAGAGACTAGTGTCTCTGATGAGGGCCCTCACTCATGTCTGCCTTAAAGAAAGAATTCAGCCAAGAGACAGAAAGCGGTGAGGCAAGGTAGGTGTTTACTAGGAGAGAAGATACGCACAGGGAAAGTATGAGTGGTCTTGGGGAGAGCGGAAGAGAGTGTGCGGCACGCTTTTAGGGCGGCTTCTGCGAGGAGAACAGACCCATCCGTCCTAAGGGAGTCGGTTCTGAGTAGTCACTGGAAGGACGGACGCTGAAGCCGAAGCTCCAGTACTTTGGCCACCTGATGCGAAGAGCCAACTCATTAGACAAGACCTGGATGCTGGGAAAGATGAAGGCAGGAAGAGAAGGGGATGACAGAGGATGAGATGGTTGGATGGCATCACTGACACGATGGACAGGAGGTTGAGCAAGCTCTGGGAGCTGGTGAAAAATAGGGAAGCCTGGCATGCTGCAGTCCATGGGGTCGCAAAGAGATGGACGTGACTGAGCGACTTAACAACAAAAATCACTTATATGGGGACAAGTCTGTGGTTTTCTTCTGGCCAATTATCTTGCTTTCTTCATCTCCCCATCCACATTTGGTCTATTTCAGGGTGCCCCCTTGTATGTATGCGTCTTTTAGCCAAGATGGATTCCTGAGTGAGGGTCTCTGGGAAGATAGCAGAGCATAGTATGGTCCAGGGTCCCCTCCCTTGATGATCTTTTCTGCACACCCATAGTTTGGGGGAAGCATCTCCTTGACCTTAAGAAAGATATATATGACCTCCTTATCTTTTACCTAAGCAGGTCTTAGCTCATTCTCTTGGAGTGTTCACAGGAGACAAAGTCCAGCTGCCTATCCTGTTTCAGCTATCCTCTTTGTCTCAAAGCACAAACAAGAATCTGGTTGTAAATGTCTAATTTGGGGCCCATCTATCTCGTGCCTCAACGGGACTTCTCAGCCTCCTTCATGTGAGCTAATTTGTCATATGTATGTTCTGTTTCTCTGGAAAATTTAACACAATCACTCACACACACACACACACACACATACACACACACACACACACACACACACACACACACAACTGTCTAGCCCAATATGGGATTAGTGTCTAAGCTGAGATGTTCTGCTCTCAGAAGAACCATACTCTTTACTTACATAGCCCTCTGCTCATAGCTACTTGTTCTACTAGAAGATACCACCTTCCTGGCCTCATGGTGAACTAATCAACGAGTCCTGCTGTTGTAACTGCCTAAAGATCACCCACAGCCTGCTGCTTTCCATCTCCTCCTTGGCCCAAGCTGCAGTCTCTGTGGCAGATACCGTTGATTGCCTCCCCAACAGAATTCTTGCAGCAACAGCTTCTCTGCTCAGAAAACTCATATTTGACCTTGGAATAAACGAAAGAGCCATTTTGATTTAGATCAATTTTGTTGGTCCCGCACCTCTGTGTCAGGGATTGACCTAAGTTTGAGCATTTACTCAATGAAATATAAGGGACGTCTTCTGTGGGACTTCTAGGAAAGTCTTTAATTTCTGACAAAAGGAAAAGATAAAATCTAGTGTTACCCCCCTTTCTCTTATTTTTTGTCTTGAAAGTGAACTCAATATCTGGAGCTTGGGTGGCCATCTTGCTATCAAGAGGTGATAAGGGAGGGGAAAGGAAAACAGGAAGCAAGGAAAAGGGTGGGGAGGGGGAATTTTTACTCTTGCCACACAGCATTCCGCCTGCTATTCCTTCTGTCTGGAATGTTTTTCTTTCCTTTTTCACAGGGTTAATTCCTAGTCATACCCAACATCTCAGCTTAAGATTCTCTCCTCAGGAGAGCCTCCCCTGACCTCTCTGACTCTGTCTGATCATGTTATAGGTTTACAATGTCTTACTGAGCAAGCCTCCTTCACAGCTCTTGCCATACCTGCAATTTTCCCTTTGTTTGTGCTTTGAGTTGATTGTTTTTTGTCTCCTGACTAAACTCAGTTACAGAATGACTAAAATCATCAGAGTATCTCCAGTCCTTGACATTTAGATGCTTGATAGCAATTTCTTTTTCTTTTTTTCTAAAAAAAGGGGGGAAAAAAGCATAAAATATTTGGAATGTAGAATATTTTTAGTCTTTTATGCGGTCTTCCTGGAGAAGTATTCTTCTCAACAGAATGTTTGATAAATAGTAAGTAGATATGAACTCAAGATAATACTTCCTGGAAAATGCTTAGAACCCAGATATTCTGTGTGTCCAATTAGATATAAACTCAATGACATAAGAAATCTTGAACTGGGGCAGGCAGAAGCACACTCCTTTCTGAAAGCTGAGAGGGAGACAAGCAGAATGCTACAAAGGAGATCCTTCTACCTGCCTTCAGAGGTAAGCTGAGGGAGGACTTTAGGTAGAACCAAAATTCTCAGCAGAATGTCATATCAAATGCTTCAATAAACAAGCTAATGAGTGAACGAAGCTCTGAAGTCATATAGTATAAGCTAAAAGTCCAAGCACATTGCATGTACAGTTCTTTTTAAGCTCCATAATAATATTGTAATAATATGAAGTAGCTACAAATCTCCATTTTAAACTCTTCTGATACGATGAAGGGGCAACACGGGAACCCAGGTTTGTCTAACTCTATAGTTAATAGTCTTCTCTTTATACCATGGATTTTCAAATTCAGCTGACATTGTGACCATGTGGTGAAATTCGGGTTCCCTCCTCAACAATTCTGATTGAATTCCCAGGGATTTTATAAGCTCTACCCAGTCAGGGTTGAGATTCACTACGCTCTGCCCTCTTAAAGCAGTCTAGTAGGCTTGTCGTGGGTCAAACGTTAGCTCTTAAAATGATATGTCCAAGTTCTAACTCCGAGAACTTGAGACAATTAAGCTAAGGATATTGCAATGAAATAAACCTAGATTTAGCACGGGCTTTTAGTCCAATGACAGGTGTCTTTATAAGAAAAAGGCAGAGGAAAACTTGAGACAAAGAGACACCAGGGAGAAGACCATGTGAAGAGAGCAGTAGATCCTGAATTTATACCCCACAAGCCAAGCACATATGGAGCCACCGGGAGCTAGAAGAGGTAAGCGAAGATTCTCCCCTAGAGCTTGCAGGGGTAGCACGACCCTGATGACACCTTGATTTCAAACTTCTGGTCTTCAGAATTATGAAATCGTACATCTTTGTTGTTTTAAGCTTCTAGGTTTGCAGTAATTTGTTAGAGAAAACCTAGAAGAATAATACAAGGCCCCAAGTTCAGAGTTTTGCAGTCAGTAGTTTTTGGATGGGACCTAAAATTTGCATGTCTGTGTTTCTGATGAGTCATTAGGTGATGCTGATACTCCTGATCCAGGGCCCGCACTTGGAGAAGTATCACTTTATACCTTGCAGCCCTAGCCCAGTTGCTAAGCTTCCATACCCTCTCTTTGGAGTCTTTCCAGAGAGGGATGTCAGGAATAATTAAAGAAAAGGAGAAATCCATAAACCCTCTATATTTCAGTTATCATTATTGCTAATTTCAAAAAGTGGACCAGGACTTAAATGTAAATATTTTCTTCTCCCTTTGCAATTTTCATAAAGCTCCTCTGTAGCCAATGGCCATCCTAAGATCACCTGGGATACTTGCCTCTTATCTGCACAGAGCTGGTGAAGGTCTCCCCGCCCCGGATAAACGTCTCTCCTCTTCTCTTCATGCCCTCACCGTCATTCCAGCTAAAACATAAGATTTCAGCAGGGCATGCTGCTAAGTCTGCAGTGACCTTGTAATGGATGATTTGCCTGAGTAGGTTTGGGACAGGTTTTCCAAAATGAAGCACAGTTCTGTGTATAATAAATGCATGCTCAGAAATCTTTATTACTCTGTGAATTGTTTTTTTCCTAATCCAATAAATATTATGTAAAGGTCAGGGTCAGAGGGAGCTGGAGTCTCCTCGCCTGCAGAATGTAAACACCCAGACAATGAAGCCAGAAAAGACAAAGGCGCTCCAATGGTCTTCATCTTTTAAAGCTGTGTTCCTTCACTAATGCTCGCATTTGGTAAAACTGAAGTTCAAGACAACTTTTTCAATTTATGAGCAATAAGGAGCAAATGGAGAAGATCATTCAAGAAAAAGAGAAAGTTTTCCAATTATCAGTGACATTCATCTTTAAACCCCCAAAGCATGGTTTTCCAGAAATGTTGCAGTCAATGTGAAAATGTAACTATTGATTTCACTTTTATGGCAGCATGGTAGGACAGAACCTTAGAAACTTAGCATCAGAAAAGTTTTCCCAATCCATTCATTTTTACAAATGATTCCCAGATGGCTTTGGTGACTTGCCCAAGGTCACCCAAGTAAGGTCACATATAACACTAATATTATCAGAAAAGAATTATTGTATATTGACTACGTGGCAAGCAATGTTCTAGAAATTTACAAGTATTAACTTCTCTCATCCTATCTAACATTCTAACAATGCTAATATAACATCCCCATTTCACAGATGAGAAAACTGAGGCAGAAGGAGGTGAAATCATCTGTCCAGGGTTGCATTCTTAGCTAGAAGTACAGTCAGCACTCAGTACGGGTACTCTGACCTCGGAGCCCATGTTAGAGGCTTGAATATTCTTAAATATTCTGGGTGAGGGGCAGGAAGAGAAAGCCCTCTCCACGCCCCTGTTTAGGATAAAAATGCAATGGTGGCCACACAGAAGAATCGAGTTAAATGCAGATACACAAGTATTTCCAGTGGCGTCCAAGAGAGGTAGATATTTCTAGTTCATTCTCTTGAGATGCTTATTACTAGCAGGGAGCATACATGTGACTCTACTTTCCTGAACTGCTCCTTAAACCAGGAAGAAAACCAAGAAGAAGCTGTTTAAATTATAATGATTATGTCAAAAAGTCTTTCTCTTCTCCAGCCATTTGAGAAAAAGGGAAAATCTAAATTAAGGAATAGACTAGCAAGAACTTCAGCTGTCTTTTTCCTTTTTCAGTTTTTTTTTGTAAAGCGAGTAACACCTCTGAGTCTCAGGTCCCTCCTCTGTAAAAGGAAGAAGCAGGAATAGCTGGGGTCTAACCTCTCATCCGTCTCACATTCTATAATTTCCTCTTCCCTTTTGTTTCACTAAGAATACAAGAAAGCGCTTTGCCTGGAACAGCTAACTTCCGGCCTGCGGAGGCAGGTCTGGGTGATGCCTGGCGAGAGGCCTGGTCCAGGGCCACGGGGAGTTTCCTTTTCTCCTTTGTGCAGATCATGTGGTTTGAGCCTGTGTTTCAGCAGTTCCCAGGTTATGCAAGACATTTCATGCTGACTCACTGCCTCTGGAAGTCTCCTCGTGGGCTTTCTCTCCCCACAGCTAACCAGGGGGGCCCCTCGGGGTAAATGTGACCACACCCCAGGTGAGGGGCCATGTGAGAAGGTGGCAGAGGCTGACCTTAGCATTCCACACTCTGAATTTGCTGACCTTTGTCCCCCATTATAATAAGCGGGGAGTTGTTTTGTTTCCAAAACCTAAACCCATCTTACACTCAGGTATTATTTGTAACTAACTACTCATCCTACATCTCTCTGCCGAAACCCCAAAATCCTTGTCTGACAGCAAGCAGGACACATATCACCCCCAGGACTGTGCCTGGTGCCTCTTCCCCTCCACTTCCCCTCATGTCCCCATAAAATGGAGTCTTTCCCCTCGAAGCCCACTCCTGCGTCTGGGCCCTTGTGTGTGAAGACACTTTCCAGATGCCCTGCCTGTTTTTATGGGTCTTCAGCACTTCCTAGAACTCCTCCCAGCCTGCTTTGTTCACCTGTCACCTGCCCCATTTCAGCTCTCGGCTTCCATCTTCCTGACCACCTTCTTGCTGGCTGCCAGCCTGAAACTGCTTAATACCTGGGCCTCATCCTATGTTCTCCAGGTCCCCTGTTCCTCCTGCCTCAATATTTTCTCCAACTCCTGAGCAGAAAGGATGAATTTCCTCCTTCTGAATAGCTTCGTTTTTGTTCACACACACTGGAAATCACTTATAGATGGAGCCAGATTTTATTACCTTTTTAACATCTGGTGTGTGGAGTTCTCCAGGGCAGAATACTGGAGTGGGTAGCTGTTCCCTTCTTCAGGGGATCTTCCCAACCAGGGATCGAACCCAGATCTCCCGCATTGCAGGCAGATTCTTGACCAGCTGAGCCACAGGGAAGCCCAATATCTGGTGTTTAACCCCAGAGTTGCCATGCAGGGCATGCTTGACAGACACTGGTAGGAGAATGAAGTTAGGAACACAGGCAGGCCGAATGAAGCCACGTCCAGTGCTCACTGCTCTGCTCGGCCCTCTGCAGTGAACGCTGCTGTGCTGTTTCCTGTCCTAAGGTCGGCATCTCCTCCTTTCCTTCCGGGTTTCTGATCATATCCCTCACTCAACAAAAACCCTGGTACCTCCACCGAGTCTCCTTCCAAAACTTCCCTTTTATCTTGCGTGCTGAAACTTTTGTTTACCTCTTCAGAAATGGTCAACTAGCCCTGTGGGAGCTTATCTTTCTCGAGCCAAGCCAAAGAAATACATAGGCAAAGCATAATCAGAACTAAATGAAGGAGACACCCCCACCCTGTGATGGTCCAATGGTTAAGACTCTGTGCTCCCGATCCAGGGACCATACATTTGATACTTGGTCAGGAAACTAGACTCCGCATGCCACAACTAAGACCCGGTACAGTCAAATAAATACATAAACTTTAAAAAAGTTAAATGAAGAGAGCGACTTAAGTCAATCATCCTCTAGTGTGTGAGACCTGAATAAATGGCATTGGCGTGGTGCAGGCAGAGAAAAGCATTCTGTCACTGTAAACTTCCAAGGATGGCAATCATTATAAGTTCTCAACAGCACACAGCACAGGAACAGCTGCATAAATAATGAATATTAAAAACATTGCCTTCCCCACCCTTCAACTAGAATTTATCAGAAGTGGAGTGGGCTAAGGGGGTAAAAAAAACTCTTCATTGCCAATCAGGCGGCACTTCACAGACATAATTTGATAATGAGAGTCAGATCCCAGCCCCCTCTGTTCAAAGCACTCTGATGCTTTCTTTGCTATCTTGCAGAGGAAAGGCACAGACTTGAGGGTGACCTGGTCCCCACGCCCGGCCTCTCCCACCCCATCTTCTACTCCTCGTTCCCTGACTTGTCCCTCTCCAGGCAAGCTGTCCTCCTGGCCGTCCCTCCAGTGTTCTGACGCCCTCCTGGCCTCAGGGCCTTTACACATGCCATTTCTTCTGTCCAGATGCTCTTTGTATTAGCTTTCCAAGTCTGCTATAATAAAGCACCCATGACTGGGTGGCTTCAAACAACAGAGATATGTTGCCTCACAGTGGTGGGGGCTGGAAGCCTGAAATCAAGGAGTCAGTGGTGCCATGCTCTGAGCAGTTAGGAGTATCCTCTCTGGCCCCCTCTAGCTACTCATGTTTGCCAGCACTCCTTGGCTTTCTCTCATTTATAGATGCATCACTTCAGACCCATGGCCATTTTCTCCCCATGTGTCTTCATATCATCTTCCCTCTGTGCCCATCTGTCTCTCTACCCAAATTTCCTTGAAAGACACGGGTCATATTGGATTCGGACCCATCCTAAGGTGAAAGTGAAAGTTGCTCAATCATGTCTGACTCTTTGCAACTGGTCCATGGAACTCTCTAGGCCAGAATACTGGAGTGGGTAGCCTTTCCCTTCTCCAGGGGATCCTCCCAACCCAGGGATGGAACCCAGGTCTCCTACATTGCAGGCAGATTCTTTACCAGCTGAGCCACAAGGGGAGCCTAAGAATGCTGGAGTGGGTAGCCTGTCCCTTCTCCAGGGAAGGAATTGAACCAGGGTCTCCCGCATTGCAGGTGGATTCTTTACCAACCAAGCTGTGAGGGAAGCCCACGTAAGACCTCGTTTTAAACTGATTACCTCTACAAAGACCTCACTTCCAAGCAAGTTCACAGTCTGAGTTAGTCGGCTCGAGGACTTCAGCATGTCTTTCGGCGGGAGGTACCAGTTCTCCCCTCAGCAGTGTTCTCCCGGTACCCCTGCGACCTACTCTTTCACCCCGTCTTTATCACCACGCGTCACTGCAGCCTTCTCTGACACCTCATCACAAGTCCCACCCCTCTTCCCCACTGTCATGTCATGTCCCTCTTCCATGCTTTATGCTTCTCCCAGATTCCATGCCACTCATCTCACCTGCTATTTATCCTCCTTATTAACCTTGTGTTTGTCTGTCCCACCAAAAACATTACCAGCTCCACGAAGGCACTGATTTCACCTACTTGAGTCGCTGCTGTTTTCCTGGGTCTGAGACAGCACCCAACTCATGGTGGGCACTCAGTAAATGTTTGTTGAATATGTCGTCTTTAATCCTCACAGCAGTCTTGAAGGTATCAGAATGATGCTCATCCTCTATGCTATAAATGAGGTAACTGAAGCTTGAAAAGATTATGTCCCTTGCTCAAGATAATATCCCTAATGAGTTTTGGAACTGGTATCCAAACCAGGTCAAACTGACTCTAAAACTTATGCTCTAGCCATTACCCTGTGCTGCCCAGGGCAGGAGGAAAAATTTCCTGCAGATGTGTGGAGAATTCTGCAGCTGCTGAAATTATTGCTTTTTTTTTCCCTCCAGATAAAACAGCACTTGAAAAACATCATCAAAATGTAAATCTTCAAGTCTAGGTAAGTGGTCTGGCTCTGCTCACAATGTCACTCAGAAAACTGCGACATTAGAATACATTTGTATATCTCCAGAATGAAAAAAAAAATCCAATTAAGCAAACTACTCTTTGGCTCAGGTGATGGTTTTATTTCTCTGGGCAGATTAGAAAACCAAGAAGCATATGCAATCTGAGTTCCCAGACATCTGGAAGATAGGTGTGTATTGCTGCTTTAAAATTTTAGGCACAGGAGCTTCCAAACCAGAGTGAAACTTGAATGTCAAATTAACAGATGCTGTGGTTATAGCCCCCAAACCCTCGCTTAGCCAGCAAACACGTGTACTGCCTTTCCACAGGCAAAGAAAGTTAAACACTGATCTCACTAAATCAAGCCCCAAACCTGCCAGTGAAGCAAAGGAAGTTGTTTCTATTTGAATTATCCAGATTGGCTGTCAGCATGGATCACGTCCACTGGATAATTGCTCATCTTTCCTCCTTGCTCTGCTTGCAAAGCCACAGTCTAGGAGTCACTGTTCAGTGGAAATCACCCACCGCTGACATGTTCCTGTCATGGCAATGATCCTGCAATCAGTTGGAAGCGTTAACTGGAGCTGATGGTCACGTGAAAGCTGTGTCCACCATCATCAAGCCTGAGGCTAATCATGGGTGCAGGGACAGAAAGAGACTGTCAAGCTGGACACAGGACAAGTTCACTATATAGAGGCTTATGGTATTTAGATTATACAAAGGAAAAAAAAATTAAGAAGGGGAACCCAAGTTCCAGAACTCAACAAAATGATCCAACTAAACAAAAAATATATAGAATACCATTTCTAGCCTTTGGTTAAGAAAGATTTGGGGAACTGTCAACATAAGTGCTTTAGGCTAGTTGAATGTGTTGATCAGTTTTTTTTTGTTTTTTTTTTGATAGTTATGCTAGTTTGGTTGTTTGTTTGTTGCCTCTTTAAGCCTGGCTTCATGGGGACATCGGTGGTGACAGTGAATGGCACATTGCAAACACTGTCTCATGGGAAAGAGTTGATTCTCATACCCTAACCGATACCCCATGGAAAGGAAGATCCTTAATCTCTGCCATGGAGACCTTTTAACCTACAGAAGTCCCAAGTCTCCAAGGACAGCTATAAATCTTGTTTGGCACAGCAGATGGAATTAAGGGAAAGGGCAGACAGGCTGCTGCTGGGGAGACTTTGGGCCGTTCTGATGCCAGCACTGACCTCTCATTGGTTCCACTAGCAACGGGCATCACTTTTCTTCCTGACATGCTCCTCCTTAAGCTCCTCCAGGGACTCTGGCCTTGATATTAGTCATATTTCCCAATTCTGTGTGAAATTGGTCAGAGGCCAAAAATGACTTTTAGTGTGGCGGGTGTTAAATTTTGCTTTATAGCCCTCACTTTGCACCTCTCTAGCTTGGGTAGGCCTTAGAGATTACTGTACATTTTAGTTCTGTTTCATCATTCCCATATATTGCAGTTCCAGGGAATATTGCTTTCTTAAGCCTACAAACTTTTATTACTCTATCCAAAGATGAGGATAAAGTTTCAAAATTTATTGCCCAACCTGCTTCTGTGAAATACACCCACATCCACAAGCACGAAGCTGAACGCACCAATTTGCCCAGACAGGCACGAACCAGTCAATCACCACCTGTGAATATGCAAGCAGTTGACGTGTCGCTGTTGTGAAGATGCAGATGGTTGTTCGTGGATGCATATTACAACCTCCTTTTAACTGTTTTTGAGACAAGAACTGTGTCACAGATCAAGCATTTGGACTTGCATCTCTATTCACAAAGGAGTCCCCTCCTGTTGCCTTTAATGGATAGAAATGCTTCAAATCTCTCTTAAGATGCTGAAAACACTAATAAGATGGAACCAAATAAAGCATTACAGTTACAAAACTTGCAACAATTTCTTCCACGTTCAAGGCATATGAAATCATATAGAAAAGACATGATATTCAACTAAAATGCTTTGTTTGGAAAACACCTGTGTTGGATTTAAACCAACCCTCTCCCAGTCAACAAACAGGTTTTCCAGTGACTCACTTTGTAGGTGCAAAGGCATCTTCAAAGTAGAAATCTTTTAAAGAAACATACGAATTCCATTCAAAACGTTAAGAAGAGGGCTTAACGATGAAAGACACCAAAAGTACTAGCTAAAATAGTATCCGATATGGCAGAACACATCACTGATGGGAATGAGTTACGTGAACACATGTGAATGTGAATATGTGAACACATCACTTGTGGGACTTCACAAGGATTTTATATTGTTTTAAAATACAAACTAGGTCAAAGCAACAGTTCTGTGTTAATATTCTATTTAGAATACACTTGCTTTCCAAGTGGCACTGGTGGTAAAGAATCTGCCTTCCAATGCAGGAAATGCAAGAGACACGGGTTCGATCCCTGGGTCGGGAAGATCCCCTGGAGGAGGGCATGGCCACCCACCCCAGTGTTCTTGCCGGGAGCACCCCATGGACAGAGGGGCCTGGAGGGCTGCAGTCTGTAGGGTCGCACAGAGCTGGACGTGACTGGAGTGACAGCACAGCAGCGAGTACACGCGACTCTCTAAAGAGTGTGAGGAGTGAGGCAAGAGACTGAGAGCTACTCGGGAAGCAGGCGGCCTGGGCAGCTGCTGTGGCTTTTCTGTGTGGTTCCTTATCCCTGGAGTGGTGAGGAGGAGGTAGGTCACACCTGAATAGAGGTCTTGCCTTTGTCCTTGGCTCCTAACAAGAGTGCTTATTATCCGTGGTGTCCCCTAAACACACTCCTGATAGTTTATCTCACAGATTGACTCAGGGTGGGCTGGTCATCCCCGACACCCTCAGGGTGGGGACTGGCTGTGCCAGAGAGGCTGACAGTATCATTAGAGGGTGGAGACTTTTGGTCCTGAGGTATCAGTTTATCTAGAGACTGAGTTCAACCACACCGACAACCAATCAACCATGACTCTGTAATGAAGCTTCAGTGAAACTCTGTACACCAAGCTTGAGTGGACTTCATCCTGAGGATGATGGAAGAGCAGGTCTAGAACCCTCTAGACTCTATCCTAGGAGTCTCTTCCTTTGGCTGCTCCTAATTTGCATCCTTTTCCTATAATAAACATGGATTAGTTCAGTTCTGTCGCTCGTCGTGTCCGACTCTTTTCGACCCCACGACTGTAGCATGCCGGGCCTCCTTGTACATCACCAATTCCTGGAATTTATGCAAACTCATGTCCATTGCATCCGTGATGCCATCCAACTATCTCATCCACTGTCATCCACTTCTCTTCCTGCCTTCAATCTTTCCCAGCATCAGGATCTTTTCCAATGAGTTGGTTCTTCACATCAAGTGGCCAGAGTTTTGGAGTTTCAGCTTCAGCTTCAGTCCTTCCAATGAATATTCAGGACTGATTTCCTTTAGGATGGACTGTTTGGATCTCCTTGCAGTCCAAGGGACTCTTAAGAGTCTTCTCCAACACCATAGTTCAAAAGCATCGATACTTTAGTGCTCAGCTCTCACATCCATATATAACTGCTGAAAAAACCACAGCTTTGACTAGATGGATCTTTGTTAACAAAGTAATGTCTCTGCTTTTTAATGTGCTGTCTAGATTGGTCATAGCTTTTCTTCCAAGGAGCAAGCCTCTTTTAATTTCATGGCTGCAATCACCATCTGCAGTCATTTTGGAGCCCCCCAAAATAAAGTCTCTCATTTCCATTGCTCCATCATCTGTTTGCTATGAAGTGATGGGACCAGATGCCATGATCTTAGTTTTCTGAATGTTGAGCTTTAAGCCAACTTTTTTACTCTCTTCTTTCACTTTCATTAAGAGGCTCTTTAGTTCTTCTCAGCTTTCTGCCATAAGGATGGTGTCACCTGTGTATCTGAGGTTATTGATATTTCTCCTGGCAAACTTGATTCTAGCTTGTGCTTCATCCAGCCTGGCATTTTTCATGATGTACTCTGCATATAAGTTAAATAAGCAGGGTGACAATATGCAGCCTTGACATAGTCCTTTCTCAATTTGGAACCAGTCTGTTGTTCCATGTCCTGTTCTAACTGTTGCTTCTTTATATAATAGTTTTTAATGAATTCTGTGAGTCTTTCTAGTGAGTCTTTTAACTTAAGGGTATGTAAATAATTATCTTTATATATATGTTTCTCTGTTCCAAGTTCCTGCTAACATTTGACTTTTGATCTGAGCTTATGACACAGAACTTTTAAATCCCTTGGAGTTTCCTCAGTGACAGGGCCATCTTTTGTTTCAATGAGCCAGCTCTTGGTGGGCTTCTGGATGAGCACTGGTCACTAGGAATGTGAAACCATGTTAGGAAGCTTGGGTCTTCTGGCCCAACTGCCCATCCTCCAAAGAGGGAAAGGAGGCTGAAAAGCTAGTTGATAACCAATCATGGCTACATGTTGATGGTGCCATAAAAAAAAAAAAAAAAACCTTGAACTACAGAGTACAGGGTTTGGGGGGTTGATGAACACTTCTGTGTGCTAGGCTGGTGTCTTATCCAAACTCCACAGGGACAGAAGCTGCTATACTCAGGAGTTTTCCAGACCTTCCCCAATGTATCTGTTTATCAGACATTTCATTTGTATCTTTTAAAATATTCTTTTTAATAAATTGGCAATAGTAAGTAAACTCTTTTCCTGGGTTCTGAGCAAAGCTTGAGCAAGTTCTTGACTTCAAGAAGGGGGTCATAGGAAACTTTGACTTGCAGTCCAGTCAGATGGAAGTGGTGGGTAACCTGGGGACCTACTATTTGCATCTAATATGGGGAGTAGTCTTGTGGGACTAAGCCCCTCACTTATGGGGAAGGATTGAACTGAACTGTAGGGTATCCATGGAGAAGGCACTGGCACCCCACTCTAGTACTCTTGCCTGAAAAATCCCATGGATGGAGGAGCCTGGTAGGCTATAGTCCATGGGGTCGTGAAGAGTTGGACATGACTGAGCGACTTCACTTTCATGGATTGGAGAAGGAAATGGCAACCCACTCCAGTGTTCTTGCCTGGAGAATCCCAGGGATGGGGGAGCCTGGTGGGCTGCCATCTATGGCGTCGCACAGAGTCGGACACAACTGAAGCGACTTAGCGGCAGCAGCAGCAGCTGTAGGGCATCCAACTAGTGTCAGGGACTTGATTCATGTGGGAAAAAAATCCTGCAAATCCGGTAACAGAAATGTTGAGCGTGAGAGTTGAGGAAACAGTGATTTCCTCGACCCGGTGGTTTGGGGAAACTCCCTAACCTGTAGTTGGCATCAGAAATTTGAAGCAGACCTAGCAGTCTACAAGACTGACACCTTAACTTCAGAGCCTGGTTATTTTCTGGGTGCCCTCCAAATCTGATGTCCAGATCTCAGCCAGACTAACAAGACCTATTCAAGAGATGTTATTTGAGGACTGTGATGAAGGTCATTCCTCAAGTTCATAGAAGAAGTGCCCCTGCCCTTGAATCTGGTTGGATACAGCTAAGGAAAAAATGCTCTTGTCTCTTTGCTGGGTTTTTTGTCTGTTTGTTTGTTTTCTTTTTCTTACCCAAGGCCCAAGTAGTACAGGACTAGCCAAGCCCTGATTGTGAGAAAGAATAGGGAGAAACGGGGAGCAGGGAGTAGGTGACAGAGAGGGAGAGACCAGAGGACTGGGAGAAAGGTGTATGGAACCCTGCAGGGAGTGATCCTCATGCTGCCGAAACATCCATCAGCCAGAGAGAGTTCAGCTTCCCACGGCCTCACAGAGGTCTCCAGAGTCCATGTGCTAAGACACCCACTAATTACACAACAGTTGATGTGTTTTTCAAAATATTTTCCCTAAGATATTTCAGAGGGCCATATTGACGGAGGTGGTTGTGAGCCTCTGTGTTGGAAGCAGAAACAGAGATTACATCTTGCTTTGGAGGCAGATATGGCTATGAAGTCCAGTAAACTCAGAGCACTTGTGGGCCTCTTCTGTTTGTGCACAGGTTGTGGAGGATAAAGTATCAGCAGAAATTCCTCATCACTAGCAGCAAAAAATTCTATGGAGAAGTGAGCAAATAGGAAATGAAATGATGTGAGGAAACCAATGAGGGGCAATGAGGTTTTTTAAATTAAAAACTGAAATATATACCTGCTGAAAAGGGGAAATTAAACAAACACAGCATTATGGAGGGTAATATACGAAAATATTTCACCAAGAAAAATTTTCAGGATTATATCAAGGGTTCCTCTGAAATTGATAAAAATCCTTTTCCTTCATTTCTTCTCTCTCCCTCAGAAACTTTACCTTTTCATTAGAAGTCAGCCATGTGAAGGAGTTATTGATCGCTGCAATATTTCATCTTGTATTTTTTAATCAATCACTGCAATGCATGTGCAGCTCATAAACTGTGTTGTGGTTTCTAGGAACTTTCTCGATGGCCTGATGCTGCTGTTCCATGGTTGGGTGCCAGCAGTAATGATGATCCTGGGAGAACAAGGTGAATTGCTAAGAGTTCAATGGGTTGTCAGCCGCTGATGGTGAAGGGAAACCACGGTTGTTGACATGGCTAGAGACTGTCTAAACATTTATCAAGATTGCTTAATTTTCACATTTGTTTTCCACAGTGAAAATTATGAATTATACTGTGTAATTGTAAACTACACTCATAATCTCATAAGGCCTAATCCTTTAATAGATTTGATGACACATTTTTCCTTCTCAACTGATTGGTTGAAGACCAGGACATTCAGTCTCTGAGAGAGTGTCTGAATGAAATTCACCATGACCCTGGACTCGCAACTTGTAACCTGCTATGTGGCAGCCCTTGGTGTCACAAAGGGATGGACACAATTGAGGGCCTGAACAACAACAATAACAAATGGGCTTGTAAATGTATTTTCTCCTAGACATATAATACTGTGTGAACTGATAATAAAAGCCAACATTTACTGGCAACATATTAACTCCTGGGCTCTGTTATGAGTGCTTTTTGTATATTTGCTCACTTAATTTCCATAACAATCATGAGATAGGCAATAGCATGGTATCTGTTTTACTGAAGAGGAAAGGGTAACATAGGGAATGTGAATATGTCCCTCAAAATTGCTAGCAATTGTCAGAGTGGGGATCTGAACAGAGATAGTCTGACTCCAGAACCTGTGCGTGCTGCCCACACTCCTGCTCTGGTGTGATAAAGGAGCGCTGGGCAAATCAGGAGAGGCACGTGCAATGATCACAAGTAGATTCTTCTCCTGACCTGGGGAGTGGGAAAGAGAAGCGAGGTTTGAATAAACAATTTCGAAACTACTTCAGTCTGTGGCATTTTAGGACTATCCCACTCTCAATGGACAAAGGCAGCGTTTCTGTCACTGGATAGATTTGTTTTAACCTCATCCCAGCTTTTGTCATCATCTCGGTAACAATGTAGTATGCAAATCGACATACGTGACGTAGTACTCGGTCACTTCAGTCATGCCCGGCTCTTTGTGACCCCAAGGACTGTGGCCCACCAGGCTCCTCTGTCCATGGGATTTTCCCAGCAAAAATATTGGAGTGGATGGCCATGCCCTCCTCCAGAGGATCTTCCCAAGCCAGGAATCAAACCTTCATCTCCTGTGTCTCTTGCATGGCAGGCAGATTCTTTACTGCTAAGCTGCTGGGAAAGCTCAATACATGAACTTAATTATCCATAAAATATATTTACATATATATATAAAACACAAAAAGACAAAACACTAAGAGTAGCTAAATTTTGTTGTGGCATCATGCCCTCTCTCTATAACTCTAATTTTCAGATCATCTTCAATGTGAATGTGTTTTCAAATGAACTCCATTCTGAACCATGGGAAACAGTGTAGCCACATTAAGTCTGAGTCTAGTTTTAGCACCTCACATATGCCAGCTTGTGGCTGTGGCTCTTTGAATATCATTTCCAACCCCTTCCTGAATTGAATGTGCTCAGCAAAGTAAGACATCTTCTCTCCCTAAAGCCTGTTTCACTCCTCTCAGCACCGGGGTAGCAGAGACTATGGTTTCCAGAAGTCTGAAGCCAAAAAGACAATAGCCTGGTGGTGTGTGAGATTCAGCAGGTGCTTTAAAAGACAAATCAAGACAGCACTTTCACTGAAGATTTTCCTCCCTCAGTGACGCTTTTGAAGAAAGGGATATGGAGAACTTTTAGCAGAAAAGTTATTGACATATGAGGACCAATTAACCACATGGATGTCCACCCCTGAGATGTACATCGTGAAGGTCTTTTCAGTCAGTAATTTCTTCTCCCCGAAAAGAAAAAAGTCTGAGGTCACAGCCTGAATTCAGGGCTCTTGTCTCAGCAGAGATGTCCTTTGCTAATTAAGCTTAAAACATCTGAAACAGCACCTCTCCAGTTAATAACTGTTACTTTAAACCTCAAAATGTCTGATATTTTCAGACCAACACACCTAGAAAAGCCATTCTTTGAAATAGACACACTGCCTCTGCCCATGCAAATTTGTCATTGCAGGATATGTCAATGGACCCAAGTTATGCTTCGTTCATTCATTCATTAGTTTATCTTCTCAACAAACATTTATTGACTACATGTTGCGTATCCTGCCCTGAGCCGGGCATTGGGCACACAATGAAAATAATGTAGCTGAGGGTCTAATGAGGGTCTACTGCTGCTGCTGCGGCTAAGTCACTTCAGTCCTGTCCGATTCTATGCGACCCCATAGACAGCAGCCCACCAGGCTCCTCTGTCCACGGGATTCTCTAGGCAAGAATACTGGAGTGGGTTGCCATTTCCTTCTCCAATGAGAGTCTACAGTCCAGTATATGGGTAATTGCTGTGCTGGATTTCCAAACCAATTTCTCAGGTAGATACTAAGTATTTCAAGGTATACCAGACTTGGCACAAAAGTACTTGTGTAGAAATATAGAGGAGTTTGCTGAAGTGAGTGCTGACTATGATGTAGACTAAGTTATTTATCTTCCAAAATAAAGTACTTGGAAAAAAACTATTCTGCTTACAAGTGGTTAAATGTGCCACCTCTCTAATTGGGTAAACTAGAGCAGCAGATTCACATTCCAAATAATAGCAACTTTATTTGCAAAGCATCTTTTATCTTGTTAGCCCACAACATGCTTTACAGACTCAATAAATGACCATAATAGATTTTTATAAACATTGGTTAAAACACTGATGTCTTAAACATATTTCACGTCATAAAGTATATGCATTTTCTTAAAAAGCCCTCCAACAGTAATTTTGTCGGTACTTACATTAAAAGCTGTCACTTGCCCTTCATAAAACGTGTCAATCAGATATAGGATGGTGGTTGTTTTCTCTCAATAGTGACGCAGGCTTTTTTTTTTTTTTTTGATGTCTTAGGCCTGGGTCTTCTTGGAGGCTTTACCCTCCTTTTCTCTGACTTCATCTTAGAAAAATGAAAATGAAAGGATTATGAGAGTACAGGATAAGCACAGGATCACCTTTCTGGGTGATAATCCTGTTGTGATCTTGGTGTAATGTTAATGAGCCCAAAATGAACGTGATGTTAATTTAGTGACTTGTGAGTAAGCATCTGGAGTTGAACGCAGCCACGCAACTATGCAAAAAATGCAATCATACTGCCGGCAGGGCTCAGTGCCCTGGATGACGCCCCAGCTGTTAGTCACGTCTCGAGGGCATTCAAAGCCCAGCTGGAGAGAGGGGTGTGCAGGACGTACAAGGACACGTTCCCTGATGGCTCCAGTCTGACCCTCTACCGTTTGGGTATACGTGATACAAACACAATTTCAGGAAGAGTTTTGTAAAACCAGTAGGAAAGGAGCACATCTTGGTGGGGTTGAAGGTAGGGGATAGGAAAGGAGAAAAGAAGTTCTTTGTTTTGCTTTTCTCTTTTGTCATTTTACATGTGTCTCATCTGATAGATCATAGAAAGTTAGTCTCTCAGATATGTCAGACTCTTTGTGACCCTGTGGGTTGTAGCCCACCAGGCTCCTCTGTCCATGGGATTCTCCAGGCAAGAACACTGGAGTGGGTTGTCATTTCCTTCTCCAGAGGATCTTCTCAACCCAGGGATTGAACCCAGGTCTCCCACCTGACAGCAGATTCTTTAACATCTGGGCCACCAGGGAAGCCCAGGATTTTTCCGTAGAATGTGTATTCAGTTTGCATGATGACATCACACTTAGGAATACCACTGGACATCTAATAATGTAGAAGACCACACCTAGGAACAATAGTTGGAACTTGAAATTAGGTTTACTTGGATCCTTATATCTTAGAAAATAGTTGGGTAAGGAGGAGACAGAAACATAGTGAGTGTTTGGAGCTGTATTTTTCTTTCTTCAGAATATAGAGAGGCTGATGGAAAGTGTTTGATCATTTGCTTGCTTAAGCTATGCCTATGATATTTTGACATTGCTGCTTCGTTGATGATAGATAATTTAATGTCTAAAATGTGCATGTATTAGAATTCCCTGGAGCCAATGGCTGAACATATTGAAAATTTAAATCATCAAAAGGATTTATTTGGTCTATTTTATTATAGTTATGCAAATAATAACTTCATAAACTTCATAAACCATTAAGTGATTATGGGAAGGAGATGGAAAGGGGTCCCTAACATTAGGGTCGGGGTAATTTTCTCAGGGGGCTTCCTTGATGGTTCAGTAGTAAAGAATCCACCTGCCAGTGCAGGAGACACAGATTTGATCTCTGGTCCAGAAAGATCCCCTGGGGAAGGAGATGGGTTACAGTCCACGGGGTCACAAAGACTCAGACACGACATAGTGACTGAACAAAAACAATATTCACATGTGTCTGCACCAAGTATTCTAATTAAACACACATATCTCCATTCTAGACCTCAATCCATCTTCAAGTTTCTTTGGCAACTTTACGCAAATGACTCTCATACTTTGCATGTCACTTCTCCCATCTGTAAACTGGGAACAGATAATATCTTCTACCCTATACATATTTATTTTTGCAAGGTTATAAATAGCACCAAAGGAGAAAATATAAGCAAATTTATTGTGAAAAGTATAAAGAATTACAAACATTTAATAGTCTGTTGCTATTCGAAATGATTTGAACATAACTGTTTCCTGTCCTAATAATCTCTAAAGAATATGAAAGCTCCATAGAGGAGCTGCTTTCAGTGACTTTCTAGATAGGAAATAGACACCCTGGAAGGGACAAGCAGAAATGTATGAATAAGTATGTGGTCAGAGTTGCCAGCAGCCAAAATAGATTTTACAGCAATTCATTCTCTCTCTGTAAACTCCAGGAGGGTGGGAGAGAACCTGATTCAATGTCTTCCTTTTAACCTTCCTTGACACACAATGACATTATTTCATCACATATAATAATATGCTTGCATGCAAGTGCTGATTCCCAGACTATTTTAAGTATCTCTCCCTACATACATAGTTACACATCATACAATTTGTCAGAATCCTGATCACAACAAAAATTGATGCCTGGTCAGATGTTCATTCTCATGTCCTCACACAGACCATATGTAATAGAAATACAGAAGAAGCAAGGTGAGTAAAAAGGAACATTAAAAGTTTCACTCTTAAAACCTTTTCACCCCTGTTCTCTGCACACTAATGAAAGAGTATAAGAAATAAGGGGCATTTAAAGTAGAGAGCTTCCCTGGTGGCTCAGATGGTAATGAATCCGCCTCCAATGAGGGAGACCTGGGTTTGATCCCTGGGTTAGTAAGATCCCCTGGAGAAGGGCATGGCAACCTACTCCAACATTCTTGCCTGGAGAATCCCCCTGGACAGAGGAGCCTGGTGAGCTACAGCCCATGAGGTCACAAAGAGTCGGACACGACTGAGCGACTAAGCACAGCACAAAGTAAAAAGGGGGTTTTCAGATTGCTTGCTATTGTCTCAGAAGTTCTTAAAGAAGGGAATCACAAGTTTCTTAAGGAAACAACATCTTCCCCTACCTGGGAATATGCTTCCTCAAAACCAACTACACAGAGAGAGAATACCTTCTCTCTAGGAAGGAGTGAGGGTTTATATCAAGCTGCCAATTAACTAGGGAAGGAACACAGGCTGTAACTACCAGTATTTGATACAGTTGACATAAAGTGGAAAATTGAGACCACTGATGGAAGAATTTATACGAAACAAGATGGAACTCCCAAATACTCCTGAGGGATGTAGCAGAGAGGGCTATAAATTCACCCACACGTGTTTCTTTCCACTCTTAGGCTCACTGCCGTGGTCCATTCTCCTCCATCTTTCCAGTGATATGTGCTGTATCTGGGCCAACGTGGTGAAGAAGGGGTGTGCTTCCCACTTACTCTCTTTTCCCACCCATCAGCTGAAGGGAGAGGACTCCAAGAGCATGGAAAGGACAGAGATAATATAAGATAGGATGCAGAAAAGGAAAATACGTTCATGAGAATATAGCCTACCCTGCCTGGTATTAAAGGAAGGACATTTTCTCTCTACACCGAATTTGTAAGATAATTCAACCAATTGGGAAAGCACTTGCTTGAAGATGTGACCCAGTGGACACCTGGAGTCTATGCCAGTGTTCCTACAAGCTTCATCTCCAAGGCGCAGCAGCAGCAGCAGCATTACCTGGGAACATTTTGCAAATGTTATAAACCCTACCCCAGACCTCCTGAATCAGAAACACCAATAGTGGAGCCCAACGATTTTAACGGGCTTCCCTGGTAGTCAGGATGGTAAAGAATCTGCCTGCAATGCAGGAGCCCTGAGTTTGATCCCTGGGTCGGGAAGATCCCCTGGAAGAGGACATGGCAAGCCACTCCAGTATTCTTGCCTGGAGAAATCCACGGACAGAGTAGCCTGGTGGAATACAGTCTGCAGTCTGGAAAGAGTCAGACACGACTGACGTGACTTAGTATGCACACACAGAGCTTCTTCTGAGGCACATCTAAGGAGCCAAGACGCCCCCCAGATCCTCAAAGTACGAAAGTGAAAGTGAAAGTCGCTCAATCATGTCCGACTCTTTGCAACCCCATGAACTATACCATTCATGGAATTCTCCAGGCCAGAATACTGGAGTGGGTAGCCTGTTCTTCTCCAGGGGATCTTCAAGCCAACCCAGGGACTGAACCCAGGTCTTCCACATTGAAGGCAGATTCTTTTCCTGCTGAGCCACAAGGGAAGCCCTTAGAAAGCTTTGTGTAATTTCCCGACAGTGTCTTGAGTGCTGAGAGGGAAGGGCTTCAGCACTGTGGTAGGTGGTCCTGATAGTGAGAGAGTCCAGAAGCCTGCATAGTCAGCCTCTTGTTTGATCAAAAGCTTTCCTTTTAGTCTTAAATCGAAAGAATTGTAAGGGATAAATGCTGTGCAGCCCTACTTTATCACAGGGCCTAGCAGAAGACCCTCATAAAAATGCTTAATCCCAGGACAGATTCTTACTTGAATGGATACGGGAGAGGAAAAGCTATGCCACTGGAATCCTGCTGCCTGACTCTTCCATTGACACTATCCTGCAACCTGACTGTCAGGTTCATAAATAACCCCACCTCCAGGCTGGCCCTTATTCATATCCGATCAAAGCGGGCAAGACGAGATTTCATGGATCAGCTGGGGAGATTTGAAGGCCTAACCTTTAGGTCATGTAGATCTCTAACGTGTTTCCCTGCTTGCCTTTTGTTTTCACGTTCAGTCCAAAGAAATTTTTACTTCTGCTCAAAACTGACTCTCACTTCTACCCTCTGCAATCATCAGTACCAGATGGGTGGCCATTGTAGAGAAGATATGTCCTTTACAAGGGTCTACACAGACTAAGAAGAAAAATAAGGTGACTAGAAGAAAACTGATTTCTGTGACCGCCAGCGCTGGAGCCAAAGTAAGGCAAGCAAAGCCCATGATGCACTGCCTTGGGTACAAATTAAAATGTTGTCAGAAGCTCAATAAGCAAGATAAATGACATTTTAATGTACTACTTTAAATAAAATCAGAATTAAAACAAAGAGACCCATGATGAACAAAAGATCAAATTTTTAAACAAGTACAATATCAGTATTACTGAGGGTTTTTTTTTTTCGCTTCCAGCTCTGATGGGTCTACATGGCACTGTTTGTGACTATCAACCAAACGGTGGAAATATGTTCAGCTCTGGGTAGAAAGAGACAGGTAGGTGATCAGTAAAAGCTAATCCTCTGAGGTCAGAATTCTCACTGGTAAAAAAGAAGGGCAAGAGAGAGACTGGAAAAAAAAGAACAGGAGAATAAAAAGAAAGTGGGGGGAGGAAAAGATTCTGGAGTGTTTATAAAGTATGAAACACCATATTGAACACATTACAGGTATTAGTTCATTTAGTCCTCATGACATTATGAAATAAATACTACTATTATCACTGCTTCATAGATAAAGACGCAGACCCAGAGAGGTTAAATTAGTTTTCCACGAACACACAGCAAATAGCAGAGCTGGGGTATAAACTAAAGCTTGAGAGCCCTTGTATGAAGACAAGGGAAAAAGGAAGCAGGAAGGAACTCAGAGAGTGGGGAAGCAGTACCGAGTTTTCAGCCCTCTGTGGTCCCCAGTAGCAAAGGGAGCGCGTAGAAATGGTGGCTGCTTACTGGAGACCAGTTTAGCATCTTTGAACAGGAGACAAAAGCATGTTCCAGACACTTGCTGTCGTGCTGGCACAGAATATCTACTTAATGTTGGTTGTTTTCGCATCCTGACATCCCCCAATTGACAAGGAAATGCTTAGCATACCATGAAATGAACAGGAGCCAGGGCTGAGCAGAAGGCAGTGGCAGCCGATGGCAAGGACTACAGCTTGTCTGTGGATCTGGCTCCCTCCCTGCGAAACAGGTCTCACTCTGCCTCCTTGTCTCTAAATCTTCCTCCACAAAACTCCAGAAACAACAACCAGCGAAGACTGTATATTATTTATTTTCTTACTTATTTATAGGCTATATCTATGTGTATTGTGTAAGTATTTAAAACCCGGCTGGATCCAGAGCCACAAGAATGATGTCTCAATTGCAGGAGGGAACGCGTGGCGCAGGTTTAAGTATGATAGATGGGACGCCCTCCCTTGCTTAGCAAACTGCAGAGAGAGAGAGAGAGAATAACCCTGAAATTAGAAAGGGGAGGGCGGGGGAGGGTCACGCGGCTATAATATGACTGGAACAAGATGCAGAGAAAAGTAATTTACTCTGAAGTGACAGTCTGAAGGCGACAAAATAAACTAACAGAGGGGGGAGTTTATGCTCATTAGCAGCCTGTGCTCAATATTTCATTATTAATGATAATAATACAAAGGGGAAAGGAGGGAGAAAAGGCATATGAAGTGTGTGCCCCTCTCCTCCCAATTTCAACCCCCCCCCAAGCATACCCAGGGGACCTGCCCAGAGGCTCACAAGGGCACAGGCTCCAGGGTGCCGCAAAGCACCTCCAGGAGAAAGAAACCGCCAGGCAGGATGAAGAATGGGTTAGCTCTGGTTCTGCTCAGCTCTCGCCTAAATGCCTGAGCCAGTGGGGACCCTCTGCAGGATTCCGCCTGATTTATTAGAACCTCTGCGGCAGGCAAGGAAGCAACCCCCACTCTGCCCCCAGCGTTGATGCTCAGCAGTCCAGCCTGGGCCAGACGCCGTCATCCCGGGGTCTGTGGCCAAGCTGCTCCTGGGATTTCTCAGGCTGCAGCCTCTGGGGAGCAGGCAATCCTTTCTGGAGAGTGCATATTGTCTGCAGCTAAACAGGGATGCAGAAACGATAATGGAAATCAATACAAAAGGAAATGGGATATATCCTAGAGACTGTGACCAAAGTCTAAAAATAAAACTTGACGGTAAGCAACCTAGACAGCCAATTAAAAAGCAGAGACATTACTTTGTCCACAAAGGTCCATCTAGTCAAGGCTATGGTTCTTCCAGTGGTCATGTATGGATGTGAGAGTTGGACTATAAAGAAAACTGAGCACCAAAGAATTGATGCTTTTGAACTATGGTGTTGGAGAAGACTCTTGAGAGTCCCTGGGGCCACAAGGAGACCCAACAATTCCCTCCTAAAGGAAATCAGTCCTGAATATTCATTGGAGGGTCTGATGCTGAAGCTCAAACTCCAATACTTTGGCCACCTAATGCAAAGAAATGACTCACTGGAAAAGACCCTGATGCTGGGAAAGATTGAAAGAGGGAGGGGAAGGGGATGATAGAGGATGAGATGGTTGGATGGCATCACCAACTCAATGGACATGAGTTTAAATAAGCTCTGGGAGTTGGTGATGGACAGGGAGGCCTGGCATGCCACAGTCCATGGGGGTCAAAAAGAATCAGATGCGACTGAACTGAACTGAACTGAAGCGACCCTGCTGGGTTGCATTTAACTTAAAATGGCAAAGGGGGGGTCGGGTCCCACCCATTGTCCTAATAAAGTGTCCATTGTCTTTTGTGCCAGCAGGCTGCCTCTCCCAACGAATATTGTGCTGTGAGTAACAGATACATTTCCTTCTTGACGTTGACCTTCATAACCCAGCTAGCCTGACTTGGTCCATTTTTCTGCTTTCTTGGACCATTTCTGAATATTCAGAACATATGTGTTTGTATTAATGTTAATACTGTTGACTAAAACAGTACCTCCCTCCCTTGATGCTCTTACCCAGTGGCTTTGAGCAATTGAGAACATACTCAAGATCATCCTTTCTATCTTTTATGCCTTTTAATTTGTTAACATGACAGAATTATCCATTCATCCAATAGATATATCAGGATCTACTACTGTGCTGGTCATAGTTCTGGATAAACTGCCTATAGAAGTAAACCAAATATATGGTATCATTCTTTTGGTTGCTTATAAACTATTGAGGGAGGCCGGTATGAAGCAGTAAATGCACAAATAAATATGTAACAACAAATTGTGTTAAATGGCCTGAAAACCGTGATTGGGTGCTCTAACGAAACCTGGAGGGTGGGAAAGCCATTTTCCGGAAGATGTTCTAACCAGCCTTCTCAGGAGAAGTGACATTTGCTGAGACCTGAAGGAAGCACAGCCAGCTGGATGAATCAGAAGAGGAAGTGAATTTCAAGCAAAGGGATCATGTGTGTAAAGGCCGAGTCAGAAAGAAGCATTCCGGTTTATGTTCAAGGAAGAGGAAAGTGGCTGTCTCTGGAGCATGGTGCTGAACCAAGAGCAGTGCCCTGTGTGATGGGAGAGCGGGCAAAGAGTGCCAGGAAGTGTGTCAAGGTCACTGAAACAGGTAGGACCTTATGCTGAGGTGCAGGGGATGCTGCCAAGATCGTTTAAATCAGAGAAGAGACGTGAGCAGATTTATCTTTGTAAAAGGTCTTCTGGCTGCAGTATGCAGGATGAATCGAGGGTGGAACACACCCAGAGGCCGGGAGAATGGTCAGGGGGCTACCAGGTGGGACGAGAGGGCAGTGGGATGGAGAGAGAAGGAACGAGAAGGTCCAAGGTTGTTTCCAAGGAAGGAGATGGGGGTAGTAAGAGATCGTGCAATGGGTGTAGGGAGCAGGAAGTGTCAAGGAGGCCCGTGGATGTCTAGATACACCCTCTGAAGCTAGCCTTTAGTGCACCGTTGGACTCTGCAGTCACTGTATCTAGACCCAGACATGCATGCTCTGTAAGCTGGGTAAAAATCTCCTTTCTGATCTGTTTTACTGTGCACAACTAGGTTCAAGACCCAAAAACCATCTTCCTCTTTCCACCTGGCAGGCTGAGAAGCTGATGTTCTTTCTTTTGGTTGAGATTTCCACCCCACCCCTGCACATTCCAAGGTCTTCTTTGGTTTTCTCATTTAAATCTAGAACCTTATGGTTTCTGGGCTTCTCAGGTTGCACTGGTGGTAAAGAATCTGTTTTGCCAATACAGGACCACAAGAGATGTGGACTTGATCCCTAGGTCTGGAAGATCCCCTGGTATAGCAAATGATAACCTGTTCTAGTGTTGTTGGAAAATTCCATGGACAGAGGAGCCTGGCGGGCTACAGTCCATCAGTCCATGGGGCTGATGCACACGGCTGAGCACACAACAGGTACACATGATTTCTAAAGAGGGGCTGAGGAGCCTGTAGAAGAGGGGTTCTCAAAAGTGTGGTTCTGGGAGCAGCTGCAGCAGCATCATCTGCAGGTGGGAACCGATTAGAAATGTAAATACTTGAGTCCCGACCCAGAGCCACAGAATCAGTGAGTCTGCCGGGGGAGTGTTAGTCATCCATGTTGACAAGCCCTCCCAGGGATTCTGATCTGTGCTGAAGTCTGGGAACCCTACTCCGTCACCACTGTATATCCGCACTACCCACTAGGGCCAGCACTCACCACATGTGCATTTGAATCCATGAAAGGTCTTCAGCCTGAGCGGAGATGTGTAAGTATAAAATACACATGAGGAGGGGAACTAAGATGGCGGAGGAATAGGACGGGGAAACCACTCTCTTCCCAATAAATACACCAAAAGAACTTTTAAAGACCGCGCAAACTCCATAAAACAGGATCTAAATGCTGGCAGAGGACATCGGGCATCTGAAGGGACGGCCCATTGCCGATGAGAGGAGGTAGGACAAAAGAAAAAAGAGAGAGAAAAAAGTAAAGGGAGAGACAGAGTTGGGGGCGGGGATCCGTCCCGGAAGGGGAGTCTGGAATAAAGAGGAAAAAAAAAAAAAAGAGGAGAAAGGTTTCCGAATACCAGGGAGCATTCTCTCGGGCGGATTTGCGGTGAATCTTGGAGAGCAAGATAGCTGGGAGTAAAAGCAGATTAATAATTAAGCCCTGCAAGCTACGTCTCTGGCTGGAAGGCACAGGGAAGCGGCGGCGGCGGACGCCCCACCCGCCACTAGCCAAAGCGGACTGCTCAGGGAGGGGCGGGCCGCGCGCTCGGGGAACGGAGCAGCCTGAGCGACCCAACCCAGGGGGCTAACCGGAGATAGACTGAGAAGTAGCCTTCCCCAGGAAGAGCCCCCCTGCCAGGCCCACGCAGAACAAGGAGAGGTGTGGAGTCGGCAGAGAGGCAGCCGGCCGGGTGGCACAGAACAAAGGGCGTGCGGAGTCGGCAGAGAGGCAGCCGGCCGGGTGGCACAGAACAAAGGGCGTGCGGAGTCGGCAGGGAGGCGGCCGGCCGAGGAGATCTGGGCGCCTGTGGGCTGCGGACCGGCCCAGCCCCCGCCCGAGTGCAGCGGGCATAACCCAGCCTCAGCGAGACCAAAGGGTGAGGCGGGGTCGGCAGGGAGGCGGCCGGCTGGGCGGAGCTGGGCGCCTTCGGGCTGCGGACAGACCCAACCCCTGCCCGAGACCAGCGGGCATAGCCCAGCCCCGGCGAGGCTTCCTCGGCCAAATTGCGCACAGAGCTAGGTGCTAACCAAGACTACTGGGGATTCTGGACGGATCGGCGCTCTGCACACCTAAGAAGACGTGCTTAGCTGCACGTCGGGAAAGCCGAGCAGTTGGGCCGGGGGAGGGGAGAAGCCGCACTCCCCAACTGCGCCGGGCGGACGACAGAGAGCCGAGCAGAAGGGGCGGGGGAAGCGCACTCAGCAGGAGCAGGGCAAACTCCAGAGCGCTGAATAGACACATAAAAGACCAGCAAACAGAAGACGCTTAAGCTAGCAGAGGCAACAGCTTTGGAGTCTATAGACCAGGAGAAGTACAAGCCGGACCCAAGGAATTGTCTGAAAAATAAACTGACCCCTCGCCGTATGCACCAGCACCAGAGAAAGCCTTAGTTATAACTGTACTAGGAACATTTTTTAAATTTTTTAAATAGAAAATTTTTTTTCTTTTTTTCTTTTAGAATTTTTAAGTCCCCTATAACCTTGTTATTTTCTTTTTTTTCCCTTTCTTTTCCTTTATTTTTATTTTCCCTTTTTTTTTTAATCTCCTCTTTCTCCCTTATTGCATTCTCCATCCTATCTCCTTTCTTACCTTTTATATCTCCACTATATTCCCCTTTT